>PISX010000183.1:0-357137 GCA_004024625.1 Mellivora capensis
CTGACCATCTCCAGATGACTCTTGGTGCAGAGCTTTTGTGGAAGAAAGAAAGGAAAAAGAGAAGGGGCATGGAAGGGAGGGGTCAGAGTGAGACAACCAAGTGCTGGACACCCCCTAGCACAGATGTTCAGGCGTTGGCCTGGAGAGTAGTGCTCATAACCAGAAGTAGAGGCCCAAGCTCTACACCCACCAAATCTGTTTCTTTGTGCAGTCAACACTTGGGATCAACTTCAGAATGAAAAGCTAAACTGCTCACGCTACCCATGTGGCACCACATCCAGACGTGTATTTTTATTTTAGTATTTAATATCAGAAGAAAGCTTGCTGCAAATTTTTCCCTCTTTCTAGGCATTTTATTTATTTCTCTTTTGAGAAATTTAAAATACAGAAAAACAAAATATTAGAACAAACACCGGGGTACTCAGCACATCAGATTGGTAGTGGTAACTCTTTTGTCATATTCACCTGGAGTCTTTTAGATAAATAAAAATTACATACAAATTTGAAGTCCTCTTTGTCCATTTCCTGTCTTACACCCTTTTTCCCTCTCTATGGACATCCACTATAATTTTTTATGCTTTTACACTCAGATATATTATTAAATATCCTTGAGTAACATATAATATTCTTTTGTGTTTTAAAATTTTACATTAATAAAATTCTGTTTTATTTTACATTTTGCTTACATTATGTTTTTTAGAACTATTCATGTTAATGTCTAGTTTATTCCTCATCACTGAGTATAGTAGTCTGTTTTATTTTTATTTATTTATTTTTAAAGATTTTATTTATTTGAGAGAGAGAGGGAGCACAAGCAGGGGTGGGGCAGAGGGAGAAGCAGACTCCCCCTGCCAAGTAGGGAGCCCCACGCAGGCTTCCATCCAGGACTCCAAGATCATGACTCAAGCTGAAGTCAGACATTTAACTTACTGAGCTCCCACGTGCCCCAGGTTTATTTTTATTGTTTAGGTTTTCATTTAAATTCCAGTTAGTTAACATACAACGTAATATTAGTTTCAGTTGTACAAGACAGTGACTCGGCACTTCCATACAGCACCCAGTGCTCATCACCCATCACACCCATCCCTCCCACCCTCTGGTAACCATCAGTTTGTTCTCTGTATTTGAGAGTCTGTTTCTTGGTTTAAGAAACAAAACAAATAAGAGGCGCCTGGGTGGCTCAGACCATAAGCGTCCTCCTTCGGCTCAGGTCATGATCCCAGAGTTCTGGGATCAAGCCCCACATCGGGCTCTCTGCTTGTTGGGAAGCCTGCTTCTCTCTCTCCCACTCCCCCTGCTTGTGTTCCCTCTATCGCTGTCTCTCCCTGTCAAATAAATAAATAAAATTTTTAAGGGAAAAAAAAAACAAATGAGCATAGAGGGGAAAAGAGAGATACAGTCGTCCATTTTATGAATCTACTTTAGTATATTTGCCCCTTCCTCCAGTGATGAACATTTAAATTATTTACAGTTTTTTCGCTACTACAAACATTGCTGTAGTGAAAAACTTAGATGTCTCCTTTGGCACCTGTGCTAGCATTTCTGTGGAACGTACATGACTAGAAGTAGGTTTACCGTGTGTATTTCAGTTTTACTAGACATTGCCAGATTGCTGTCAAACGGATTGTACAAGTGTGCGGTCCCATCAGCGGTGTAAGAGGGTTCTCATTCCTTCCTTCTTCTCCATCTTGATAGTGGCCGACTTTAAATTTATGTTGATTTGATCCACCTGTTAAAAACTGAGCCACTGTGCACCTGGCACTGTTGCCCAGTCTGAGATACACGAGTGGACAAGGCAGAGAAGAATCCCCGCCTTCGTGGAGCTTGCGTTCAGTGCGAAAGGCAGACAGTCGGTATAATAAGTAAATTGAATAGTGTGTTCAAAGTTAATCCATACACTGAAATCCACCTTTGGATTAAGACCATCTGAGAACTGTGGACATGGATCCTAACAAATCATTCTCCCCTTTCCTTCACCTTCCCTTCACCACCTGGATCCAGGCCCCCAGATAATTGTACTGCATTGCACTTTGGGGAGCAGTTGGAGCGTTGTTGTAAGAAACAACCTGAAGAAACTGTCCTTTGTGCACACTGTAGGGATAAATGTGGAGGACGTTCTCCGTGTCCTTATGGCATCCTTCTGATGAGGTTCCACAGGTTAGATGTCTTTGTTTGACTCCAAATTCTAGCTTGTCATGAGCCCCAGTTCTTCCCATGGGACCTTGGACAGGATGCTTCACCTCTCTACACCTCAGTGCCTCAGTTCCCCCTTGCAAAACAAGGGCGATGATATCTACCTCACAATACTGTTAGGAGGAACAGAGAAGCTGTGTGTAAAGCACTCAGCAGGGATGCCTGGGTGGCTCAGTTGGTTAGGCGGCTGCCTTCGGCTTGGGTCATGATCCCAGCGTCCGGGGATCGAGTCCCACATCGGGCTCCTTGATCAGCAGGGAGCCTGCTTCTCCCTCTGCCTGTGCTCGCTCTCTTTCTCCCTCTCTCTCTGACAAATAAATAAATTAAAAAAAAAAAAAAAAAGCACTCAGCAAATGGCAGTAGTCCTCAGCAGGAACCACGGGCTTCCCAGCAGTTGGCCTGCTTTGATTGTGCGGACTCTGGGTGGAAGGACTAATTGTGTTGATGGTGACGTGCCAAAATGGAATACTGGAACCCAATATTGGAATATTGCCATGTAATACTGCCTGGCACGGACCCCGCTTGCATGTGCTTGACCACAGGTGTCCTCACACCAAAACTGATTGTTGCTACTCCCATCCCGACCTTTGTAAGTCGTGCCTGGCATAAGGCAGGGAGATATAAATATGAAATAGGTGACTTTGTGACGTAGAAGATATTATCCTCACTTGGAAGCACAGAACCCCTAGCCCCTCAGGGATGGAGGGGCAGACTGCAAGCGAAACACATCTGACCTTGAGCTGCTGCTCTTGGCTTTATCTGTGCTGCCTGGAATGTAATCTCCTAAGATAGGAATGTGACAAGACCCTTGTGGGGAGGAAGACACACGGTTTCCATTCAGTTCTGCATAGATGCCGCAGTTCAGAAAGTTAGATAAGTGGGAGCATCTTGAGGAGTAAATGGAACAGAGGGCACATGTGGCCTGCATTTGACGCAGTTGAACACCCTTTCCTTCCTGAAAGTCTTTCATTCCTTGGCTCAGACCTGCTGACACATTTTAAGTCTTTTTTCTCTGCTTATTCTGTTTTCCACCAGCCTGCCTTCTGGATCTAGAGGTCTCCAAGAAGCTACTTAATTTCCCTCTCAGTCCCCAGTTCAGTCACATGCAGATTAAAATGCTCAGTATATCATGAATGGATGGCGCAGAGGTTCTAATGCATATATATTAGAAGTATATTCACATATATGTGATGTTTACAGGTTAAGGAAGATGAACAAAACCAACACCCTGTGTACCATCCAACTAAAGAAATAGAATGTGACCAGTAACCTGGAAGCTCCTTGGGCCCCACTGTGGTCCTGTCCCCAACCCTTCCCACCAGCAGTGTCCTCGTTCCTTGATTTTATGCTGATTACACCCTTGCTGTTCTGCACTAATTTAGTTTTTCTCTGTGTACCCCCAAATAATATTTTGCAGCCTAACAATATACTGTCTAGTCAGGCATGTTTCTGAATTTTATATATGTTACCATATTCCATGACTGGCTGTCTTCACTCAGCTTCTTTCCTTTTTTAAAACTATTTAGATCTATTTATTTATGTGTTTTCATTATGGTAAAATGTACATAACAGAAAAGTTAACCATTTTAACCATCAATATTATGCTTTTTGAGAATCATTTGTGTTGTTTTTGGAACTGTTTCCATCATTGTAGAATTCACCTTTTCCTTAAAGATTATAGGATCTTACCAAAGTAAGAAAAAAAAAATGGGGGCGGGGATTATAGGATCATTCAAACTTTCTATTTAGTCAGTTTTGATCATTTTACTCTTTCTAGCAATTCATTTCATTTCAGTTTTCAAACTTACTGACACAAAGTTCATAATATTTTTATTTAATCCTTATATCAGTAATTATTCTTCCTTTTTGATTATAATAATGTTTATTTATGTCAACCTTTTTGTCTTGACGAATCATGTCAGAGATTTGCAGGATTTTCTTTTTAGTATTTTCAAAGAACCATCTCGCAGGGTTGGTGATCCTCGCACATTCAGTTGCCTTTTCTGCTCTTTATTTTGTGTATTCTATTTGTCTCACTTCTCGGGTTCTTTTTTCCCCCCTTTCTTGTCTTTTCTTAAACGAATCAAGTTATATCACCTACACAGAAACACACTCCTTCATTTTTCCCTTCTACAAATTGGAAAGTTTTCTGATGTTTCTGCTCGTTAGTGGGCAGATTGATACCACAAGGACACAGAAAGGTGAGGAATGAGGTAGATACCCTACCTTTCACCTGAGAATGTCTCTTGCAGTTTTCATTCCATCCCTGCTGCCTAACTTGCGTCATGTTCTTGCTGCCTCCTCCCGGGACTATTGTAATGATGCCTGTAGGTGGCCTGCAATCTCTTCTTCCACTTTATCCCTCACATGGTCTCCAGTTATCTCTCCCCAAGCAGAGATCCCATCAGGTTGTCCCCAGCACACTAATCTTGCTGGCTCTCCAGAGTCTGGCCAAAGTCCAGAGGTCATGGAATGGCATTTAAGCCTCCTAACACACTTGTCAACTTGTCACTTTCTCCAGCTCCCCGAACTCTTTAATATCCTTCATATAGGCATCATTGAAGTTTCCAGAACTAATCCTGTATTTTTCCATTTTATTTGTCTCATCATACTACCCCCTCCCCCCCCGCCGCCGGCTGTCACCTTCCATGTCCCTTCCACGGTCTCTTATTTGTTCAAATCCTCCTGACCCTTTAAAAGCCGTGTCAAGCTACGCATCTCTCCTGATTCTCCAGATGGAATTAGCATCTGCCCTTCTCCCTCACCTGCATCACTGCTGCATTACTGGTATTTCCAAACGCCACAGCCTGTGGCGTCTGAGGACAGGTGGAGCAGCTGCTGCTCCCGCTAACGGATCTTTTTCTCCACTTCAGATCTATGCCCTCAACAGAGTCATGACAGAACTGGAGCAGCAGCAGTTCGATGAGTTTTGTAAACAGATGCAGCCTCCTGGAGAGTGAGCCGCCCCCGCGCACAGAACCAGAGGGGGCCCCCCAAGGCTGGGTTTTTCCACGTGGTTCCCAATTCCCTGAGATGGTCCGCTTGGAGCCTTACAGAACTAGACAAGAAGATGTTTGCATTATTCCGGAGCTGGGATAAATCTGAACTTCCCATATGTCACTTCTGCTTCACTGGTTCCTTCAGTCTGAATTGGCCCAGTGCTTGCTGAAGAGACTTGTTTTGTTCTTCTAAGACAACAGATTCTTTTTTTTTTTTTTTTACTTTTTTCTATTGCTTGAGAAAAATCAGTATTTCTCATGAAACTGTGGATCTTCTCCAAAAATATAAATAAAATATTAATAAAATGTCTGTTTGTTCCTACTTTAGCTTGGGGTGCCTAGCCACAGAAAGCGGCACCAGAAAGAATTTAATAGGTAAGACAAGTTGAGGTGAGCAGAGGGAACCCTTTCTCCTTCAGGAGGGAGTCGAAGGGAGGAGGTAAGAGAAAGAATGTGAGTGTTTCCAGTTCTCCTTCTTCCTGGGGCCAAAGCTCGACAAACCCCGCAGCTTCTGTTTTTAGCCACACGGGTATAAACATGTGAGCCTCGATTCCCCGATGGGCCGCAGCTAGGATTCCTCTCGCTTTGTGGGGGACAGCTCGAAGCAGGCTGGTACCAGCGGGGAGACGCGTGCAGGTGCTTTTCACTTTTCACTCCAGGAGCTACTTCATCAAGCCTAGAAGAGGGTTTATGATGGGAATATCCAGACTTGTTCCTCAAGAACCATTCACCTCCCCATCCACCCACCTGCCATCTTTAAGTATCAAAGTATAAACTTTCTGCCTGAGACACTTGTGTCAGGAATGGTGGTTCCTACTTGAGCTTTCACGATGCAAAGAGTTATTTTAATTCTGAGCAAAAGCAGAGCTTGTTCTTTCAGGTTATTTCATTTCCAGATATTCCTGAGTAGGGAGAAGGGTGTCAGGAAGCAGAATATGTATGGAAGTGAGGTAGACCTCTCAGGGCAAAGGAGCCAGACACCACTACCTCCTTTACTCTCCATCCCAGAAGTGCCCGTATTTTCCCCACTGGTGTTGGGAACACCTCAAGCCATCCCCCTCTCTTCTTTGTCTCCCTGCTACCTCAGAAGTCACTGAGAATTCTGTTCCCATTGCTATGGCTTGTTTTAGGAGGAAACTGGACCACTAATGGGGTATGAGGAACTTGCTACCAGTGAGGAGAATGTGTTCTTGAGAGCCTAAATTATAACTAAGGACAATCTCTACAAAGATTATCCCCATAAAGTAATTAGGGTCTATGGTGTTCTGCTGAATTTGGACTGAATGGGGATTATTTGGTTTTGTTTTTTGGAGGAGTTGGGATTTGAAGTGAGCTATTGTAAACCTATAAAAATACTACAAAGAGCACAGTTTTTGGATGCAAATGACCTGGGGTCAAGTAGCAATTCTACTCCATTAGATAAGTTATTAGACTCTGAGCCTCACTCTTCCCATCTATGTCGTGGAACATTTTCTTCCTGTCAGGATCATTTGTTGGAATAATAAATGAGATAATAGATCCTCAGTAAATGTTACTTCCCTTCCCAACCACCTTGTCTCATGGGAGATGTTCCAAATTTCAAATAACCAAGTAATACAGGAGCATCAGTTGGAAAGATTCTGACCCTTAGTTGAGAACTGCCTGTATGACGCATTTCAGCCCTTGAGCTATTCCAACCTAGAGACATCCTCTAGGATTGCAGTTTTTTAAACTGCAAGTTGTAAAATCAGTTTAGGAAATTATGACCAGATTTTCTTTTTAATGAAACAACAGATTAAAAATTATTGTATGTGGTAAAGATATTTCATGAAGCTTTTGTTTCAGGCTCATGTATACTTATGAAAGTGTCTACTGCATTGGAGGTAAAAGTTCCTTATTTCTATGGTGGTGGCAAAAAAAAAAAAGCTTGGGATGTGAGGGATGCCTGAACAAGGCAGCACTGGGTCATCTTTTTAGTCACAATTTTTTTTTTAATTTAAAAAAATTTTTTTAAATTTATTTATTTGTCAGAGAGAGAGGGAGAGAGAGAGAGGGAGCACGGGCAGACAGAGTGGCAGGCAGAGGCAGAGGGAGAAGCAGGCTCCCTGCCGAGCAAGGAGCCCGATGTGGGACTCGATCCCAGGACGCTGGGATCATGCCTGAGCCGAAGGCAGCCGCTTAACCAACTGAGCCACCCAGGCGTCCCTTTACTCACAATTTAAAGGCAAAGAAGTTTCATCTGCCTCAGGGAAGGGCTACAGGGGCCTTTGTGTCCACAACTGGAATAGCACTGAATGCGAAGGCTCCTGCAAGCATCATCAGGGAAAACTAGGAGCATGTCTCTCTGCTTCCCTGCCTGGAATTCCTTTGTGATCAGTTTCTCAGAGGTAAAAAAAAAAAACGTTTTTGCGACTCCTTGAGGTGTAAGATTAGGTTGTGTATTTGAGATCTTTCTTGTTTCTTTTTTTTTTTTTAAGATTTTATTTATTTTTTTGACAGCGATCACAAGTAGGTAGAAAGGCAGGCAGTGGTGGGGGGAAGCAGGGTCCCCACTAAGCAGAGAGTCTGATGCAGGGCTCGATCCCAGGACCCCAAGATCATGACCTGAGCCAAAGGCAGAGGCTTAATCCACTAAGCCGCCCAGGTGCCCCTGATCTTTCTTGTTTCTTGAGAAAGGCTTGTATTGCTTTATACTTCCCTCTTTGGACTGCCTTTGCTGCATCCCAAAAGTTTTGAACTGTTGTGTTTTCATTTTCATTTGTTTCCATGAAATTTTTTTAAAGATTTTATTTATTTATTTATTTATTTGACAGAGATCACAAGTAGGCAGAGAGGCAGACAGAGAGAGAGGAGGAAGCAGGCTCCCTGCTGAGCAGAGAGATCAAACTCGGGGTTTGATCCCAGGACCCTGGGATCATGACCTGAGCTGAAGGCAGAGGCTTTAACCCACTGAGCCACCCAGGCGCCCCTGTTTACATGAATTTTTAAAATTTTTCTTTCATTTCTTGGTTGACCTTTCATTCTTTATAGTACGATGCTCTTTAACCTCCATGTATTTGAATTCTTTCCAAATGTCCTCTTGTGACTGGGTTCAAGTTTCAAAGCATGCAGTTTGAAAATATGCAGGGAATGATCCCAAGCTTTTGGTACTGGTTGAGACCTGATTTGTGACCCATATGTGACTTATTCTGGAGAATGTTCCATGTGCACTAGAGAAGAATGAGTATTTTGTGCTTTAGGATGGTATGCTCTGAATATATCTGTGAAGTCCATCTGGTCCATTGTGTCAAAGCCTTTGTTTTCTTATTGATCTTCTGCTTAGATGATCTGTCCATTGCAGTGAAGTGGGTGTTAAAGTCCCTTACAATTATTGTATTATTATTGATGTGTTTCTTTAATTTTGTTATTAATCAGTTTATATAATTGGCTGCTCCCATGTTAGAGATATAAATATTTACAATTGTTAGATCTTCTTGTTGGATAGACCCTTTAATTATGATATAGTGTCCTTCCTCATCTCTTACTACAGTCTTGCGTTTAAAATCTTTTCTGATATAAGGATTGCTACCCCAGCTGCTTTTTGATGTCCAGTAGCATGATAAATGGTTTTCCACCCCCTCACTTTAAATATGGAGGTGTCTTTGGGTCTAACATGAGTTTCTTGGGACACTTGGGTGGCTCAGGCAGTTAAGCGTCTGCATTTGGCTCAATTCATGATCTCGGGGTTCTGGGATTGAGCCCACATCGGGCTCTCTGCTCTGCAGGAGCCTGCTTTCTTCCTCTCCCTACCTCTCTCCCTGATTATGTTCTCTCTCTGTCAAGTAAATAAATAAGATCTTTTAAAAGTAAAATAAAATTAAATGAGTCTCTTCCAGACAATGTAGCCATGGGTCTTGTTTTTTATCCAGTCTGATACTCTATGTCTTTTGCTTGGGGCATTTAGTCCATTTTCATTCAGAGTAAGTATTGAAAGATATGAATTTAGTGCCATTGTATTACCTGTAAAATCACTGGTTCTATATATTGTCTCTGTTCCCTTTCTGGTCTTCGTTACTTTCGGGCTCTCTCTTCGCTTAAAGGATCCCCTTTAATGTTTCTTGCACAGCTAGTTTAGTGTTCACAAATTCTTTTAGTTTCTGTTTGTCCTGGAAGCTTTTTATCTCTCCTTCTATTTTTACTGACAGCCTTGCTGGATAAAGTATTCTTGGCCGCATTTTTTTTTTTTTTCATTTATCACCCAGAATATATCATCCCAGTCCTTTCTGGCCTGCCAGGTCTCTGGCTAGATCTGCCAGTCTAATGTTTCTACCCTTGTAAGTTATATACCTCTTGTCACTAGCCGCTTTCAGGATTTTCTCTTTGTCTTTGAGATTTGCAAGCTTTCTATTCTATATCAAGGTGTTGACCTATTTTTATTGATTTGGGGGGGGGTGGTTTCTGTCCCTCCTGGACTTGAATGCCTGTTTCCTTCCTCAGATTAGGAAGTTCTCTGTTGTAATTCACTCCAATATACCTTCTGCCCCTCTCTTTCCTCTTCTTCTGGTATCTCAATTATTCTAATATAGTTTTGCTTTATGGTATCACTTCTCTCGCAAATTCTCTCCTCATGATCCAATAGTTGTTTATCTCTCTTTTTCTCACCTTCTTTGTTCTCCATCATTTTTGTCTTCTATATCACTAATTCCCTCTTCTGCCTCATTTATCCTAGCAATTAGAGCCTCCATTTTTTATTGTGACTCATTAAAAGCCTTTTGATTTTGACTTGATTAGATTTTAGTTCTTTTATTTCTCCAGAAAGGGATTCTCTAGTCTCTTCTATGCTTTTTTCAAGCCCAGCTAGTATCTTTATAATTGTTATTCTGAACTCTAGTTCCAACGTCTTATTCATATCCATACTGCTTAGATTCCTGGAAGTCAGTACTGCCTTTTGTTCTCTTCTTTGAGGTGAGTTTTTCTGTCTTGTCATTCTTGCAGAAAGTGGTCACTTTTCTATTTGTAGAATTGCAGCAATTCTTTTCTTAGATCTCTGGTTGAGTTCACAGATATTCAGAATGATTTGATAGCTATCTAGCTGAATTCCTGGAACCAGACAAAACTAAGGTCTCCTACTCCTCTGCTATCTTGGAAAGTTTAAAAAATAATAATAATTTTAAAAAGAATTAGGGGTACCTGGTGGCTTAGTCAGATAAGCATCTGACTCTTAATTTCAGCTTAGGTCATGATCTCAAGGTTCTGAGGTTAACCCCACATAGGGTTCTGCTCTGGGTATAGAGCCTGCTTAAGATTCTCTCTCACCCTCTCCCTCTGCTCCCCCCTCTAAAATAAATATTTAAAAAAAAAAAACAAAATAAAGAATCATTGGCGAGAGTAGCACTGTTTTACATTTTTGCAAATCTAACATCTATCTTAAAGGAAAGTAGCTAGTTTCTCATACTTATGCATTCTGTATTCTCATAGTACTTTATTTTATTTTTAAAATTTATTTGACAGAGAGAGATCAATCACAGGTGTGCAGAGAGGCAGGCAGAGAGAAAAGGGGAAGCAGTCTTCCCACTGAGCAGGGAGCCCGATGTGGGGCTCAATCCCAGGACCCTGAGACCATGACCTGAGCTGAAGGCAGAGGCTTAACCCACTGAGCCACCTAGGTGCCCCTGTATTCTCATATTATTTTAAACTATATGAAGAAAACCTGGCCTCACATTGATATGTGGTTGAAAAAGAGGAGGGTATTTTAATGATTATTTTAGATGTTCCTCTTTGACACTATACCAAAATTTAGCAGGTAGTAGATTTTTTTTAAAGATTTTATTTTTTTATTTGACAGATCACAAGTAGGCAGAGAGAGAGAGGGGAAAGCAGGCTCCCTACTGAGCAGAGAGCCCGATGTGGGGCTCAATCCCAGGACCCTGGGATCATGACCTGAGCCTGAGGTAGAGGCTTTAACCCACTGAGCCACCCAGGTGCCCCAGGTAGTAGATTTTAAAGGTTAGTTGCAAATTGAAATCTGATGCCACATTAATGAACTTTTTGTACTCTATTACATTAAAATCTGCTGGTCTTTCCTCTTGCCCTTTGACTGGATCATTTATCTATGCATGATCTTACAACATCATGCTTCACTGAGTTATGCAGATCTTCCAAATGTTTACACATTTTATTATACATTGTAAAAAATAAATTTTCATTAATATCCCCCGTGATCTCATCAGAAAAGTCTTTGAGTGTTGCAAAGCTGTCAAGCTCAATGTAGTAGATGTACGTTTTCCCAAATTCACTGGGAAGCTCAAATTTTATTCTTGGTAACAAAAACTTTTTTCACGAGTGATGGTCTCAGCTCTTATTTCAAGAAAACCAAGTCTGAACAGCCCTAGTTTTTCAGTTATTCTTGGTATTTCATAAGAAAAACAGCTAATTCAGCTCAAACTCAAAACAGTACTTTTCGGGGCACCTGGGTGGCTCAGTGGGTTAAGGCCTCTGCTTTCGGCTCAGGTCATGATCCCAGGGTCCTGGGATTGAGCCCCACATCAGGCTCTCTGCTCTGCAGAGAGTCTGCTTCCTCCTCTCTCTCCCTGCCTGCCTCTCTTGCCTACTTGTAATCTCTGTCTGTCAAATCAATAAATAAAATCTTTTTAAAAAAAAAAGAATTTCTTAAAAAAAACAACAGTACTTTTCCTTGAGACAACTATCTTAACTCCAGTAGGCAGAAGTTCTTCACACATGCTTTCCATTGTTGCACAGAATATTGAAAAGATGTATCTTCAAGGTCTAATAAAATGAATAATTTTTCTACTTTGTCAAGGACAGTCATAAGTGAAACATTTTTTGTTTTGTTTTGTTTACTGTGAACATATGATAGTAAAAAGTATATTTGAATACCCAGACCATTTAGTGCCCCTGCCTGGATTCACTCGGTGCCAGGAGTTTTACCCACCATTGCTTCGCACCATTAGGGGAATGACAGCAGTGATTTTCAGTCCCTGTTTTAGGATTTTTTTTAAAGATTTATTTATTTTTATGAAAGAGGGAGAGAGTGTGCACGCATGAACAGGGGGAAGAGCAGAGGGAAAAGGAGAGTGAGAACCTTAAGCAGACTCCCCACTGAGCAGGGAGCCTGAAGTGGCCCAATCCAAGGACACTGAGATCATGACCAGAGCTGAAATCAAGGTTGGACGCTTAACTGACTGAGCCACCCAGGTGCCCCCTTATTTTAAGATTATTAAGAAAATAGTTTTAACTCTGAAAAGTTCTCAGGAACTCCAAGGGTCATAGACCACACTTTGTGAACTGCCAACCTTAAGCCTGTAGTCACCATGTCATTGGGTTGTGTGAGGCATTGAGTGAAAGAATAGAGTGCAAGAAACACTTCCTACACATAGAAAAGACTAAATAAATGATAACTATTATTTTTTAGAAGATTTTATTTATTTATTTGACAGAGATTACAAGTAGGCAGAGAGGCAGGCGGTGGCAGAGGGGTGGGAAGCAGGCTCCCTGCTGAGCAGAGACCCTGATGCAGGGCTCTGTCCCAGGACCCTGGGATCATGACCTGAGCTGAAGGCAGAGGCTTAACCCACTGAGCTACCCAGGCGCCCTGATAACTATTATTATTACTATTATTTTAAATGGAAAGGTATATAATGGGAAGGGAGGAAGTTTAGAAGTTTAGAAGGAGACGAGCAATCTAACTTTTATTTAATACCTTTTACAGTCATTCCCTATTCTAGTTATTTATGTGTCATCATATTTAATTCACAAAGCAACCCAGAGAGGAAGTAAATAATCCATTTTACAGTTAAGTAAATGGGTTTAGAGAGATTTTTTCACTCACGTTCACAGAGCTAAAAAAAAAAAAAAGGCCAGAATCCTCAGTCACTTGACCCTGTTCACTGGGCACAGGTTCACTAAGAGGGGGCTGGAAAGGAAATCTATACTCCATCCCAAGCTGAGAAGTAGCAGAACTGCCTTGAATTAAGAAAGAACCCCTCTGACTTCATGCATTCATCTGAGAAGTATATTTTTAAAGTCCCAGACTTCCTACTTGTTCCTGAGAGCTATTCTACATTAGAATAGTTTATATTTTATTCTATTACATGTCCTGTTTTAGCTGTTCTGTTTTTTTAAGTTGTATTGCTAACTGTGGGATTAAAGCCCTGCAGGGCTAATGCATCCTCAGTCCCCGGATCCACATAGAAGGGCAGCCTTCCTTCCATGTCGTTGGAAGCAAGCACATATCCCTACACTTTACTATCCTTGCATCACTAACCTAAACTTCTGTTTGAGGCAATGAAGTATGAATTATTATTGTTACAAACAAAGTGCAAACAAGTATCCAAATGGGTATTTCCCTTTTCAAAGCAGTCCCCTTAGGGGGTCTACATATTTCTTTAAACTCTGATGCTGTGGCTCAAAAGTAACAAGGAAATCCTCTTTCGGAATTGCATCTTCTTCTTTGAATGTAGTTTCAAGTTTTAGAAGTAGCTGGAATCCTTTGACGCCAAATCTGATAACTAATGTGGCTCAAAAGAGGGCGTTGTTGGCTAATCTTCAGTAGCCTAGTAGACTAGGTTTGGTTGGTTCAGAAGACAGTATTTCTTTTTTCTTTTTTTTTTTTTTAAGATTTTATTTATTTATGTGACACAAAGAGAGAGATCACAAGTAGGCAGAGCAGCAGGCAGAGAGATAGGGGGAAGCAGGCTCCCTACTGAGCAGAGAGCCCGATGCGGGACTCGATCCCAGGACCCTGAGATCATGACCTGAGCCTAAGGCAGAGGCTTTAACCCACTGAGCCATCCAGGCGCCCCAGAAGACAGTATTTCTTGAGCACCTGCTATGTCTGGCATGACACTAGGAGCTGGCCTCCAAGAGCTTATGTGAACACAGTTCTCTAGCCGCATTTCCTAAATATTTTGATGAAGTGTGGCATCTCTGAAATGAGGGGACGGTACCAAAGGACATCATGTATCTGTATGTGTATTTGGGTATATATTTGTAAGATTCTTACCACATTATAGTAATCTTGCACCTAACCCGCTAGAACACACAAGGAAATCTATTTGTCTACAAAGCAAACATTTTTGAGTACCAGCGACCGTGGTAAGCAGCAGACATTTTAAAAAATGTAAACTGAAGGAGCCTGAAATCTGGTGGGATGCAGACATAGTCATCCACCCATAAAAACATACATGATGGGGCGCCTGGGTGGCTCAGTGGGTTAAAGCCTCTGCCTTAGGCTCAGGTCATGATCTCAGGTCCTGGGATCGAGCCCTGCATCCGGCTCTCTGCTCCTCAGGGAGCCTGCTTCCTCCTCTCTCTCTGCCTGCCTCTGCCTACTTGTGATCTCTCTCTCTCTCTGTCAAATAAATAAATAAAATTTTTAAATTAAAAAAAAAAAACCACAAAAAATATAAATGATATAACAGACATGGACAGAGAGCCATGGGGACTGGGACCAGGACGGCGCTACCCATTCCTGGAAAGCCAGGCTGTAGCCTTGTGGTTCACTGGATTGTTATTTTTAAAAATCTAATTTTAGGCTTAATGCAAACTTCAAGAACTTAGGTAAAAAGTGCTCCGGCTCCATAGCTGAGGAAGGGGCTGAACTAGCCAACAATCTTTGGGTACACGGCCTGGAAGTGGGAGGTCCAGAGGCCATGCTGGGTTGGGGGGGCGATGGTCACTGCCTTCAGCCAGCCTCAATTCTCTGTGAGGGGCAACTGTAAGGTTCCATACAATACTCTTTATTTTTATTCAATTTGGATTTTAGAATACAAAGTGGCATTTGAACATCAAGAGTTTAGTGTTTTACAATTTAGGAAAAAACCAGAAGGAAGGAAGCCAGGTGGTGCCCTCAAGCTGCCAGGGTGTCTAATCTCTTCACTGAAGCAAAAGGCAAAAGTTGTGACTGCTCAAATACAGAATTTTAAGTCACAAAAGCCTATGCACATTGACACTGGGCAACACCATTGTCCCGTGACGAGCTCTACAGAGCCAGAGCTGGCAAGTTTAAGAACCACTTTAGTAAGCCCTGTCCTGCCCCTGGAGCCTTAACGACCAGACCAAGGTGGAGACCAATTCCAAAGGCTTCCCCTCCTTTCCAAGGGACTGACCTGAGTGCACCAGGACCCCCACCCGGTAACAGGGCTGGAAGTCAGCTGGGCCCAACTTCAGCTTGGAAAACATTCTGTTCTTTAGGACATAAACCACTGTTGTCCCCGAGGGATTCAGAACCCTGAGCAAGAGGAGAAAGGGAAAGACGCTGGTCCGATGGTGGATTGCTCTGGTTCAAGGCCACACGTTATCCAGCACACAGGAGACGTGGAGACAGGAAAAGGTTTAGTGAGGCTACGGCAAGGCTTGGCCTGATGTGCCGGCACAAAGACCACAGAAGGCCAGCGGCAGTGGGTAAAGCTGTTCAGTTTTCTCGGCACTGTAGCCTGAGACACGCTGCTTTGCCCCACAGAGCATCTGGAAAGAAGATGTAGGAGAGTGACCACAGCAGGCAGTAAAAGGCAGTTAGGGAGAACGGAGACAAAAGCAGCATGATGATACCTGGAAGAAAAAAGGCAAACACTTCATTTTTATGAAGCTCTCTTTCATGTATTTCCAACCTCTTCTCTCCCCCTCCCCATCCTCTCACCCTTTGGTCTGTACTCCTGGGGCTGAAGAGACAAAAAACAGTGAGACACAAGCCCTGCCTTTGAGAGGTTTTGTGTGTTTGTAATGAGATGATTACAATCGATCACAAGCTCAGGTTCCATTTTGTAAAATTCAGATCAGAAATCAGGCTTAGCTGAGAATACATTTGAGTTGCCCAGTCCCCTTGTTAGAAATATATAAACAATTGTGTCAAGTTTAGCACGTGACAATGGCCAATACGATGTTACCCCCAGGCAGAAGAGTGCAGCAGACCGGAGACAGCTCTCCCTAGAATGGCCTGCTTCTGCTTTTATCCAGTTAGTCCTTGGCTGGAGTCTAGGAACATGGTTAGTCAACAGTTCTCTATACTAATATAGAACTTTCCCTAGTGGGCAAGAGTGGCTCACTGTGCTTAGATGGTGCTGAGATGGATTTCCTTCAGTGCAAATCTAGAATTTTGGTACTGCTAGGCCCAGAGTGCCAATATGGCCAGCCCCCATGAAAACCTTGGGTACTAAGTCTCCACAGAGCTTCCAGGTAGACAAGAGTTCATGAGTGGTTTTTTGTGCTGGGTAGCTAGCTCCACAGGGAGGGTACTGGGGGGCCTGTACATTGTTCCCTCCAGATTTTGCCACTTTCACCTCCCCCCTCTTTTTTAAAAGATTTTATTTATTTATTTATTTTACAGAGAGAGAGAGATCACAAGTAGGCAGAGAGGCAGGCAGGGAGAGAGGAGGAAGCAAGCTCCCTGCCGAGCAGAGAGCCCGATGCGGGACTTGATCCCAGGACCCTGAGATCATGACCTGAGATGAAGGCAGAGGCTTAACCCACTGAGCCACCCAGGCGCCCTCACCTTCCCTTTGCTACTCTTATTTTGTGTCCTCTTGCTGTGACAAATCTTAGCCATGAGTACAACTATATGCATCCTGAGTCCTTAGAGAATCAGTAAATCTGGCTGGGGGTGGTCTTGGGGGACCCTCAACACATTTGAATCTCAGATTCACCCCTGAAAGGCAAAAGGGCACCAACACTGTGGGATATCTTCTCGGCACTAGACATTCTGCTAGGTATGTGACAAAGATTGTTCGACTTACATTTCACAATAATCCTGTGATTCGGAATCAAGTCTGTTTTTCAGATGAGGAGACTGAGGGAATGTGACCTTCACAAGGTCTTGATTCAAACCCTTCAGAGGCTTCAGAGAGCTCAAAAAGAGGGTGGGAGAGTACGGGGCATGTCCATGGGGATCACCACCACGCATTCCTCAAGAGAAATCAGAACATCTGATCGGACAGAAGACCATTTCTAATGGCGAGAAGCCATTACAGAGATGGATCAGAACTTTGGGATATTTAATATATTTTAAAAGATTTTACTTATTTATCTATTTGACAGAGAGAGAGATCACAAGTAGGCCGAGAGGCAGGCAGAGAGAGAGGGGGAAGCAGGCTCCCTGCTGAGCATAGAGCCCGATGCAGGACTCGATCCCAGGACCCTGAGATCATGACCTGAGCCGAAGGCAAAGGCTTAACCCACTGAGCCACCCAGGCGCCCCTGGGATATTTAATATTTAAGAATAGCATTGAGGGGCGCCTGGGTGGCTCAGTGGGTTAAAGCCTCTGCCTTCAGCTCAGGTCATGATATCAGGGTCCTGGGATCAAGCCCCACATCGGGCTCTCTGCTCAGCAGGGAGCCTGCTTCCTCCTCTCTCTCTGCCTGCCTCTCGGCCTACTTGTGATCTGTCAAATAAATAAATAAAATCTTTAAAAAAAAAAGAATAGTCATTGATCTGTTGAGGCAATGAGACAATATTTTAGTTGTCCTGAAAAATATGTAACATAAGGCCTCAGCAGTCACAGGCCAACTTCTCAGAAGCTCTGTGGAGGAGATGGAACCTCAGTCTAGAAAGGTGATTGGTGGGGCACCCTGTTGGCTCAGTGGGTGGAGCGTGCAAGTCTTGAACTTGGGGTTGTGAGTTTGAGCCCAACAGTGGATACAGAGATTACTTAAAAATAAAATCTTTAAAAGAATAAAATAGGAGCATCTGGGTGGCTCAGTCAGTTAAGGGTGCAACTGTTGATTTTGGCTCAGGTCATGATCTCAGGGTTGTGAGACCAAGCCTTGCACTGGGCTCTACACTGGGCATGGGGCCTGGTTAAGACTCTCTCTCCCTCCCTATGCCCCTCTCCCATGCTCTCTCTCTCTCTCTCTCTCAAAAATTTAATCAATCAATCAATCAATGAATCCATAAAAAGGTGACTGTCTGCACTCCAGGTAAGAGGAATATCAAAGTGGCCATTTTGAAATCTATCCAGTAGCGTTCTGGTATTAAACAGTGTCAAAATCTGTGAGGTGCAGTTTCCTCCTTTACTCACACAGTCAAGACAATACAAGGAAGGAAGGCTGAGGCCAAATGTGTGGTTTATTTTGAGGAGAGGGGATCAGTGGTATCTACAGGAGCAAAGAAGGCGCCCGGCTAGCTCAGTCGGTAGAGCATGAGACTCTTACAGGAGCAAAGAACATTGGGGGAAACACTGTTGCTATGTGATAGGAGGGCAGGTGGAGAGAAGAAGGGGCTAGAAGCTTCTGCTTACAGGACACATCTGTGCCAGAGGATGGGTATACATATTCTCCTTTAATCTCAAGAATCCTGAGGTAGGGATTAATGGCTTCATTTTATACATGAAGAAAAGTGAGCTCAAAACAACGAGATAATTAGCCCAAGTTCATGCAATTAACATGGGCTGGTGAGGGCGCCTGGATGGCTCAGTCAGTTAAACACCTGACTTCAGTTCAGGTCATGATCTCAGGATTCTGGGATCGATCCTAGAGTCAGGCTCCCTGCTCAGTGGGGAGTCTGCTTCTCCCTCTCCCACTGCTGCTCCCCCCCCCCACACACACCCTTGTGCTCACTCTCTCTCTCTCTCAAATAAATAAATAAATAAATAATCTTTAAAAAATGTGCTGGTGTTGGGATGCCTGGGTGGCTCAGTTGGTTAAGCAGCTGCCTTCGGCTCAGGTCATGATCCCAGCGTCCTGGGATCGAGTCCCACATCGGGCTCCTTGCTCGGGGGGGAGCCTGCTTCTCCCTCTGCCTCTGCCTGCCACTCTGTCTGCCTGTGCTTGCTCGCTCTCTCTCCCTCTCTCTCTGACAAATAAATAAATAAAATCTTTAAAAATAAAAAATAAAAAAATAAAAATAAAAATGTGCTGGTGTTGGAACTTGAACTCAGGCCTGTTTAACTGCAGACCTAGATGTTTCTCCATCCTGTTCTGCCTCTACTAGCTGGGCCACAGGGGGGCCCAGAGCCTAGAACGTGGGCAGGGCCGTCAGTGCTGATGCTACAGAGAAAGGATGTGAACCTGAAGGGGAGGGTCAGGATGGAACCAAGGACCCTATGGACTAGACTGGACCCCCAGGGAATAAAGGAAGAAACTGGGCATCCCCTAGATGTTTGTCTTGTGCCCACGAGCACATCTCCAAAGAAGAAACACTGGCATTCCTTGAAGGTCCTTGAAGGAAGCCCTAAATCGGGGAGAACTCTAGGGAGACATCTGCCAGAGCCCCCGTGTGGCCAGGACCTCAGGGCTCTGTTCCCAACGTGGATCTGAAGTCCATTCACCTGCTCTGTCACCGCCACCTCTCAGGCGACAGCAGGTGCGTTTTCCTCCTTCAGTTCTCAGTCTCCTGCCAGCTAGTCAAAGTGGCCCCTTAAAACTGCCACTCAGACATCCCTTCAGAGAATTCCCATTTGCTGTTAGGATCAGTTCCCAAAACCTGCCCACCTCGTGGCCTCAGCTTCTGTCCCTAGCGCCTCTCAAGTTGTTCCAGCCACACGGCGGCAAGAATGATTCCAGCACCTTTTAGCCTAGGGCCTTCCCAAAATACCTTTTTCTCTTCTGAACCACCCCTCCCCCACCTAGCCAGTCGTCTTGCAGGTTTTTTTTCTTTTCTTTTCTTTTTTTCCCAGTTCCATTGAGATGTCATGGACATATGACACCATATTAGTCCAAGGCATACAACATAAGGATTTGATATCTGTGTGTGACATGATCAGTTCAGAAAGTCTACCACACAGAGTTACACATTTTCTTTTCTTGTGATGAGAACTTTTAAGCTCTCTTAGCTACTTTCAACTATACAATATGGTGTCATTAACTGTAGTCATCCTGCTATCCCTTGTGTCCCCAGGACTAACTTATAACTGGAAGTTTGTACCTTTTGACCACTTCACCCAGTTTCCATTTAAATGTCACCCCCTGAAGCATCCTTTCCCTCTTCAGGTCGTTTCCATCTAACTAGGTCCCTCTCCAACACCCTGTCAGAGTGCCCGGTGCTTCCACAACACGTCAAAACTATGTGTTTCTAGTTATTTCTGCCATTCGTTGGTTGGCGTCTGTCTCCCCGATCAGACTGGAAAGCCTGAGGTGGGAAGGGTTTGTCTCGTTTATGGATTTGGTTCCCAGCACCTGGTAAGGCAGGTGCTCCCAACTGAACTTGATAACGTTCAACAAATGCTCCGTGAGCATCTACCCCGTGGTTGGCCCAATCCTGGGTGCAGGGAGTCCTGGGTCCAGGTCCAGGGAGCCTGAACAAGAGAGAGTTCTCTATCCGGGGGCAGGTGTAGTGTGTACAAATGGTAAACCAGTAAATGCACGCAGGATGACGATAAACCCCGCGGAGGAGGATAGAGCAGGGTCTGGGAGCTCGGAGCAGCAGGGCCAATAAACAGCCAGTGGTGACATGTGAGAGCAGCCCTTCTCACTCACCTCCCAGATACACCATTTTTTTCCAGTTCTCCGACTCCAGGATTTCATCATGTGGATAGTAGCTCTGGTCCATCATGAATAGAATCATAAGTGAGGCCATGCAAGAGAGAATGAACGTGTTGCCTTTGGTCAGAAGGGAGGTGGAGGCCAAGACACAGGAAGCATAGCGGCAGGGGAGACCCTTGTAGGTGAGCTGAGCACCTGCTGGAGAAAGAAGAGGGGCACATGGGCGGCTTCCCGCTGCTCTAAAGCAATCGAAACCGAAGCCAGCCCCTCTCATTGAGTCCTCCCTGCCCCACGCCCCAAATCCTCTTCCTTGCAGGGCAGCAGGAGGCTGTCAAGCATTTAGTTATTCACAGTGATGAGGGGCGGGCTCTGCCCTGGATACCCCCACGGCTCTGTAGGAGGGTCTCCTGAAGTTTCTGGTATGCACCTGCTCTCCCTTGCATCGTGACCTTGGACAAGGCAACTGCCTGTGGTAGAGCTCCGTTTTCCCCATCTGTTGTGGAAAACTGGAGGATAACCTCTAGTTCTGGATTCTGGGAATCTCTGTGCACCACCCAAAGGGCACACAATGAAAAAAAGGTACAGCTGGTGGGAGAACCACAGGCCTCTGTCCCCCACCAGGGCTCTGCCATGGCAGCCTGAAGCCTTCAGCGGGCCTGGGGCACAGGCGAAGGAAGGAAGAGGGACCCCACAAAGCTGGGGGAGGAGTCAGTTACGCCCCCCTCCGCCCACCGGCTTCTGGTTCTTGATGCTCAGCTACAAAGCTGGGGTTCACTCACCAGTTGAATAGAAACACAGGCGGAAGGTAGCAGCTAACACATAGATGATGCCCAGGAACCCGCTCAGAGGCCCGTCCACGCCAAGGAGCATAGCTGAGGCCAGGCCGAAGGTGGTGAAGACCGCAAAGTCATTCAGCTCTACTCCTGCTCCAGAAGGCCAAGGTTAGAACTTACACTCATTTGTCTCGCACCTGAGTCCACTCTGGTGTGCTCCCCCTGGCTCTGCCTCATGCTGACCGTGTGGCCTTAGACAACTCTTCCCCTCTCAGGTCTTACTTTCCCACCCTTCAGCATCCAGCACTGGACTATAACAGGATGCAAACTGACAAGCTATGGACCCTTTTTGCAAGCACAATCTTCCATGAAAACATTTTCTTGTATTTTGAACCAGCTGCTCTGCTCAGGGGATTGTTCATTTCCCCGCTCCTGACCACCACCACAGCCACCCGATCCCTGGATCTGTCCCAACTGGGGGGCAGGGCAGAGAAGAAAATGGCAGGGCCAGGGCAAGGATGGCTGAAGCTAACAAGTGAGCCAGCAGGGGGCTAGCTCTAGACAGTGGGGCTCCCAGACAGCTCTAGGGCTGCTTCCGCCATCCTTGGAGGGCTGGGAACAGGACTGGTGAATGATGGAGGCTGGCTGGATGTGAGATGGGGGAGGGGTGACTTGAGATGGAGGCTCCTGGGGTTAGGGATCAGGGGTCTGAAGCCTGGACTCACCTGACTTGGAGCAGAGGCTGAGGTGTCTGGTTATCGCCCCGACTGCCATGTCCAACAGGAAGCTGATCAGAAGCATCCAGGAGGCACAGTGGCATCTCCTAGAGTGTATGGCAACAGGCCCAAATAGGACGGCTCTTTCATGGTCTCCACTGGCCAGTCTGTCCACGTCCCCCCAGTACACCAACACACTTCCTATACTTGCACACAGGCACACATCCCTGCCCTGCATGTTCCCCCTCTTCCCTGCCATACTCTTAAGCCACCATCTGAAAGGGGTTCTTGGAGCCCCCTAGATAATCATTAAGGTCCCTTCCAGCTCTAAGTCCCAGGCATATCTGAAGGCCCAGGGGTCCTATGTTCTAGCCCAGCCTTTGCAACCATCTCACTGTGGATTCTCAGATAAATCACTCCCTACATCTCTAGGTCTCTCTTCCTCCATCTGTAAAATGAGGGGTTTGTGCCAAATGACTTAATAGATATAGGCCTATTTAGATGATCTATTTCTCCTAGTGCAAGTTTTGGTAACTTATGACTTAGGGAATTAGTCCATTTCATTTAGGCTATCAAATTTATAGAGTTATTCATGATTCCTTTATTATACTTTTAATGTCCGTGGGATCAGTAGTGATGACTCCTCTTTCATTTCTGATATTGGTATTTTGTGTCTTCTCTTCTTTTCTCTATTTTTCCTGGTTAGCCTGCTTAGAGGCTTATCAATTTTATTGATCTTTCCAAAGAATCAGCTTTGGTTTCATTGATTTTCTCTATGGATTTTTTTTTTATTTCATTGATGGCTGCTCTCATTTTTATTGTTTATTCTCTTCTGCTTACTTTGGATTTAATTTGCATTCTCCCCTCTAGTTTGCTAAGTTGGAAACCTTACATTATTGATTTTACATCTCCCTTTTTTTTTTCAGTTTTTCTAGACCTTTTTTTTTTTTTAGAGAAGTTTTTAGGTTTAGAACAAAATTGAAAGGAAGCTACAGAAATTTCCCATATACCCCCTGCCCCCACACATGAATAGCCTCTCACATTAGCAATACCACTCACCAGATGGCACATTTAGATTCTTGGTACATACCAAGGATGAACCTCCACTGACACATCATAATCACCCAAAGTCCGTAGATTACCTTAGGGTTCACTTTTGGTGTTGCACATTCTATAGTTTTGGACTAATGTGTGATGACACGTATCCATCATTATAGTATCACACTGAGCATTTCCACTGTCCTAAAAATCCTCTAGGCTCTACCTATTCATTTTCCCCATTCACCCCTGTTAACTACCGATCTTTTTATTATCTTCAGAGTTTTGCCTTTCCAAGTATCAATATCATATTATTGTAATCATACAGTAAGTAGCATTTTCAGATTAGCTTCTTTCACTTAGTAATATGTGCTAAAGATTCCTCCATGTCTTCCCATGGCTTGATAGTTCATTTTTTTTTTTAGCACTAAGTAACACTTTTTGGAAATACCACAGTTTATTCATCTGTTCACTTACTAGAAGAGATCTTGGTTGCTCGCAAGTTTTGGCAATTATACATAAAACATCATAAACATCCAACTGCAGATTTTCATGTGGACATAGCTTTTAACTCATTTGGATAAATACCAAACAGTGTGATTGCTAGATCATATGATAAGAGTATGCTTAGTTTTGTAATAAACTGCCAAATTGTCTTCCAAAGTGGCTGCACCATGTCGTACTGTCACTCCACATCCTCACCAGCCTTTGGGGTTATCAGTGTTCTGGACAATTAGTTTGGCTGATGAGTGTGTAGTGGTAGCCCATCGTTATTTTAATTTGCATCTCCCTGATAACATATGGTGTGGAGGATCTTTTCGCATGCTTACTTGCCATCTGTAGATCTTCTTTGGTGAGGTGTCTGTTAAGGTTGTTGGTCCATTTTTTAATTATTTGTTTTCTTACTGATGAGGTTTTTTTTTTAAAGATTTTATTTATTTATTTGACACAGAGAGATCACAAGTAGGCAGAGAGGCAGGCAGAGAGAGGGGAGGAAGCAGGCTCCCTGCCGAGCAGAGAGCCCAATGCAGGGCTCGATCCCAGGACCCTGAGATCACGACCTGAGCCGAAGGCAGTGGCTTAATCCACTGAGCCACCCAGGCGCCCCATTACTGATGAGTTTTTAAGCTTTGTCTATTTTAGATTATAGTCCTTTATCAGATGTGCCTTTTTTTTAAAGATTTTATTTATTTATTTGACAGACAGAGATCACAAGCAGGCAGAGAGAGAGGAGGAAGCAGGCTCCCCGCTGAGCAGAGAGCCCGATGCGGGGCTCGATCCCAGGACCCTGAGATCATGACCTGAGCCGAAGGCAGAGGCTTTAACGTGCTGAGCCACCCAGGCGCCCCAGATGTGCCTTTTGAAAATAATTTCTCCCAGCTTGCAGCTTGTCTTTTAATTCTCCCGACATTGTCTTTCACAGAGCAGTTTTCTTTTCCAGTATATGCATTCAATGCTATACATTTCCCTCTAACTACTGCTTTTTCTCCATCTCAGAAAAGTTTGATAAGTTGTCCTTTCATTTTCTTTTGGCACAAAATACTTTTCTTCTTTAAGCCATGTATTATTTAAAATTGTGTTCTTTAACCTCCACATATTTGGGGATTTTCTAGTTATCTTTCTGTTACTGATTTCTACTTTAATTCTATGTGGTCTAAGGGCATACGTTGTATGATTTCTATTCTTTTAAATTTAAATTCAGTCTTATAGCCTGAATGTGTGAAGAGAAGAATGTGTATTCTTTCTGTTTCTGTTTCTTTCTTTCTGTTTCTGAAATTTTCTGTTGCAGGTATGATCTACTTTATAAGACTCCACAAATCCAGACTTAGAGAATCGTAACATTTTCAAACTGGAAGGGAACTCAAACATCATCAGATAAGATCATCCTATTTTAAGGATGAGAAATGGATCAGAGAAGTTATGTGCTGATGGTTACAGAGAAGCAAACAGTTAGGAGGAGGATATCTGCATTATAAAAGACTTCTCTTTAAAGAACTGATTTGCCAAGGCATTGAAATATGATTCAATTTACAGAAATAGAATTTCCCTATAAAATATAATTTGCTTTGCTTTGTTGGGGGCCCATATACATGTCTCAGATTTTCCATAATAGTGCTAATTGTAAATATTCCCCACATCATAGGTTCAAATTTAAGAATCAAAAATTTCAAATGGTAGCCTGCCTACCCGAGGATTATGTAAGGGCCACCAGAACAGAACCTCTGATTTTTCTCGCAAAAACCATTCTAGAATGCCATAGCCCGAAAGCACTACAGAGATCACAGTGCAAACTCCTTGTTTTAGCGATGGGGAAACCAAGGCTTGGAATGTGACCCAGCCAAAGTCACATATCAGGATGGCAGTAGAACTGAGGCTAGGATCTTGGCCCCATGACTCCCAACCCACTCCACTTTCTCCTGCCCCTGGATGATTCTGTGCCTGAGTGCCTGGCTCCCTAGGCTCCCCACTCCTTCCCTCATGCCGTTGGCTCTAGCTCTTGACTAGGAGCCCACTGGTCCCCAGACCTACTTGCAGAAGCTGCAGAAGATGGAGAAGAGCCCCAGGATCAGGTTGGCCAGGGACAAGGCATTGGTGACATCCTTCCAGGAAAATTCATTCATCTGGAGACAGCTTTGGTCGTTGGTCAGGAAGAAACTGGTGCATGGATCTGGGGCTCAGGGGAGAGGAGTAAAGGGTTCCCAAGGTCAAAGAATCCCAAAAGAGGCTCCCAGGGACCAGGCAGTTCCTGCTCGCTGGACCTCATCCCCAAACCGCACCCTCCCAACACTGTTTCACTGACCATAGTGAGAGAGACAGGAGGCAGATGGCGGAGACCAGGAGGTAAAGACAAAGCTGCTAAGGACGAGTGTCTTGGGGAAGGGCAACAGCCAAGCAAGTGAGCCCGCAGACCAGTTTCCACGCCCTCCGTCTGTACCTCTTGCCTATAGTGCCGACCTCCCTCCAGCCCAAGTGATGAATTGTATTCTATTATTTTTTAATAAAAAAGAATGCTGGGGAAAGGTAACCCTCTTACCCCCCAGGAGTAGCCCAGGGGGAGAGGGTCCCTGAGGGTTAGAAAGCCCAGAAGAGACAGCTATGGAGCCAGCCTCCTTTGTCCCGCCAGCTGCGCTCACTCCCTCAGGACAGAGTTGCTGTTGGGGTGCCCCAAGGTCCTGTTCTGGCAGGCCTCAACTAGAACAAGCAGGCCCATCTCCCGCAGAGGAAGAGGTGAGAAATAAGAAATGAACGTGGACACCACACAACTGGACAGCACAGTGGATAGTTCACAAGCCCCTTCCACTGTGTTCTTTCTCCTGATCCTGACGACCTCAGAAGATGGTGCTGTCATGATTTTATGGATGAGAAAACCTAGTTCAGAGAACTGAGACATTGGCTCAAAGTCACGTGCTAGGTGCGTAGAAGGTAATCCTGCCGCTGGGTTCTCAGTCTGGTGCTTCCTCGGCTCAGGGCACAGCTCTGGGCAGGAGGAGCTTTGTGGGGTAGGAGACCAAGGAGGAGCTGGGTTGGCCAGCCCTGGAGGACAGCATCAGCCTCCCCCTGTGGGAGCAGCCTGGCCCAGGGCTTCTCACACCTCCCAGTCCCTTAGGGCGGTGGGGAGTCAGCTGGGCCTGCCAATTCTCACAGCCTGGCTGGCTCCCCTCTTTCTCTAAGACCAAACATGCACTCCGTACACACAGACTGCTTGTGATACGAAGTCTCTTTGGGAGAAAGAGCCCCAGGGCTCTCTGGAACAGGGAGGCCCCGCTGGTTGCTGCCAGCACGCTACCCACAAACAGTAATCCTGCCCCCCAAGGAAAATATACAAGTTCCAAGGTGTTTTCAGGACCTCTTCCTCATTTAATCGTCAGTCATTTGAGAGGGGAGGAAGTTGATCCTCTGCCTCCACTCAGCCCGTGTCTAGCCCTGGGCCCTTCTGGTCTGGGCAAGAGTTAAGACAGAGTAGGGTCCTTTCCCATAAACCCAGTCACCAAGATGTTAGAGGCTGGGAGGGGCTGGGTTTGGAGTTTGGACCTGGGAGTTTATCGGGGCAGCCTGGTGGGGCTCACTGCTCCCCCAGGCCAGTCTCATTTACCAAGGCCCTCCGGACTCCTGAGACCCTTTCAGGTCAGGGCCCCTCCAAACATAAGACAGGAAGAAATGCTGCCTGAGAAATCAGGGAGGGGAGGGAGGGGAAGGAGCCAAGGGCTGGCTTTGTACTCCTTCCCCAGGAAGCACCTCCTCCCAGGCTCTCCTGGACCTCAGGGCTGACCCCCACAAGACGAAACACCACAGCACCCTGCCCAGCCCGCCCCTGCCTGGAGAGCAGCAAGCCCGCCTCTCTGCCCCTCAGAGGCAGTCAGCACATACCTGGGGCACTTCTGCCAATTACCAGACACACCTCAACTGCACTACTTTGGTTACTTTTCTAAATTAATGGTCAATTATCTACTCTACTATCCCTTTCATTCAGGAAGCACTTTCACATTCATGGCTTCCATTGGCTTCGTGAGGTCGACCAGGTAAGGGTTACTATCCCTACTCACAGGATAAGGCACAGAAGACTCAGAGAGGAGAAGAACCTTGCTCAAAGTCACACCAGAAGTGGCAGAACAGGACTTACAACGTCACCTTTTGTTCTTTCCCTCCTACTCTGAACTCTGCTGTCTACCAACCAATAGAACAGAGCATCATATTCCCTGTAAGCTCAGACCAAGGTAGGTCCTGGGGAAAATGTTCATGGCATGTCCAGTCTACCCAGAGAAACAAGACTCATGCATGCATGTGGGGACTCCCAGACTGTTCGTCTTACAGGTGAGGAAACTGTTTTCAAGATAGTCAAGTGACTTGTCCCAGTGAATGATGGAGCCAGGATTTGAATCTGGCCTCCTCTTTTCCAATTAAATGCCATTTTCAGCGTACTGCACAGGTCCTGGGTATGAAAGGATGTGGACCTCAGAGTAAGGGCTCTAGAAATCCAGAGAAAAAAGGAGCAATCCATTCATTTAGCAAACATTTGGTCATGAGCAAGATTCAGTGCCTGGTGCTTGGGACATGGAGGAGATTAAAACCTGGTCTCAAGTCCCAAGGAGCTACGGAAGGCAGAGGTATTCAACCCCTGCACAGAGAAGGGGAGGTGCACAGGCTGCCAGGGGAGCACAGAGGAGGGGTCCAGCCTGACAGGGGGCTTAGAGAAGGCTTCTTGGATGAGGGGGTCCGAGCAGAGGCATTGCTGGAGAGTGGCTGGCAGGACTAGATCATGTCACTCCCCCCACTTTGTGCAAGCTGTCCGTGGCTCCCCGGGCTCCTGGGATGGAGTCCATCTCTGTCCTTTGATGTATAAGCCCTTATGATAAGGTTGGCTCCATTGTCAGCCTCCTCTCTCGACTGCCCCTTGCACTGGCTCTCCCTCAGCTCTCAGGGAAGCCTGAGTCCCTCCCCTCCCCGGAGCCAGGTGCCCCTCTACACTGCCGCGTCTCTGTGTGCTCACCGTGTGACCCTGGGCACTCTGCATTGGCGCAGCCTATCCTGTCTTCCTCCTCTACTACAGGGGAAGCAACTGGAGCGCAGGCTGAAGTCCCCTGTGCCCAGCATGAGGCCTGACAATAAAAGTTGTTCGATGATTGTTAAGTTAGTAGAGGATGTCCCTCTGGTGCTCCCCCAACATCCTCTGGCTGCACCAGGTCACATCTCTCCCCTGCCAGAGTCTGTTCAGTCTATCCTCCAAGAAGCCTTTTCAGATGAACTCTCAACCATCCAGACCCTCAGCACACCCAGCATCTACCCAACGCTTACAATCTTCCATTTACTCATTTTTAAATACATGTGTTGATGCCTGCTCCGAGCCAGGACTGTGTTCTGGGGACAGAGAGAACGGAGCTCGGCTGCATCCTCAAGAGACAAGGAGTCTGGTAAGGGAGGCAGATCTGAAGTCAAGGCAGCGTGGCAAGGCTCCTGTGGGACAGGGGACGTCCCCTTGCTGCGGTGCGCCAGGGAAGACCAGCCTATGTCTGCTGTAGCAGCCAGGGAAACATTCAAGGACGAAGGGGGTCCCTCCTGGCAAAGCGAAGAAAGGTGCCAAAGCACAACGAGGAGGCTGGATTCCGGGGGGTGGGGGGTGGTGACTGGAGGTGCGGTGGGCAGGGAGGCCGCAGTTGGGGATATGCCCATGTGACCCTGTATTGTCCCAGTGATGTTTGGCCAGGAGGTGTCTGGGTCAGATATGGCTAGGAGTGGAGGAGAGAACGGGAAGAAAAGGAAGCCAACCCCGAGGGCAGCGAGGGCAGAAAAGCCAGCAGGAATGGCAGGCCGCGAAAACTACCGGCACCCGATAGCGGAGAAGCCTACGGCCTCGAAGCCGTGCAGCTCCAGTGCCTGAACGCCGGGCGCAAACTGGAGTGCGCATGCGCTCGGCGGGGGACACAGGGCGCAGCCACTCCAGTTAGAGATGCGCGCACGCCCCGCCCCGCAGGCCGCCTCTCGCCACAGGTAGCCACGCCCCCTCCCCGCCTGAGGTTCTGCGGGCGGGTCCCAGCCCCACCAGGCTAAGGCGGCAGCCCTAACGCCAACCCGCGCCGGAAGATGGAAGAGAGGGAGCCAGACTGGCCTCCAGGACGGTTCCACACACACACACACGCGCGCACGCGCACACACACACACACACACACACACACACCCCACCCCTCTCCCGGGGGCCTGGTCGCTGGGGAGGGACGTGCGCTGCCTCCGATGCCTACCTGGGGACCAGACATCCCTGGAGGGGGGTGAGGGCAGCACTCTTAACCGGCTTCCTGTGCGGTGGAGCAGGCCAGCCGGGGCCTGGAGGAGCCGCACAGGTCCCAAGCCTCTTACCCTGGCTCTTAGCTCACAATCCCCGAGAGGCAGGGGAGGGGCAGGGAGCTCTAGTTGGCAGAAAGAGGGGCTTCAATTTGCAGAGGAGCCTAGGCCACCTTGTGGGCGCCTTGGGGAATGGAGGGATCAGGGAGGAGGGGACTGGTCTCTCTATGGTGGCCAGCAAGGTGAGGCTTGGGAGGTGAAAGCCCAGAGTGCAGGCAGGGCGTGTGGCAGGAGGGCTGGAAGGGCTTTGGGGAAGGTAGGGCTGTAAAGGGTGGCTGGGGTCCAGACCGTGAAGGGCCTCCAGGGCAGGACTTTGGTTGTTTGGTTCACGGCTGTATCTTTGCACCTGTAAGAACTGCTTAGGCATATGGTAAGTCCCCCTTCCCTCTCCAATATTTGTCGGATGGATGAATGACAAGCTGAGTAATTTACACTTAGTCCTGAAAATAGTTTAAAGTAGGAAAGTGACATGGTCAGGATGGTTCAGAAAGATGACTCTGGCAGCTACTGTGGACAAAGGCTCTGTAAAACTACAGGAGAGTTGAGACAGCCCCTAGCAAGGACATACTGTGGGACCACAACAGAAGGGAATGGGAGGAAGTAGCTGGACTAGGAGCGATTGTGAAAGCATCCCAAGGGTGTGGGAGAGAAATGAGAGGGAGAAGGTAAGAGCCTCTCTGAGGGGTCTCAGTTTGGCAACTGGATGAATAATGTGCTACAGGAAGAAGCTTGGGTAGGTTCCCAGACACAAGTTCTGACACCTGCCCCACATCCTCCCACCTGCCCTAATGCCGAGTTAGCGCAGCAAGGGCTTCCAGGACCCCACGGGAGAATATGCAAGAGAAGAGATGGAGTTGGGTAGTCAAGTGACACTTTGCTTTTCCTAGCAACCTGGAGGGGAAAGAGGAGTGTGCCCTGAGTGGTGACTAGCCACCTGCACTGTGCTCAGTGCTCTACAGACATCGTCATCATCTTCCTGGCCGTTCTCAAATGCTCTCGGCATTAGTATTAGCATTCCTGTTCTCCAGAAGAGGAAATAGAGGATTTGTGGATTTTCATAAATGATGGAGCTAAGACCTGAACACAGTCCAACACTAAAGTCAGACCTAAGATGTCTGAGAAAATAAAAGAGAAAACAAGGATGGAGGCAACAAGAATAAGAGTCAGGTCAGCTTCTTTCTACCCTTTGTACTTACAAAGGGACAAATGTAATTTGTCCATGCCACATGGACCATTAGTGGCAGATTAAAAATTACAGCATACGCATTCTAATGCTGGCTTTAACGATTAATCAAGTTCATGTGGCTGCTCTAACACCACCAGATGTGTAAATCTGAACACATTACTTTGCTTTCCTGAACCTATTTCCTAATCTGTAATATGGGATTGTTGTGTGAACTAAGCGAAGTGCTCAGGACAGAGTAGAAGCTCCGTCATTATCATCATCATTACTATTCTAAGGACTCGATCGTGCCTTTGTTAGCCTGGACATCACCAAAGCTTCCTTCTGAAGAGGGAGAGGAAGCAAGGGCAGCTACAAAAGACACGTGTCCCTAGCTGTCAGAAGTTTCTAGCTTCCTTCTGTTCTGGATCTCACAAGGAAGTAGAGGATAAGAACAGTAAAGTTAGACTGTTTACACTTGTACTAATATGGTCGCTACTAGCCACACATGGCTCTTAGGCACCTGAAATGTGACTAGTCCGAATTGAGATGTGCTGTAGGTGTAAAAAAACACCAGAGTTTGAATACTTAGTTCATACATACATACATACATATATATATAAAATTATATATAAATATACTTTTTTAGTATTATTTGTTGAAATGTTAACATTTAGGATATATCAGGTGGACGTCAAATATATTATTAAGTTCACCTGTATATATATATATATATATTTTTTTTTTTTTTTAAAGATTTTATTTATTTACTTGACAGAAAGAGACACAGCGAGAGAGGGAACACAAGCACGGGGAGTGGGAGAGGGAGAAGCAGGCACCCCGCTGATCAAGGAGCCTGATGTGAGGCTCAATCCCAGGACCCTGGGATCATGACCTGAGCCAAGGGCAGACGCTTAATGGCTGACCCACCCAGGTGCCCCACCTGCTTGTTGTTTTTTTTATTTTATTTTATTTATTTATTTGACAGAGAGAGATCACAGTAGACAGAGAGGCAGGCAGAGAGAGAGGGAAGCAGGCTCCCTGCTGAGCAGAGAGCCCGATGTGGGACTCGATCCCAGGACCCCGAGATCATGACCCGAGCTGAAGGCAGTGGCTTAACCCACTGAGCCACCCAGGCGCCCACCTGCTTGTATTTTTTAATGTAGCTACTAAAAATTTAAAATCGTTTGTGACTTTCATGATATTTCTATTATTTTCCATTTATGACACTGACTTAGATCCCTTGCAGGATATAAGTACACAGACAGAGGTGTCCGTGCACTCATACATTATTAGAGTATTTTTCATGTCCCAGGCACTATTTCAGGTGACAGAGCAGTGGACAAGACAGACTCTGTTTCTGTCCTTACAGAACTTAAGCTTGAGTGTGGAGGAAAGGCAAGCAGTATGTCTGCTCATGAAAAGGGCGATGGAAAACAAAGCAGGCCGAGCAGTCACTCGGAGGTGGGAGGGGTTGGAATTTCTGACAAGGTGATCAGTGAAGTGATATGCGAGCAACGAGGTAAATAAGGAGAAGCCGCAAACTATGCAAAGATCTTGGGGGCAACTTTCTAGGCAGGAACGCAAAGCCTCAGAAGCAGAAATGAGCTTGATTTGTTGAAAGGACAAGGTCATCGGGAACAGGGCGGGTACGGAGAACACTCCCACAGAACCTTGGCAAGAGGCTTGGATTCTATTCTAAGTGTAATGAGAAATTGTTGGGTCATTTTTAAAGAGTGGGGTTATGCCCCGAATTCTCTTTGTAAAGGACGATGCCCCCAGTCTCTGTGGAGCTAGACTGAAGTAGGGGGAGAAAGAGGGCAGGGAGCAGAGCTGGGAGGCCGCTGCGCCAGTCCAGGCCAGAGTTACCGTGGTCTGGCCCAAGGGGCCGGGGTGGAGGTAGTGAGAAGCTGTCAGATTTGGGATCGGCTGAGAAGACCTGCTGACTGCTGTGGGAAGAACAAGCAGAATCGAGGATAACTTAGACTTCTGGCCTCAAAAAACAGAGGGAGCTAGGTGTTGATGGCAGGAGAGGGGCTCGTGATGAAACATGTCTGGGGCAGAATTCAAGACTTTGGGTTTGGACACGTTAGGGTTGTAATGATGTCAAGTGAGGCTGTTGATAGACAAGGCTGCGTGAAGCTGGGGAGAGACCGGGGCTGGAGGCAGGCTAATGAGTCAGCAGGATAGGGGTGGCGTGTGATCCCTGGGGACAGATTAGATCACCTAACAGGGAGAAGAAAAAAGGGCTAAGAACAGGCCCCAGAGCAATCCAAAAGCTAGGTGTCAGGAGACAGAAAAAGTGTAGTCAGCAAAGTGGGAAAAAAGGCAGGAGATCCTAATATCCCAAATCAAAATGAAGAAATGAGCTTTCAAGTAGAGGGTGGTCCACTGAATCAGAAACTTCTTTAGAAATAATTACTCAAAAAAATAAATAAATAAAATAAATAATTATTCCGGGCACTTGTAGCTCCTTCCTCCCAAGCTCCAGCTCCTTAAGGGCTGAACCCCATCTTGTATGTGAGGGTTTTGTACAGGCTTTAGTGCCAGAAACATGGGCTCCCCCGCTTAGGAGTTGCATGACCTTGGGTAAGTTACTTAACTTCTCTGGGCCTTGATCTACAGCCCCTCAATGCTCATCACTACAAACCCAAGGGAATGCCTCCAATAGCATCCCATAAGCACAGCTTACCTTCACTTTTGTGTTTTAACTTCCTTACATGACGTTGGGATCCCCTAGGACGGGTTCTGGGCAGACTTGAGTCAAACAGGACTGTTTGATCTATATAACCATGGGCCTGTTGCTTAATCTTTGGGCAGATGTTCCCGCTTTTTAAAACAGAGATACTGGGGCGTTTGGGTGGCTCAGTAGGTTAAAGTCTCTGCCTTCGGCTCAGGTCATGGTCCCAGGGTCCTGGGATGGAGCCCCACATCAGGCTCTTTGCTCAGCAGGGAATTTGCTTCCCTTCCTCTCTCTCTCTCTGCCTGCCTCTCTGCCTGCTTGTAATCTCTGTCTGTCAAATAAATAAATAAAATATTTTTAAAAAAACAAAAAACAAAAAACAAAACCAGAGATACTATTGGGGCCTGGGTGGCTCAGTCGGTTAAGCATATGCCTGTGGATCAGGTCATAATCCCAGGGTCCTGGTATCGAGTCCCATGTCGGGCTCCCCACTCTGTGGGGAGTCCACTTCTCCTTCTCCCTCTACCCTTAGCCCCCGGGCTTGCTCTCTAGCTTGCTCTCATGCTCTAATAAATAAATAAAATCTTAAAAGTAAAACAAGGATACTATATACCTCATAGACGGTTGTTATATGAAAATTCAATCTGATAATGGTATGCTTGACAGAATAAAAGCTCACTAAGCTGTATTTATCATCTTGGTATCTACAACACCAATACTCTCAATGCCTGTGGACTGACAGGTAACTTGAGAAGGTAAGGATATAGCAAACCCTCCTTCCAGACAGCTAGGTTGGAGAAAGGGAGGTGTAGTCAGCCGCTACTCACACCCAGTGAGCCTGGACAGGGCCGGCATGGTGAGCTAATAAAGCAAATATAGATCGCTCGTCATTCTGGGAAATATCAGGGATGTCTCCCTCTTCCGTATTTTGTTGAGTGGAACCCCACCATCCATATCAGCATTCAATTCAAGCATTATCTGAGAGTCCTTCTTGTCAGTCATCCCCCGCCATCTTATTAGTTAACAAGATGCAGTCTATTGTGGCTTCAAAATGCCATACTTCGGGGTGCCTGGGTGGCTCAGTGGGTTGGGCCTCTGCCTTCAGCTCAGGTTATGATCTCAGGGTCCTGGGATCCAGCCCAGCACTGGGCTCTCTATTCAGCAGGGAGCCTGCTTCCCCCTCTCTCTGCCTGTCTCTCGGCCTACTTGTGATCTCTCTCTGTCAAATAAATACATAGAATCTTTTTTTTTAAAAATGCCATATTCATCAAATCCAAGACGCCAACCCTTCTAAGACACGTGAGAACACCATTATGTTCTGCAGTTCTAAGAAAGAAAAAAATGCTGCCACTGAAACTGTGATGTGCCACTGACTTTTAGAAGCATCCGAGTTCCAGAGATATTAAAATGAGGGGGAAGAAGAGTACATCTTACAGTTGATGAAATTGTACGTCTCATTCCATCATTGCTCCCTTAGCGCAGACCTCCACCATTGCTTGCCTAGACTAGGGATAGAAGCTCCTACCCATCTTCCCTCCCCTCATCCTCTGATGTCAAAAGAGGTTTATACAAGGACAATATTACCAACTCCCTACCCCAAATCTTTCAGTTAAGCTTTCTCCTATGGCCGCTGGCCTGCATTCTTCACTTTAAATTGGCTGCAGTTCCCCAGACGTCATACTGCTTCTAGTCTGGTACTTATCTCCTAGCTATTAGAAGTAAGAGTTTTCTAGCCAGGGCTTACCTCACCCCAACCCTCCTGCCTGCCGGGACTGGTTTGGTTAACACAACTTGTTAAATGGAGATCCCTTTCTTCACTCATAAATGAATGAACCCTACTCCAAACTCCAAAGACAACTGTCCGGCAGAGGACAGTCAGGGTTTCCAAACAAGCTCTAACTCTTGTTTTTCTTTTTTTCTTTTCTTTTTAAAAGATTTTTTATTTATTTGACAGACAGAGATCACAAGTAGGCAGAGAGACAGTCAGAGAGAGAGGAAGAAGCAGGCTCCCTGCTGAGCAGAGAGCCCGATGTGGGGCTCGATCCCAGGACCCTGGGACAATGACCTGAGCCAAAGACAGAGGCTTTAACCCACTGAGCCACTCAGCCCCCCCCCCCTTGTTTATTTTTCAACACCTACGTGGGCGTCTGCTCTTCCAAGAAGTCTTCCCAGATTCTCCAAGCTGGGTTAGGTACCCTGATGTGGTGCTACATATCTCATGCATACCACTGTCATAGCCCTTTTTTTTTCCACATTGTAATTGTTGACTCGGTTTCTCCCCCGCTAGGCTGAGAGCTCCTTGGACACAGTGCCTGTTTTACTCAGCTGTGTTATTCTCCAAAACCTGGATCCTAGAAGGCACTTAATACTTATAAAATGGTTGAATGGGGCAAGGGGGGCGGTGCCTGGGTGGCTCATTTGGTTGAGAGTCTGCTTTGGCTCAGGTCATGGTCCTGGGTCCTGCCACTGAGCCCCATATTGGGCTCTCTGTTCGGTGGGGAGTCGGCTTCTCCCTCTCCCCCTGCTTGTGCTGTCAAATACATACATAAAATCTTAAAAAATAGAAATAAAATGGTTGAATGGGTAGATGGTTGGGTGAATGGAAAATGGTTACTGTCTGTAGCCAGTGGGTGCTAGTTCCTCACTCTGAGATGCTACCTCCAAAATCACTTCGCTTTGCCATGGACTTTCCTGAAGCTTGGTAATTGGCGGAAGAACAAAGAGCAATGGCACTACCTGGTGGTCAGTGCGGGAAGCGCACCTTACTGAACGGCAGGAACTTCCCCCCCGCCCCCGCCAGTGAGGAGGATTTTTATTTTATTTATTTATTCTATTTTATTTTATTTTAAAGATTTTATTTATTTATTTGACACAGAGAGAGATCACAAGCAGGCAGAGAGGCAGGCAGAGACAGAGAGAAGCAGGCTCCCTGCTGAGCAGAGAGCCCGATGCGGGGCTCGATCCCAAGGCCCTGATATCATGACCTGAGCTGAAGGCCGAGGCTTAACCAACTGAGGGCGCCTTGGGTGGCTCAGCGGGTTAAAGCCTCTGCCTTCGGCGGCTCAGGCCATGATCTCAGGGTTTTGGGATCGAGCTAACTCTGCCTGCCTCTCTGCCTACTTGTGATCTCTGTCTGTCAGATAAATAAATAAAATCTTAAAAAAATAATAAAAATAAAAATCTTAAAAAATAAAAAAATGAAAAGCTCAAGCTGATGACTGTGTGCAGAATGGATTGGGATCCATGAGGAAGCGGGGATGCCAGCTGGGGAGGTGATTTTGTCAGAGCTGAGTCCAGGTCCAGATCTGTGACTTGAACACTACCATGCTTAGCCACTTGGTACTACTGCCTCTTTTTCCCAGGACCTTCTTTTCTCCCTCTCAACTGAGCCCTGTGGCAGGGATTCCAATGATTTCCGCCTTCTGGCATTCCTGCCCTTGTGTAATTCCCTCCTTCCAGCGTGGGCCTGCCTCTGACTTGCTTCTAACAGACAGAACACAGCCAAAGGATGAGCTGTCACTCCCGTGAGGAAGACTGCACAATACTGGAACTTCTGTCCTGCTGGCAGACTCGTCCTTGTTGGTTTTCATCAAGTTGCCATGTCAGGGAGACCCATGTGCCAAGGAACTGAAGTCAGTTTGGGGTTAATAAGAGTCAACCACCTCAGTCCAACACCCTTGAGGAGCTGAAATTCTGCCAACAGCCGAAGTGAGCTGGGAGACAGACGCTTCTCCAGCCTTCAGATGAGAACCCGGCCCTGGCCAGCCGTGGGATTTAGGTCTGTGAAAACCTTGAAGCAGAGGGCCCAGGGAAATGTGCCTCAACTCCTGACCCAGAGAAACTAGGAGATCATAAACGTGTGCTGGTTTGAACCACCATGGTTTTGGTCATGTGTGCAGCAACAGGTGACTAATAAGCAGCTCAAAATGTGTCATTAGCATGCAGGTCAGGAGCTTGTGAAAACCTCAGGAACCTTCTGCGGGCAGAATCAACTACTGTACCACTAGTGTGTGTGTGTGTGTGCACATGTGTCCCCAAGGCCATACCCAACAGAGGCTTTTACAGCTCATTTGTCAAAGCGCTCCCCTGTGGAATGAGTGATGGAGTATTATCTGGGTGACCCTGTCAGGTTCTAGCCCCGTCCTGCGTCAGAGCTGCACTAACGGCTAACTACCCTTGACCCAAACTTTTTTTTTAATTTTCAAGTTTCTTATTGAATTCTAGTTAGTTAACATATATGCAATATTGGTTTCAGTAGTAGAATTTAGAATTTACATACAACACCCAGTGCTCATCACAACAGATGAACTGCTCAATCCCCAACACCCATCTAGCCCATCCCTCCCACGTCCCTCCAACTACCCTTAGTTTGTTCTTTTTTTTTTTTAAGATTTTATTTATTTCTTTGACAGAGAGATATCTCTGTCTCTCTGTAGGCAGAGCAGAGGGCAGAGGGAGAGGGAGAAGGAGGCCCCCTGCCAAGCAGAGAGCCCAATGTGGGGTTTGATCCCAGGACTCTGGGATCATGACCCGAGCTGAGGCAGCTGCTTAACCAACTGAACACCCAGGCATGCCCCTACTTTTTTTTTTTTTTAAGATTTTATTTAGCTCAGTTTTTTCTTTACAGTTAAGAGTCTCTCTCATGGTTTACCTCTTTTTTTCCCCCTATGTTCAACCTCAGCCCAAACTCAAACACTTTCAGGTACAAAAAGACAAAAAGAACAGTCCTCTCTGGAAAATGTCTCACCAAACTTTATGTGAGAAAAAGAAACTCTTCTTTTTCTAATACTCTGACTTGTGGGAGAACAGCTGGAGATAAAGGAGAAGGAAAGTACATTGGCCAATACTCTGAAAGTGACTTGCTGGGTCCTGTGACCCAGAGAGGATCCCAAGAGACTGACAGGATTCATTACCATCCTAAGTTAAAGTAATAATGATAGCATTTATATTCACACAGGGTCTCTTTTCTTTTTTTAATTTTATTTGAGAGAGGAGAGGAGAGAGGGGGGGAGCGCGCAAGACTGAGTGAGTGCACACATGAGATGGGGGAGAGGCAGAGGGAGCAGCAGACTCCCTGCTCGATCCCAGGACCCCAGGATCATGACCCGAACCAAAGGCAGACACTTAACTGCTAAACCAACTGAGCCCCCCAGGCACCCCACACAGGGTCTCTACTCAACAAGTTCATGATTCACCCACCAACACCTTAATTCGCATGCCACCTCCCATCAAGGCGGAGAGTGAGGGCAACAAGGAGGTGACAGGACCTTGCCGTGAGAGCTGTTTATGAGTGTCCACTCTCAGTCAGTCCCTGGAAGGTGGGTTCAGTGCTTGGAGGCAGAGCTGCTGACTGGCTTAGCAACTTGTTCACTGTGTTGATTTTGGCATCGTGTTTCTCAATGTCCTCATACGGAGTCCAGGACAAGTCATGCTGTAGCTTGTAGGCACCAAGGAAGTCATGTGGACAACCCGTCCCCCATTCCTAGAGAAGGCAAAGGAGTCAGTTCTCATCAGGGTAGGAGGTAAAGAAATTAGGTTCGTTTCCTCATTTTTTTTTTAAAGATTTTATTTATTTATTTGACAGAGATCACAAGTGGGCAGAGAGTCAGGCAGAGAGAGAGGAGGAAGCTGAGCAGGGAGCCCGATGTGGGGCTCGATCCCAGGACCCTGGGATCATGACCTGAGCCGAAGGCAGAGGCTTTAACCCACTGAGCCACCCAGGCGCCCCTCATTTCCTCATTTTATGCCATGAATTTCTTTTTTGGTTTTTCCCTTCAGACCAGTCAGAATCATCCTCATCGCATCACACATCAGATACCTCTCTTAACAGAGATAATGACTGTAAAATAATTTAAGTGTATCTTTCATGTATATTTTTTTCTAAGAGTCATGCCTGGGCTCACAACACCTCTAATTTTCTAGAAAACATTTATTAACCCTATGCCTATATTTTCTCAAAGACTAGAGTAGATTTTTGCGTAAAAATAAATTTTTTAAACCCTTGAATAATTCATTTTATTTCTGCTTATTAGGAAATTAATGGTCATTACTGGTTAGCCTGGTATATTTTGTTTCAAAAGTATATGCCATCCAGTTATAAACATGGCAGGAAAACAACTTTCAATATCACAATTCAAAAGTTTTGAGATTATTTTATAAATATGTAGACCCATATGCACATGATCCTTTTGGATAATTCTCAATATATTCCAATCATCAGTTAGTTAGCAAGATGACACATCACCAGTTAGCAAGATGAAGCTGTTATTTTTTTACAAACAAAAACACTGCCTGATATTTTCCAAAGTTGAGAATATATACAGTCAAGTAAAAATGTACTTTATTTCATCCAAATTTAAAAGAATCTTATTATTAGTTGTTTCAAAATATTCACTGTAAAAAAAAAACAAAACCAAAAAACAAATGGGGGGGGCACCTGGGTGGCTCAGTGGGTTAAGCCGCTGCCTTCGGCTCAGGTCATGATCTCAGGGTCCTGGGATCGAGTCCCACATCAGGCTCTCTGCTCAGCAGGAAGCCTGCTTCCCTCTCTCTCTCTCTCTGCCTGCCTCTCTGTCTACTTGTGATCTTTCTCTGTTAAATAAATAAATAACATCTTTAAAAAAATAAAAAAAAAAATAGGGGGGTTATTTTTTTTCACAGACAGTAAGAAAAGAAACATCCTCTGCCTTCAATTTGATGTATCATATTCATTTGAAAAAAATAATAGCTGGATTCTTCAGTAAAAAATTCAATAGTATTCAAACTTAACTTATTTTATTAATTGTCTTAAATACTTCTTACTACCAAAAAACATGTAACATGTTCTCCTCCTTACTCTTTGCCTACTTATCTAAAAAAAATCTTTGAAATATAAAATGTCACTGGGTACTTGTTGATGTTTCAACAGTGACAAGTTTCTCATAATGACATATTAATATTGTGATAAACAAAAGCTAACGACAGCCATTTCTACCAGTAAAAAAATAAATGTTCTTACCTTTGGAGAAATAATAGAAAAATACTGCTGACCACTGTCCCGTTTATAAAGGTAGTAAATGTTGCCAGGTTTTTTTACTATATTACAAGCTACATGGTGTAAGTCAGCGTCTCTGTGAGCATCTTCCAGTATCTAAGAACCGCACAGATGTAAAAAGTTAAGTATTAGATGTAACAGGCACTCACACTTGGTGATTATCCCAGTCAAAATCGGGAAATTCCTCAATGCTTAGGAATTGCTCCCCCATGGCAATTAGTCACTACTAGGATTCAGATGGTTCTGAAGACACAAAAGGTAAGACTGCTACTAAACTGTAAAAATGCCTTTAAAAGAATTATATTTCAAAATGTCGAACACGACCGGCTGTGAATGGCTTTTCCTATTTTTCTGTGGTAAGTACATTTCTTTTATAACTGAGAACCTGTCTTCCCCCTCAAAATGCTTCACCTCACTGAAACTCTCAGTGAAAAAGCTTATCTTGTACATAACCTCTTGAGCCTGTTCTTTCTCATTCAACACTTCTCTATTTCTAGAATGTACTGAAGACTTAAATAAGTTAAATGATTATAAATGAGATCAGTCAATCCTGTGAATTAAATGAAGAAAATGAATGCCTGCCTAAAAGCTGTTACTTACCTTCCTGGCTTGTTCTTGTAAATGTTGGATTTGTTCAGCTATGACCGTCAGTTTGTTGGTGGCATTTGCTCGGATGAATTCATCAGCCTAAAGGTGAGACAAAAGCAAAGGGTGGGTGGAAAAAGGATAAGACTTCTACAATGTTCTTATTTAGAGCCCAGCGTGAAGAGTCATCTCAACATCTTCGCTTATGCCTAGTATTCTTCGTGTCCCCCCCATTACCCCATGAGCGCCCACTCCTCTCCTTCATCAGCACTGCTTATGAGAAGTCTCCCCTGACATGGCCCCACACCACAGAAAGGTCCTCCTTCTCTTCTATGTCCCATAGCTTTCTCCCTCCTTCACTCTGTATTCTAGTCACCACTGCACTTCAGTCCTCCTCCATGTCCTACTCCCATGTGCTACCACATACACTTACTCTTTGCCTGATTAAACCCACTCATTCCTTGGGCCTCCCTCTATTTTCTCATGTTTAAGTGTTTCTGAAAGCAGGGACAGGTCTTACAATAAAAACCCAAAGATACCTGTGCTCTTATCACCTCTTCTGTAGTAATTTATATACAGAAACTACCTATTAATCTGACCATTACCGCCGCTGAATTATTTACACCAAACCTAGTTGTATTTTAACTTCTATTTGAATTCCCAATTGTTACTTCAAATGTACTTTTAAGGACAGCAGGAGTATGTAGACCTGAAACAAAGTTATAATGTACACAGGAGATTGCCGTCCCGTGCTAGGAAATGCAACTGAAGCCAACTGAAGTTGCTCAAAATAAATAATTTTCAAAGCCAGAGAGACAGGTGTGACTGATTTATGGACTGGGAAGGGTCATCACTCAGGCATCAGAATCTGTCAGAATTCCAGTTTACTTTCAAAAAAAAAAAGCTGATTAATGTCCAGTGGTATACAACTAAGTTAAGGAGAAGAAATTAGGAGGTTGAACTCGAACTAAAAACTATCAAGAGAATTTGCTGGTTAGTTAGGGACGCTCAAGGTAAAAGTCAGGTATAAGGCAGTACCTGACTTATCATGCGAAAACACAACTTAATAAACAGGGTCAATCATTTATCTGTTCCACAAATACAGATTGAGCAACCACTGTGTGTCAGACACCATGCCAGGCCCTGAGTGCACTGGCAAATCAGAGAAAGAGGGCCCACCTCTGACAAGATTACAGCCTAATACACTAGCCTTTAGAATATGAATCAAGTAACATATGTAATTTTTAATTTTCTAGCAGTTGTGTTAAAAGTAAAAATAAGTAAAAGTAATTCTAATAATATACTTAACCCAATATATCAAACAACTTTATCATTCCAACATTTAATCAGTATAAAACAATTTTAATGAGGTATTTTATTATTCATACTAAGTGTGTTTTTTATACCATACTATCAACTCGGATGCCAAATTTTGATTAGAAATCCTCAACCTGTATAAAATTATAGTTAAAAGAGTCAATTCACATACTCAGCTTGTTCCAAATATACTTGAGTGTCCCATAACTGAATCAATTATCAGTTTTAAAATGCAAATTAGTTAAAATTACATAAAATTTAAAATTCGGTTTCTCAGCTGCACTAACCACACATTCCAAGTGCTCAACAACCATATGTGGGTAGAAGCTTCCATAATGAACACCACAGCTCTGGTGAGTAATACAGACACCAACAAGAAAGACAATTAGAGCTAATATTATATGGATTCAGAATAATGATGCACTACTATGAAGGAAATAACTCTAATTATGTGGTAGAAGGAGATCAAAGGTAATGAGTGAAGTAACTGGTTGAGTAACAAGGAGTGAAGAGGACTGTAGGGATTGAAATATATGTGTAGCCTAGAGGCAAATTCAATTTAATAATACTTCATTTGGATGGGGTGGGGTAGAGCCATTCTACAGACAAGGCCTCACCAAGGATGTGACATGTGACTTAGGTCTGAACAAAAGGAAAAGGCCAGCCAGGCAAAAACTGAAGATGTGTCTGAAGAGTAGTTAGTGAGGGGATGTCAAAAAGAGGGGACGGGGGGAGCCTGGGTGGCTCAGTGGGTTAAAGCTCTGCCTTTGGCTCAGGTCATGATCTCAAGGTCCTGGGATCCAGCACATCGGGCTCTCTGCTCAGCGGGGAGCCTGCTTCCTCCTCTCTCTCTGCCTGCTTGTGATCTCTCTCTCCCTGTCAAATAAATAAAATTTTTTTAAAAGGGGGGGAGGCAGGGACCAGATCACACAAAGCCTTAAGGCCCATGGTGAAAGTGCTGCATTTTGTTCCAAGGAGAATGAGACACCTTATGGCCAAGTCAAGAAAGTAGGTGGTTTCTAGAGCTAAGACAATTCTAGGTTAGGAGTGGAGTGGCCTCGTTATTAGTCTTTTTCTTAAGGGGGTTAGCAGCAAATCTCTTCCTTGTAAACAAAAGAGCCTAATTCAAACAGAAATGAAGAGAAAAGTACTGATAATTACTAACCACGAACTCTGGTCCCAATCATTGTGAGGCTCTTCAAAAAAATTATCTCATTTAGTTTTTTTTTAACATCTTATGAAGTTGGAGATTATTTCAGTCTCATTTTAGGAATTATACTCAGAGAGGTGAAGCAACCTGTCCAAGAGTTCACAACTAATAAATGGCAGTTGAAGATCTGAACACAGATCAGTCTGATTCCAAATTTCATGCCTTAATACCAGCCCGTGTGTTTTCTGAACACACATTAATACCAAAATGGCGTTATCAGCTGTCAGTCCTGCTACAAAGTGCATTTCAAGACAGACAGTAAATATGCTTGATTCAACCTGTTTGTCTCTAGTGTTTTTAATTCAGCGGCTCAATATCGGTAATACTGGAAAAAAACAGGCAGCAGAATAATGCAGCCTCTGTATATTCTGTAGATTATATGCTGTAGGGCAAAAACAGTGTTCCATCTCTGCTTCGGGCTACTCTAATAAACACGATGGTCACTCGGTAACTTATGAAAATGTTTGCCTAAGCTTTGGGCCTGGTTGCCTCCCTCCCAATAAGTGATCTAATTAAACAGACACATGAAATTCTCCGAATCCACAAAAGTTATACTTTGCTCCCCACTTCTATAGGTAAGAGAAGTTTGAATCAAAGGCACTTTCCTAAGCATTTGAATATGTCTTAATTAAAAACAAAACAAAACACCCAGGGGGGGCCAGGGTGACTTGGTTTCAGCTGATGTTGTGATCTCAGGGTCATGAGATCGAGCTCTGCACGGGGCTCCAGACTCAGCATGGATGGAGTCTGCTTGAGAGTCTCTCTCTCCTTCTCCCTCTGCCCTTCCCATTTGTGTACGTGTGCTCTCTCACGAGCTCTGCCTCTCTAAAATCAATCGATCAATCTTAAAAGACAAAAAAAAACCCTGAAATACAGAGATGTATATATGAGGGAATTTGACCACATTAGTAATTAAATATTTTTAAGCAAAATAAAGACTTTTGAATATAACCAAGGCCAATGCAATAGTGCATACAAGGATGAAGGGATATCAGAAGCATTAAAGCAGCAGGCCTATATATCTACATTCTTTTTTTTTTTAAGATTTTATTTATTTATAAGTTATATTATAAGAGATCACAAGTAGGCAGAGAGAGAGAGAGAGAGAGAGGGAAGCAGGCTCCCCACTGAGCAGAGAGCTCGATGTGGGACTCGATCCCAGGACCCTGAGATCATGACCTGAGCCAAAGGCAGAGGCTCAACTCACTGAGCCACCCAGGCTATATATCTACATTCTAAAGAGGGTTCTACAACTAAAAGTCTTGACAAAAATTACATGGAATTTGTTTTTTCACAGCCTTGGCTCTAGAAGCTCTTCTAGTTGAAACCCTGCATTTTACAGATAAAGAAACTGAAGTCAAGGGGTACATGGGTGGCTCAGTAGGTTAGCATGAGATGCTTGATTTTGGCTCACATCATGATCTCATGATCTCATGATCCTGGGACCCACAATGCGCTTAGTGGGGAGTCTGCTTGAAGATTCTCTCCCTCTCTAATAAATAAATCTTTAAAAAGAAGGTGAAGCCCAAGAAAAGTAATTTGCTTCAAGTCACATGCAAGTTAATACCAAAAGGCGAGGGAGCGCCTGGGTGGCTCAGTTGGTTAGGAGAAAGATTCCTGATGTCAGCTCAGGTCTTGATCTCAACTGGGTGAGTTCAAGCTGCATGGGACTCCACACTGGGTGTGGCGCCTACTTAAAAAACAAACAAAAAACTCCTCTAAAGTGGGATTAACACTCATGTGTCCAAATTTCCAATGCTTTTTCTATTATTTCACATTTCCTTTTTTTTTTTTTTTTTTTACTTTTGGCAATGAATGTCTAAGCACTGGGCTTGGGAATGTTGTGTCCAGTGAATGACAGCACAGGACAAAACTTAAGAGTCCTTGTCCTTCTAGAAGATGTTACGTTCTAAAAGCATTCAGGCCACCGATAAAGATTTCACAGGAGGCAGTTTAAAGGAAGTGGACTACGCATCCCTGCAGAATCTGCGTCAGAGTGATCCCGAAACTTCCAACTTCCACGGAAACTTCTCTTCACCCGTAAAATGGGAAGGGCAACCTATGTACTTCTTAACTTCCAGGGCTGTCCTAGGGCCTAAATGAAATACTGAAGATTGGAAGTGCGTGCAAAACTTCCCGCCAAAGATTACGGGCACTCGTGTTGCAGCTGAAGGGGCCTTTGGTCTCAGAAGTTCAGAGTTCGAGTCAGAGGCGATCGGTTTTCCCGTGTTGTAAAATGCAGACAAAACCAATGCTACCCCACGCTAGGTGGCTGTTGAGGTCCCAGTCCTAAGACGCAGGGCCAAACGTGAACGAAGACGGTAATTTACTTCCCCAGCCGCACTTCCTCACCTTCTGCACCTGTTCTGCGAGCGCCACGAGGTCTAAGGGGTCCCCGACCCGGTGCGTGTGGTAGGGGCTCACCAGGGCCAGGCCGCCGGGGGTCGCGGTGCGCTCCACCAGGGCTCCTGCGACACATACCCAGGAACACAGCCCGTGAGCGCCCGCCCTCGGCCTCCCGCGCAACCCGGGAGACTAGCTGCTCCGTGAGGGCTTCTTTCCCCGGCCGGACTCCCGCCCTGCCTACCTCCCCGACCCGTCGCCGGCTGAACTCTTTGGTTTTCGGGGACCTCCTCTGCCTGCCCCAGCCTCCCGGCATCCTCCATGACAACACCTGTAAAGCTCCCTACCACCCTTTCGTCAGGAGGCGGAAGAGCATGCGCATAAAGGCCCGTGGGCGGAGCTTCCGTGTTCACCGGCCATTGAACAACACGGCCGAGGAGCGCGGCCTGAGCCTGGGGGCGGGGCCCCGGTCAAGGCCCAGAGCTCCGCCGAGGGGCGGGGTCCAGGCTTGTGGAAGGCCGAAAAGGCGGTGCAAGCTTCCTGGGCATGCGCTGCCTGGCTGAGGGGGCGGGGCGGGACGGGGCGAGGTGGGCGGCACGGGGCGGGGCGAGGTGGGCGGGGCGAGGTGGGCGGGACTCCTCGGGGGTGGGACTCCGGCCTCCGTGGCGGGTGGCTGGCTGCCCCGTTAGGTCAGAGAAGGCAATGGCTGCACGCGCTTTGAGGGTGCTGACCACACTGCTGGCCGTCGCCGCTGCTGCCTCCCGGGCCGAGGTCGACTCCGAGGCGGGATGGGACATGGCGGCGCCTGACCTGCTCTTCGCGGAGGGGACCGCGGCCTACGCGCGCGGGGACTGGGCGGGAGTGGTACTGAGCATGGAGCGGGCGCTGCGCTCGCGGGCCGCCCTGCGCGCTCTCCGCCTGAGCTGCCGCACCCGCTGTGCCGCCGACCTCCCGTGGGAGCTGGACCCCGGGTCGTCCCCGAGCCCGGCGCAGTCTTCGGGAGCCAACGCCCTGCACGACCTGAGGTTCTTTGGGGGCCTGCTGCGCCGCGCCGCCTGCCTGCGCCGCTGCCTCGGGCCGCCGGCCTCCCACTCGCTCAGCGAGGAGCTGGAGCTGGAGTTCCGCAAGCGGAGCCCCTACAACTACCTGCAGGTCGCCTACTTCAAGGTGCAGACCTGCGGGGGCCTGGGCGGCGGGGATCCTTCTGGGCGCGGTTGCAGATGACCCGGGCGAACTTGGGGGGCCGGGGAAGTGTCCGCGGAGAGGGAAGGTAGCCTCCTGGCCGGAGACCTCTCCTCGGACCCGGGGAAAACAGGGACCCTGCTGGGAGACCTGCTTCGCCCGGTTCGCATAGGCAGATGATAACCTCAAAGGTCCAGCCTGGGGTTAAGGCATGGACCAGGAAAAACTTGGCCTTGCGTTCCCGGGGAGGCCTCCTAGAGGTAACTTAAGCGGCAGCTTGGGTCTTTCATCCAGATTTCATTGTAAGTGCCCGAGTGAGAAGCTAGGACCTTTCTACAATATCTTCCTTCCGGTTCACTGTTCAGCGATGCTTTTCCTGCTGCCCGAGTCCAGCAGCTCTTTCAGGACGTGAGGTTGCCACGTCGCCAGTAGGGGCTGTCTGGCCACTCCCTGTAGCGGGACCCTCCAGCTATTGTCAGGTTTTCAAAGAAAATGAGTATTTTTAGGAATTCCAGAGTGGCTTAAGTCCAAGTGCGTACACAGATTTGGAGTGCCCCTGGCATGCATGATGATGATGATGATGGTGATGGTGGTGATGACCAGCACGTACTTCCAGGCACTATTTTAAGTACTTTGTGTTTATTGATTTATTTGCCCAGATCCCGTCAATGTCCTGTAAGGTAAGTGCTATTATTAGCCCCATTTTACTGGGGGTAGGGGTGGGGAAGGAGCTGTGTTGCATATTGTTACATCCATAGTTTAACAGACCTTCAGTTCCACCTAAAGTGAGACTTAGGGAACCGTGGGGACCACAGACTTCCGCCTCTGTACAAGCATTTTGCTTACATAGTTTGCTTACATTCCTCCTTGTTACTGGGAAAAGTACTGTATTTGAGACGAAAACACGTGGGTCATGTCTCTGGTCTTGTCACTTAAGAGCACGCTCTCAGATTCTTTGACTAACGTTTCCTGAATACCTGCTACATTCCAGTTCTTGTACAGGTCATTAAAACACTTGACTTTATATTGTTTTGTCTTATATCACTTCCCTAGTAAGAATCGTTGTAGAAAAGGCTATTAAAAGAGTGTGTCCATAGGCTGTGGGAGCACAAAGGAGGAAGAATCTAGCTTCGTCTCAGAGAAACAAGGGAGACTGAAAGAAGAGGTGACAATTGAAGTTGGTCCCAAAATATCACTAGAGGAGAGGAAGGATGGCCATTCCAGGTAAAGTGAGGCCAGACTGCTAAGAGAGTTCTGCAGGCTTCAGGAGCCTGTGTCAGACTCAACTTTTAGAATGCTAGTTCTGGAATGTGCAATAAGCCTTGGGAGAAGGAGAAAGTGGTGGCAGGGCTAACCATTAAGAGATGAGTTAGTTGTCTGTTTGAGAGAAGGAAATTTGGTGCCTCGGTGCTTAGGGAGTAAAGAAGGACTGCGGTGCAGAGAGAAGGTGGGAGAGACCAGGGAAATGCACGAGCAATGAACAAAGATAAGGGCAGGAGAATAAATCCATGAAAGGGACAGACTCGTGAGGATTTCTCATTGTACAGTTAACAAAACAGGTACAGAGATGGGGATTATTGATGTGGGGTCATCTAGCTATTCTAGGGTCAAAGCCAGGGCTGACTCCTTATTTAGCTTGCATTTACTAGTACTGATGGAAAAAGGAAGAGGAAAAAAATCTTAGCGTATTAGTAATACCAGCTAAGATTCTTTGTGCACTTGTAGGGGCCCAGGACCAGGTGTTAGAAGCTGCATGTCTGTTGCCTCATTTTAACATTCCCAACTGCCTCCAGTGAGTGCTTTAGCTCCAGATGGCAGATTAGGGAACTCAATTTAGAGAGTAAGCTTTAAGTATCTAAAGCCCCAGCAAGTGACTAATTAAACCTAGCTTTGTCACAGGTCTGTCTGACACTTAAGCCCATGTTAAGCATTAGATCATCAGTGATTTATTTTGGCTTCTACCTGAAGAACCCGTGTAACATTGATAGGCTGGAGTCCATTGCTGAGGTCATTGTGGCACGCTTTTTTCTCCTCAGATTTCATAACCACTTGTGGGGTTTTTTCCTTTTTAATTAACATATGATGTATTATTTGTTCCAGGGGTACAGGGTTCCAGGTCTGTCAGTCATCAGTCTTACACAGTTCACAGCACTCACCATAGCACATACCCTCTCCAGTGCCCATCACCCAGCCACCCCATCTCTCCCAGCCCTCTCTCCTCCAGCAGCCCTCAGTATGTTTCCTGAGATTAAGAGTCTCTTACGATTTGTCTCCCTCTCTGGTTTCATCTTGTTTCATTTTTTCCTCCCTTCCCCTAGGATCCTCTGTCTTATTTCTCCAATTCCTCATATAGGCGAGATCATATGATAATTGTCTTTCTCTGATTGACTTATTTTGCTTAGCATAATACCCTCTGGTTCCATCCACGCCATTGCAAATATAACCACTTGTTTTAACCTCATGAGCCCTGGGCTTTGAGTCAGAAGATGCCATATCCCAATTTTGTATAAGACCTTAGGATCTTTCCATCACCCATCCATCTTTTCCTTGAATGTGTCAAAAACACTTGATTATATTTTATGCAAAAAAAAGTATCTTCTAGGGAAATCCTTAGGCACAGTCTAATCATTAACTGCTCTTTCCTCCTTATTTCTAAATTCTTAAAGCCTTAGACATTTTTCAGTGGCTCAGTTGCCACTTCTGAATCTTAAGAATATATTATTTGGGCAGTCAGTCTTCCATAGTGTTCCCCACAACAATATGACCTTTGTTTAAAAATAGAATGTTTACACTGTTGAAAGTTTACCTCCTATGATTTGGGGAAGTGCTAAGCCTGATTTGGGAAATGGCTGAAATTCTGCTCAGGGCCCTATGCTTCTGATTTCTGGTATGTAGTTCCTGCAATAGGTGTGTTTTCTGGGGCTGGCAAGGTCTGGAGCAAACTGGGGAGTGGAAGGCTCAGGAAGGCTGGGATTTCCTGTTTACTATGGACTGCACATTTGGACACAAACCTTCAGGGTTTGGAGGTGAGGCTTATGGTCTTGTGTCTTATTCTTAGATCAACAAGTTGGAGAAAGCCGTAGCAGCAGCACACACCTTCTTCGTGGGCAATCCTGAACACATGGAGATGAGGCAGAACCTAGACTATTACCAAACCATGTCTGGAGTGAAGGAAGCCGACTTCAAGGATCTTGAGTCCAAACCCCATATGGTGAAAAAAACTTAGTCCCCCCATTATCTTTTTATTCAAGTGATATTTACTTGGCTTGTTTTCTTTTTCTTTAAGATTTTATTTATTTATTTGACACACAGAGAGAGATCACAAGTAGGCAGAGAGGCAGGCAGAGAGAGAGGGGGAAGCAGGCTCCCCGCTGAGCAGAGAGCCCGATGTGGGACTCGATTCCAGGACCCTGAGATCATGACCTGAGCCGAAGGCAGAGGCTTTAACCCACTGAGCCACCCAGGCGCCCTAGGCTTGTTTTCTGATTGTAGAAGTAGTAGACATTCATTGTACAACACTATAGAAAAATGCAGATAAGTATAAAACAGAAAGTGATTATCTATAATACTACTGCCTTAAGAAAACCAGTAATTCATATTTTGGCCTTTTTAAAAAGATTGTATTTATTTCTTTGTCAGAGAGAGAGAGAGAGAAAGAGAGGTAGACAGAGGGAGAAGCAGGCTCCCCGCTGAGCAAAGAGCCTGATACAGAACTCGATCCTAGGACCCTGGGATCATGACTTGAGCTGAAGGTAGATGCTTAACCAACTGAGCCACCCAGGTATCCCTATTTTGGCCTATTTTTAAAACTCTTCTAGATCTTAATTTTGGTGTCACATTGACACTAATTTGGTGTCATATTGTGTATGTATTTTTCATCATCCTCTGAACTAAAACTATGTCATGAGTCTTCTCTCATATCTTCAGATTTTCTTTGAAAATACAATTGTTTTTAAAGATTTTATTTATTTCACAGAGAGAGACAGCAAGAGAGGGAACACAGGCAGGGGGAGTGGGAGAGGGAGAAGCAGGCTTCCCGCAGAGCAGGGAGCCCAATGTGGGGCTCGATCCCAGGGTCCTGGGATCATGACCTCAGCTGAAGTAGACGCTTAATGACTGAGCCACCCAGGTGCCCCTGAAGATACAATTTTTAATGGCTGCATGATAGTCCATTTTATGCATAACTGTATTAATGTACTGTGTAGGTTTTTGCTTTCACTACTATAAGTGGTGCAGCGTTCCTCAGTGTTCTTACTCTGTTTGTTTAGCAGAAGTCTGTGTTCCAAGAGAGATTTTGTCTGTGATGATATGGCATTTTATAAATAGCTTATGTTCTCATAAGTTTTAATAGTTTGGAAGTAGAGATATCAGAAACAAATAATATCTAAATGACTTTTCTTTAAGATTTTTATTTATTTATTTGACAGAGAGAGAGCACAAGCAGAGGAAACAGCAGGCAAAGGGAGAGGGAGAGGCAGACTCCCTGATGAGCAGGGGTCTACAGCCCTACACGGGTCTCGATCCCAGGACTCTGGGACCATGACCTGAGCTGAAAGGCAGCCGCTTAATTGGCTGAGCCACCCAAGTGTCCCTCAAAATGACTTTTTTTTTTAAAGATTTTATTTATTTATTTGTCAGAGAGAGAGAGAGCAAGAGAGCGAGCACAGGCAGACAGAGTGGCAGGCAGAGGCAGAGGGAGAAGCAGGCTCCCCGCCGAGCAAGGAGCCTGATGTGGGACTCGATCCCAGGACGCTGGGATCATGACCTGAGCCGAAGGCAGACGCTCAACCAACTGAGCCACCCAGGCGTCCCCAAAATGACTTTTAAATGTAAATCGTGTAGGGGCACCTGGGTGGTTTAGTCCATTAAGCGCCAGACTCTTGATCTCAACTCTGATCTTGATCTCAGGGTCCTGAGTTCAGGCCCCTGTTGGGCTCCATGCTGGCTGTGGAGACTATTAAAAAAAAAAAAAAGTCGGGGCACCTGGGTGGTTCAGTGGGTTAAAGCCTCTGCCTTCGGCTCAGGTCATGATCCCAGGGTCCTGGGATCGAGCTCCGCATCAAGCCCCGCATCGAGCCCCGCATTGGGCTCTCTGCTCAGCGGGGAGCCTGCTTCCTCCCCTCTCTCTCTCTCTCTGCCTGCCTCTCTGCGTACTTGTGATCTCTGTCTGTCAAATAAATAAATAAAATCTTTTTTAAAAAAGTGGATTGTGTACATCTAGTACATTACACAATCACACACAGCATTTTTTAAGTGATTCTGTGACGAATGGAAATGGTTATGTTCACAAGGATGGAGGCTGTGTCCTACAGATAGCAAAACCCATTCTGTAATCAGTGGCAGTTCTAATTCCCCCTTATGCTGGAAGGATTGCTCCCATCGGCACAGACCTCATTCTAGCATCTAAGAGTTCTTTTTAATTAAACTTTTATTTTGAACACTCTTATCCCTACAGAAGTGCAAGAAAATTACAATGGACTCCCATGTATCTTTTATCTAGATTGAGTTTAATGCTTTTGAGTTTCCAGAGAAACCTGTGGAGACCACTTACAGAAGGCCTTCACTAGGCAGTGGCCACCCTTTTCCATCCCTAACCCTCACTGGAGACAGAGAGACAGGCCGTGAGGACACAGGTGCAGGATGTGGGGGTTGGGAAGCGAGGGCCCAGGTTGTGTGCGGGCAGGCAGTTGAGTCCACCTTCCTCCCAGTAGCATGAGTTCCGGCTGGGAGTGCGGCTCTACTCGGAGGAGCAGCCGCACGAAGCCGTGGCCCATCTGGAGGTGGCGCTGCGAGAGTACTTGGTGGCTGACGCAGAGTGCCGGGCCCTGTGCGAGGGGCCCTACGACTATGACGGCTACAACTACCTGGAGTACAACGCAGACCTCTTCCAGGCCATAGCAGGTGCATGGCCGAGAGCCAGCCCCACGTGCCCGCCCCCCTCCCCGCCCCTGCACCCCTGCCCCTCCTACACCTGTTCACACCCGCCCTCCCAGTTGCTAGCCTGGGCTCCCCGGGCCACGTGCAGACAATACCACCTCAAACCTAAATTTAGTACATCTGGGAATCCAACTGAAAATTCCTTGCACTTGAATTTGCTCCCCTTCCCCAGAGTTTGCATCCTGAAGATCGACCTGATGGTTATTCCCTGTCTTTGCTTCCTTTCAGATCATTACATCCAGGTCCTTAGCTGTAAGCAGAACTGCGTCACGGAGCTGGCTTCCCACCCAAGCCGAGAGAAGCCCTTTGAAGACTTCCTTCCATCACATTATAATTATCTGCAATTCGCCTACTATAACAGTAAGGCCTACTTTCTTCCGTCTCTGCTGCTTTCCAGTAGGAGGCCAAAAGCAAGGGAGGCAGGGCTGATGGGTGCTGTGCATATCAGCATGTTTGGCTTCTCACTGTGACCTGGAACTCCGGGAGGCACGGTGCCAGGTAACCCCTACCTGCTTTGTGACAAGCCACTGGCCCCAGCAGCCGATGCCAGCAACCCAGAGAGCTGGGAGACGGAGACCTAAGACCTCTCTCCCGTCCCTTCTAGAATACTGATAATCTGACTCTGCATCTGAGTTCAGTTAGACCAAAGGCAAGGGTGCACTACTGTTTAAACTAGCCCCTGGGACATTTTCCAGCCCTTTGTCCCAGGATAGCGCTGATGCTCTGGGTCGGGGGCTGCCAGGACCCAAACCAGCAACAAGTCAGCAGGTGCTTACCGAGTTCTGACTGTGTGCTAAGCATCACTGCATATTCGAGAGTGTGAGGTGTTTATTGTTGAGTTGAGACAACACATGCGAGTGAGCTCTGCTCACTCAGTAGAAGAGGCCACTTGCTGTTGTAGTGTCCCCATCTCCTGAAAATCTGCGGGGGCCCTTCCTGAAATGGGTCTATTAGGAGGCCGGTGTTTAATTGTAAATTGTGAAATTGTAAAGATATGGGCGTCCAGTAGTAGGCAGGCCAGAGGACCCTGCGTTCCTTATATCAGTTCTGCCTTCTGTGTTCATGTAATTCCTATCCATCTCACTCTTCTAGAACTTCTCCCTCAGATCAGGCAGCTAGGGTAGGTAGCAGGACCACAATGACACCCACGTCATCACTGTCTTGGGCTGTGCTGAGACTCGAGACAGTGGTTCCTGGCACCCAGGATTGGACGCTCTCTTCTCAGCCATGTCTTTTTGGCTTTGCAGTTGGGAATTACACGCAGGCTATTGAATGTGCCAAGACCTATCTCCTCTTCTTCCCCAACGACGAGGTGATGAACCAGAATCTGGCCTACTATACAGCCGTGCTTGGAGAAGAAGCAGCCAGATCTGTTGGCCCCCGTGAGGTGAGAGACTTGCGTTAGGGCAGCTGCCAGCTGAGCCCAGACCAGACAGCGGAAGGTGGGGGGATGGGTTGGCAGTGCTCAGGCGGGGGACAGGGCCAGGCGGAAGTGCACTGACACACTTGTCACTCAGGAACCAGGGACCAGCCTTACTCCCACCACTGGGGTCCAGAAGTCTGCTGTCTTGAGTCGTAAAGGAAAAACAGAACTGCAGTGCAGGCACTCCTTTCCCCCCTTTCGCAGCACCTCTGCTTTGAGATTTGATGCCATTTGGCCAAGAGCTATCATTTTTTACTTCCAGCTAAATTCTTTTTTCACTCACCCATTTCCTTGCCCCTGTTTCCTCCCTGTCCCTTCTCTGAGCTCTCCCTCCCTAAGCATCACTCCCAGTTCAGCTCCCAAGCAGACCCAGTGACCAAAGTGAAACGCACTGACGTTTGTTAGCAGTGGTTATTTCTAGGTGGTGGGATATGGGTGATTTTTTGGTTTTGCTCATTTATGTTTTCTAAATTCCCTTCAGTGGAATTACAAATTTTTAAAAAAAGATTTTAGTTACTTTTTTGACAGAGAGAGAGAGATCACAAGTAGGCAGAGAGGCAGGCAGAGAGAGAGGAGGAAGCAGGCTCCCTGCTGAGCAGAGAGCCCGATGCGGGGCTTGATCCCAGGACCCTGAGATCATGACCTGAGCCAAAGGCAGAGGCTTTAACCCACTGAGCCACCCAGGGACCCTTACAAATTATTTTTTGTAGTTAAAAACATGAAAAGTTCTGTTTTTTAACTTAGTGAAATATGATACTACGAAACACGATATTTACACCGTCTTAGGCAGACACTAGACCCTCTCCTTCTTGAACCTAGAACAGTGAGTTGGATTTGAAGTCACGGGTGTGGGCTCAAGCCATGGCTCCTGTGCATACGAGGTTGTGTGATTTTCCAAATGTGGTTGCGGGGGATCTCAGGCATCCTGTACTATGCCTCTGAGTCTCAGTTTCTCCCTCTGTAGAATGGGAATATGGTTCTTACTCTTTCTTCAACACAAGATGAGCATCAGGGTTAAATGACATACTGAGTAGAAATGCACTTTGTAAGCCAACAGGCATGGTCCGAGTGTGTCTTGAGAGTTGTGTGGACAGGCAGCAGCCTGGACATCTTCCTGGTGGTACACAAGTAGCCAGCGACAGGTTTCCTTGCCTCTGACCTCAACTACCTCCTGGAATGGGGGGGGACAGCCTAACGTGGCCACAGTGATCCCTGACATCAGAACAGGAGACTGTGAATGAGAGGAAGATGAGCCTCAGTCACCCGGGTCCTGCCAGCTGCTCTCACACCCTGCCTACCTTCTATGTAAAAGTGTAACTTTAGACCCGGTTTTCATTTTGACGGAGGAAAAATATGGTAACTAGAGATAATTAGAGGCAACCCATTCGTTTATGCGACAAGTATTTGGGACAAATGTGGGTGCAGGAGCGGACGCACTCCCATGCTGCTGGTAGGACTGTGAGTTGGACCATTCGTTTAACTGGCAGTTCTTTTTCTTTTTTAAATAATTTTTAAAAATTTTTAATTTATTTGACAGAGAGAGGAAACAAGTAGGCAGAGAGGCAGGCAGAGAGAGAGGGAAGGAAGCAGGCTCCCTGCCGAGCAGAGATTCCCAATGTGGGACTCGATCCGAGGACCCTGAGATCATGACCTGAGCTGAAGGTAGAGGCTTAACCCACTGAGCCACCCAGGCACCCTAATGGGCAGTTCTGCCACCGGCGAGCCACCATAGTGAGCGGTGTCACACAAGGATGGGAAGGCAAGCGTCCCTGGACACGTGTCAGAACCTTTCTCCTGACAGCAACCAACTGAAGCAAGCTAAATGCCACCCATTTGGGAACCGGCTAAATGAATTGCAGTAGATCCATTCTGTGGTGCGCAAGACAATTGCATGAGTCGATTACTAGGCACCAGTGTGAGATGGTCTCTGTGTTACTACTGTAGGTAAAGAAAAAAAAAGATCTAGAACTATAATTCTATTCTATCCTATTTATGTTTTTTAAAATACATATGGACCTTTTAAGTCGTCAACTCTGTGGACAGATTGATAAGAAACTGTGCCTCGTCTTACCCCTGAGGCTCGGGCCCACAGGTCAAGGTGGGGAGGGAGACCTAACTGTTTCTATTGGTGTCTGTCAATACTTTGTGGATCTCTTTTAGCTATACGGGCATGACCTTCATGTCTTTTTGAGTGCCATCTAAAGCACACCTCAGGGACTAATGATGCAGAAGGGCACGCAATCCAGACCTTGGAGAGTACTGTAGTGAATCCAAGAGTGGCCATGGAGGCCAGCTGGAGCAGAGGAAGGAAGAAATTGACTGACTGGCAAGCCAGGGGAGGCTTTGCAAGGGAAAGCGCTGTTGGCATTTGGTTTTAAAAGCCTTCAGGTGGTGAATGAGGCAATGGAGGGCCTCCGAGATGGAGGACAGCGTGTGCAGACGCCCTGGGAAATTGTCCTGTATACCTGCAAGCTGATATGAGGAGTTACAGGAGATGAGACCTGGGACGGTCGGATTTGGAAGGGTCTTGAGTGCCCTGCAAGGACTTTGGTCTCTGTCCCATAAGGCAGGCAGTGGTGGGCGCTCAAAGGGTTTTAAGCAGTGGCTGAGCCAGCTGTGCAAGGCTCAGAATGGGAAGGAGCTAGAAGCAGGAGACCAATGCAGGGCTACTGTGGCGGTGCTGAGGGCAGCCGCTGGGTGACGGAGTGGGGGACACTGGCTGGAGGAGGGAACTGACTAGGTGAGGTAGGAGATGGCCTTGGCAGAACGGTGGGGGGGGTTCACACCTCCCTCTTCATGTCTAATGAGACACGAGCCTCCTGCTTGGGAGACGCAGACATGGTGTTGCCCACCCAGCTCAGGACCACACAGGGGGCGCAGGATGCTTTTGTCACAGGTCTGCCCTGCCTGTACTCCAGCCCCGGGGGCTAAGCTCTCCTCTGTTCGCCGAGAGAAGGAGGTAGCGGATGGGGCAGAAGTCCACTTCCCGGTGTGGTTGTTTTCTGAGTTTGCTATTGAGCATAGCCACCTTTCACATGTGTGGGGCATCTCGTCTGCAAAATTCTTCCATAGCTTCTATTTTATTTCATTCGATTCTTATCACAACCTGCCCCGAAGGGAAAGACCCAGGTTCCGCCTTCCCAGCTCTGGAACCCCAAGTCTCCACTAGAAATGATCCAGCCCTCTCCTCGCCTGTGAGGACATTACCTTGTAGTTGTCCTCTTTGGCCACTAGATGGGGACAGTCTGCCTTTGAGAAGGCACTTCTTGATGTCTCTCTGGCTTGCTGAGTTAAGAGCCTCCCCCGCTACCCCTCACTTTATGGTTATAGCAGTGAATTGGGGCAGAGAGGGAAAATAAACCACTTTTAACTGGAACCATCCTTTGCAAAAGAAAGTAACTAGTATTTGTAGAGCCCTGTCCCAGTCTACAGGCTGTGTGGTTCAACCCCCATCATCTCATTTCCTCCCCACAGGGGCCGTGGTAGGGGACGCTATTCTCCCATTTTAGAGATGAGAACATCCAGGCTCCAGGAGATGGGCTAGCTTGCACGGTGGCCTGTGGCTGAGAGTGGCGACCCGGGTCCCCCCCACGTTGTCTCGGGGCTGGCGCAGTTCCCAGCTCGTAGCTCCTACTCCATGAATCAATGCCGAGCAAATAAACGTGGGCATGGGATTTGCTTCGCAGTTGCCTCAGGGCTGTGGGAGAGGGTTTAATGAGAGAACGCCCCAAGCATGGTGTCTAGCACTCGGTGAATCACTTACACGCCTTAGGAGAAAATTTTTATCTCCCTGTTGGGTAAATATGCTAGATGATGTAGGACTCATTGAGGTTTTGCTAACATTTTCCTTACTGCCTTCATTTTTTATTTCAACTGATGATGTCTTCTTTTCCTTTTCTTTTCTCCTCCTGCTGCTTGGAGACTAGCAGGGCACCTAGGGAGAGCTGTGGCCCCAAAAGGTACTTAGTCTCCCAGCCCTGGGTCAGCCCTACCTGTGAGCATGTGTGGGAAGGGCCAGAGGGTCTGGGCCAGCGGCTCCAGATGCCACAGCCCGACTCCAGGAGGGGCCCATCCAGTGTGTTCAGAGTCTCAGGGGAGGCAGGGGGCCTAATGAAAAAGCACCCAGGCTTTGTCCCCTGCCCCCCAGTGTCTCCATCTGTAAGACAAGGAGCACAGTGTCAACATCAGAGGTGGCTGAGAAGGTTCAGTGAATAACACGTGGGTCATCCAACCCCTAGGTCTCCCGCCTCCACCTTGAACCCCTACGCAAGTCAAGAAAGAACGCTCCTTCTTTGAGGACTATTTCCACATCTCCTGAGAGCTCCTGTCAAGGAGATTCATGGGGGACACAGTGGGGGGTTAAGTCCCCCTCAGAGGTGTTGCTTGTGCCACGCCAGAGCTACCCTTAGCGCAGGCTGCTGTCCCGCACTGGAGAACAGACACAGCAGTGGTGGTGGGAGAGGAAGCTCGGGTCACACTGGGAGCAACAGCCCAGAACGTGGGGCTCCCCCCCCCGCCAGAGTTAACAGGGCTGAATTGCAGGGCATCCCTTCCACTTGGTTTTCTCAGAGTGCCCGGGAGTACCGCCAGCGCAGCCTGCTCGAGAAAGAGCTGCTCTTCTTCGCGTACGATGTCTTCGGAATTCCCTTTGTGGATCCGGTGAGCCCAGCTGCGGGAGTGGGGGGCGGGGGCTGGCTGTATAGCTCTGTTTGGGGGCTTGAGACAGACATGGGATCTGTGAAACCTGTGGACAAGAAGCAGAGGAAGACGGAGGGGAGTTCCCGGCAGCCAGAGGTGACTCCGGTTTGGAGACTCACTTTCTCTCCTGCGAGGAGGCGGCTGATAAGGCGGATTCTCCCGGAGGCCCGGGTCTCTGCACAGAGACCCGGAAGATGAAGCAGGTCACCCTACAGCATTGATTTTCCTCCTGATCTGCTTTTAGGATTCTTGGACTCCAGAAGAGGTGATTCCCAAAAGATTGCAAGAGAAACAAAAGTGAGGACCTTGAAGAGGCTGCATGGCCGGAGCGGCCTGATGGAGCACCTGAGGCCTCCTGAGCCCAGGCAGATGTGCACTCCTGGAAACGGGGGGGTGTGGGGGCGGGTGGTCCAGGCTGGGAAGCTGGGGAGGGAGCCAGGGTGGGGGAGGTGGTCCAGGCTAGGAAGCTGGGGAGGGAGCCAGGGTGGCCCCAGAACACAGTCCTCAGAGCGGCTGTGCGCGCAGGTCCGAGCGGGAAACAGCCGTCCGCATCTCCCAGGAGATCGGAAACCTGATGAAGGAGATTGAGACCCTGGTGGAGGAGAAGACCAAGGAGTCGCTGGATGTGAGCCGGCTGACGCAGGAAGGTGAGAGGACAGAGCTCTGGCGTCTGCAAGGCAGGCGTCCCTGCTCTAGCTGGCCGGCCCCAGGAGCAGGCTTGGCCTCGCCCAGCGCCCTTCCTGACTTCCCCGGGCTTCCACCCGGAGAAGGCACTGAGATTGGCCTCCGGTGAAGACGTAGGACTCCTGGGTCACCGCAACACTAGTTTAGCTGCAGTTCTAGCACAAACCTCGTCCATCTCCCCACATCCATCAGGCATCCTGCTCCCAAGCCTCCAAATCAGAGGTCTCTTCCCCCGGTCTGCCCACTCCAAGCTGCACTGAGACTGCTTTTCCTCACCTCTCTCTCCAAGCCTCTCCTCCTCCCATTGCTGCAGGGCCCCCCCCCCACAAAGAGCAGGGCCCCCTCCCCACCACTGCACCTGCTGTCTGCCCTCCTGTCCCTCCTTGATCTGTGCTTCCCCTTCCCCTGCGGTGGCTAGAACAGTCTTCCAAACACGGAGGCCCGGCCCCTACCCCTGCCTGCCCCTCTAACCACCTGCTTTTACCTTCTGTTCGTCTGCCCCGGGATGCTTCTGCTCTTCGGGCCCATCTGCCCCCAGGCCAAGCTCATGCCTGTCCTTCCTCCCTGTACCCTCCCATTGCCTCTGCGCACAAAGCCTTGCTTCATCTCCCAGTCCGGGGGGTCCCCTCCCTCTTTCTCTGGAACTTCCACGGCAGCTTTCTCTGTGCTTGCATCCTTGCTGGGAGAGATGCCGTCTTCAGGTGTGAGATCTCTCTCGGGCAGGGCCTGGCACCCACCATGGCCTCAGTAAGTAGACGGAGCTGAGCTGAGTCTCCTCCAGCAGGTCCAGCACAGAGGGACACCAGGAGAAATAAAAGAGAAGGTTGGCCTTCATTCCACCGTTGCTTAAATGAACAGTGGCTAATTTAACAAGATGAGCACTTGAAAAGAATTTGTCCCCAAATTCCTTGGTTTTCAGGCAGCTTTCACTGTGTTGTTTCTCTTCTCTGGGGGAGGTGGGCTGGGCAGATGGAGGTCCTCGTTTGAAATAAGGGCTGCTGGCGACTGGTGCGATGGCAGCTAAGATTCCGAGCCTTTCCGGTGTGCTCAGTACTGTGCTGAGCGCTTAACTCGCGTCGTTGCTTTTTATGTCAAACAAGCACCCATCTCAGGAGGTAGCTGCTGTCTTACAGATGAGGAGAGGAAAGCTCAGGGGGGTTAAGTGATTTGCTGAGGTCACACAGCTAATAGATGGAGGATTCAGGAGTCAAACCCCTTCCTTTCTGATTCTGGAGCTCAGGGTTTTAAAGAATTTGTTGGTGATGTTTCCTCAGCATTTGGCGGAGGCCCAAGAACCAATAACTGTTCTAGAAGGGAGCTAGGACTAGGGCATGGCTCTCCCACCTTGTCAGCTCTAGGTGCTGTCCTGGGGGCCACGCAACCTTTGGAAGTGACCGAACAGGAAGTTTCTCTGGTGACCTGGAAACAACTGGAATTTCTGTCCCCATTCAATGGAGAGTGTCTGGACAGAGCTGCCACTGGATTCAGCCCAGGCTTGTCGCTGCTTTGCAGGTGGCCCCCTACTCTACGAAGGCATCAGTCTCACCATGAACTCCAAAGTCCTGAATGGCTCTCAGAGGGTGGTGATGGACGGTGTAATCTCCGAAGACGAGTGCCGGGAGCTGCAGACACTGACCAACGTAAGAGAGGCCCCTTCTCCCCAGGGCCCAGCCTCCCCTTCACCAAATGCCTCCGGGCGCTCAGCTCGCCTGCCCCTCGTGGCACACCGGCCACCACCTCTCCCATCGGCGACCACCTCTGTGGGTCCTCAGCTGCCCCGGCTAAGCCCCCCTGTGTTTTGGGCCTTGCAGGCTGCAGCGACCTCGGGAGATGGCTACCGGGGTCAGACCTCCCCACACACACCCAGTGAGAAGTTCTATGGTGTCACGGTCTTCAAAGCCCTTAAGGTAGAATCAATTCTCAGCACTCTAGAGTGTGGGGAGCAGGGAGAGGGGAGGCTCAGGCTTTGGGGGGCAGTTGGGGGTCGGAAAGGTGCAGGTATCTGCTGGTCGCATTCCAGCAGCCACGGAGGGGGGGTGACTTAAGTTGAGGGAGGTTGACTTTTGCATCCTGGCCGGTGAAGCAAGTGTGATCAAAGTGAGGCAGGCGAGACAAGACTGACGTCCAGAGTGCTTTCTGCCCACAAAGAGAAGCATGGAGGAGGGCTGTCGTGCGTGGGAGCAGAGGCAGGGCGGGGAGGGGTGGGGGGAGATGCCTCAGCGGGTTCTGTTGGCCCGCAGCCGGGCGTTCAGGGCGGCTGATCACTGGTCTCCTCGGCAGCTGGGACAGGAAGGGAAAGTCCCGCTACAGAGCGCCCACCTGTACTACAACGTGACCGAGAAGGTGCGGCGCGTCATGGAGTCCTACTTCCGCCTGGACACCCCCCTCTACTTCTCCTACTCCCACCTGGTGTGCCGCACCGCCATCGAAGGTGGGCCTTCTCTCCGTCCCTGGCACGTGTGCTGAGGACACGGAAAGGCACAGGATACGGTCCTTTTCATCCTAGGCAAGGAACCAACGCAGAATGTGGCAACCCCCTGCGATCAGTGCAGTGGAGGAAGTTCTAGTCAGCTCACAAGGGAGTCAGGAGGACTTCCTAGAGGAGGTGGTAACTGTTGTGCAGGATAAATAGGACTGGTGGAGTGTCCAGGTGATGAGAGAACGTTCGAGCCCGAAAGAATAGCACATGCAAAGAAGGGCAGGCATTGGGCAGCCTGGTGGTGGGGACTAAGAAAGTGGCCGTTTTGGGGGTGTGGGGTTGAAGTTGGGGGCGTCAGAAGGCTTTCAGAAGCTAAGCTGTGGAGAGCTACATTCTGGAGTGTGTTTTCATCCTGTAGGCCACTGGGTCTCAGCGATGCTCTTGGGCATCCAGGTATCTGGACCAGTCATGAGCGATGTGGTGGCTTCTCTGTCACAAACTGCTCAATACCAAACCTGTGAGAGATGGACTTTCACAAGTCAAAGCTGAGTCGAGGTCCTTCCTCTCAGCTGTCCTGAGGAGGGTGAGGTGTGGCCAGTGCCCCAGGGGTCGCAGGTGGCCCACAGCTGGATCTGTCATGCCTAAGCCTTCGTGGGCCCCGGCACTGATGCGCCCCTAGGTGGCAGAAATGAGAGGGCTTGACTGCCCTCAGAAGGTTTGGAGTTCTTTCAAAATCTGGACACACCCAAAGGGATGTGTCAGACACACCCCCGCACGTGCCCCCACCTCTCCAGGTGGGGGCCGGGCAGTGGGAAGCCAGGAAGGGTCCTCAAACACGAAGGACTCGCTGAGACCTCTGTTTTCCCAAGGTTAGTTCTGCCGCTTTGTGGCGAGAGGTTTGGAGGGTATACGTCAAACCCGAGGGAGGGAAGCTGGTCAGCAGTGAGCCGGGTAGGCAAGGACAAAGGCCCGGACCTGGCCTGTGGCGGTGGGAGTAGAGAGGAGAGAGCTGGTGAGGGAGATGGAGGAGGTGGAAGGAAGGGCCTGGCGCCTGGCTGGACAGGTGGGGACAGATAGCAGGGCTCCACCGTGACCTGACGGTGCCACGGCCCGCTCGGGGGCCGATGGTTCCATGTCTTGAGAGGCTTGCCTGGCATTACACGGTACACACTGTCTGTGCCCTTTCACGGCCTTCCTCCTACGTGGCTTCTCCCGCAGAGCCCTGCGGAAGCGAACTCCTTACCTTTGCTCCTGTCCGTTCCCCTTCATGCCGTCCCCACCTCATCTCCCGCAGCATAGCGAGTCTCGCCGGGCCCTGCTTCTGGCCACCCTCCTGACCACTCTGCTTCACCTCCCTGGGGATTCCTGGTTTATCAATTCAAGCCAGAAAGCCAAGGTCGTGCTGCTCAGACCAGAACCCGCCCTTGCTTAGAACCTCAAGGCCCTGCTTGCCCCACCCTAGAACCTTCCTGGGAAGCCTGCAGATTCGTCCTGACCCGTGGGCTGATGGCTTAGCCAGAGACCCCGTAGTTCACTGGCCATTCCCCCAGACCCAGGCACATTTTGGGAAGCACCCTGTCCCCCTACCCCATGCCAACAGGAGAGCTATGGTGTCTCCTGAGGTGTTCCCGCACTAACATGCATTACCTCGGCCCCAGAGGCACAGGCTGAAAGGAAGGACAGTAGCCATCCAGTCCACGTGGACAACTGCATCCTGAATGCCGAGGCCCTCGTGTGCATCAAGGAGCCCCCCGCCTACACCTTCCGGGACTACAGGTGCCAGTCGTTCCTCTGAGGCTCCCAGTCCCCTGCGCCTTGCCCCGTCCCCAACACACACACACAGGTGTGGGACCAGCTGTCCCCAGAATCCAGTCCCCATCCCCACGCCCTCCTGCTAGAAGGTTGGACAGAAAGGGAGTCATTCCAGTGCGGTGTGATGAGGACAGTGGATTCTCTGGAGTGAGGGTGGCGTGGTGGGAAGACCCTTCCCGTGGCAGGCACCGTCCAGCTGCTGGAGGAGAGCCCCTGGAGACGCGAGCACGGGAACTGTGGACTGTCGGGGAGCGGGGCAGGGGGAGGCCCATGGCAAGACCGTGTCTGTCGTTCCCAGTGCCATTCTTTATCTAAATGGGGACTTTGATGGAGGAGCATTCTACTTCACTGAACTAGATGCCAAGACAGTGACGGTGAGTGTGCCCTCGTGCCTGTCCCTGGGAGACAAACCCTCACAGCGCTGTGGGCAGAGTGGCCAGGCCTCGCCTCCTCAAACCTGGGGGGCTCTGAGCTATGTCGCTCACTCCTCCGACTGGCTGCCTTTTCTCTCCAGACCCTAAAGATCCTGTGTCCTCCCTGCTTTGTGTCTCCTTCAGGCAGAGGTGCAGCCCAGGTGCGGGAGGGCCGTGGGATTCTCTTCAGGCACGGAGAACCCGCACGGGGTGAAGGCTGTCACCAGAGGGCAGCGCTGTGCCATCGCCCTGTGGTTCACGTTGGACGCGCGGCACAGTGAGCGGGTGAGAGCCCTCAGTGGCACTGGGATCTGCCCCTGGAAGGGCCCCGCTTCTGCTTTCCCCTCCCCCAGTCTCACTGCCAGCAGCTTAGACACGAGAGAAACACCGGGCCTGGCGTCCACAGAGACTCCCCCTGGTCCCATATCCTTGTCCTCTCTGGCCCTTCTCCTGTACTTGTAAATGGGGCTCTGGGGTGCGGTGCCAAGATGGGGAATGGTGCTGGCACTGGGCCGCCTGGCTGGGCAGCACCTCAGCTGTCTGCCCAGAGAGGAGGACCTGCCGGGAAGCAGAGGAGTTCGGAGGCCATGGAGGAAGAACTTGTTGCTCTCCCGGAAGCAGCACCTGAGCAGAGCTGAGCTCCTGGTCCCGAGGCCTCTCTGAATAGCCAGGGGTTTGTCCTTGCAGGACCGGGTGCAGGCGGACGACCTGGTGAAGATGCTCTTCAGCCCGGAGGAGATGGACCTCTCCCAGGAGCAACCCCAGGAGGCCCAGGAGGGGCCCCCCCAGCCTGGAGAGGGGTCTCTGTCCGGCAGTGAGGTGGGACACAAAGATGAGCTCTGACGGCATCCGGCTCGCTGTGGATGGGTGAGCAGACCCACCTTGAGGAACTGTGTCCTCCACCGGCTGGCCCCCGGGGGCTGCAAGTCTGCCGCCCAGCCAGCGGGACCCTGCTCGTGGCCGTCCGCACGGTGCTACCGCTCCGGGAGTGGACATGGCGGGACGGCCCTCTCGCCTCTGGACCCAGCTGAGGGCTCCGGACGCAGGCCAGAGCCGCCCCTGGGGGCCTGGACGGGCAGCCGAGTGACAGCACTACAGTATTTAAGTGTCTGTGTAGACAACCAAAGAATAAATGATTTGTGGTTTTTTACTCAGGAGTTGGTTCAGAGAGTAGGAGTACGGCTCCCTGCTGGCCCACTCTCACCGCAGCCTGCACAGCCTCGGGCCCCGCACGGAACCCCAGGCGCCTCAGACTCGTCTGTAGAATGGGGACCCCAGTCCTCACTCGGCACCCCTTCTGGGTGGATTCAGGATCGGAGGTGACGGCACTCTTTCAGCTGGAAGGCTCTGGATGGAGGGCGGGGATTATGACTAATCCCTTGCTGGCAGTCCCCGGCCGGTCAGCAGCGCTCTGGCATTTTGCACCCCCGTGTCAGTCCCGCTCCACTATCCGGCCTTGGAGGCCCTGGGCCCCAGGAGAACACACACCTCTGGGAGACAGATCACAAGTGAAAGTTCCGCCCCCCTGGCCGCAAGCCTGTCTCCCCTCCCGGGCTCAAGATGCTGTGCGGTGCCGAGTTTGGGAACCTGCACTCCGGCCCCTCCTCTGGTCAGCTGGCCAGTGGCAGTTGACAGAGCACCAGCTCAGGGCCCAGGGCTGGGAGCACGGGAGCAGACAGAGCAAGTCCCTGCTGTCCCACAGCTGCTGTTTCAGTGGGGAAGACAAGTAACACGTGTGTGTGTGTGTGTGTGTGTGTGTGTTCACACATGTGTGTGTGTGCTCACACGTGTGTGTAAGCCTTAGAGGTGGAGAAGGAAGCCAGTCAGGCCCCGAGGAGAGCCCAGCAGCAGGAAGGCCGACGGGGCACAGAGTGGGCAAGAAGGGGGACAGCCAGGGCGGGTGGGGTCTTGGGGGCCTCGTCGATCACTGTGGGCATGTGGGCTCTGCATCCCTGAGCCAGGAGCGGAGGAGTGACAGCCTCAGAGAAGGCGCTTTAGGTCAAGGACCAGCTGAGGAGAGGCGAGAGGCAGCTGTCCCCAGTGGGCGGGGAAGGTGGTGTGGAACAGGGTGCCGGCAGGGGCGGTGATGGAATCCATTTCTGAGGTAGAGCCCACAGGAGTTGCTGACGGGTCAAGTGGTGTGAGAGAAAGGAGCATCAGGAAGGCTTCCGGCCTCAGCAGTGGGAAGAATGGAGCACGTTTGAGCCCCTGCCCTCTGGCAGAGGGGCCATGGGGGGATGGCACCGGGCATGGACGCCGGGACCCCAGTGTCACGTGTGTTGTGCTTGAGTCCCAGGAGCCCATTAGGCCTCCAAGCAGAAATGTCAGCTACACAGTCTGATGTGTGGATCGGGAGTTCAGGGAGAAGAGGAGGGGAGCCGTCACTCTGGGCGTCGTCACTGGCCGTGGATGGTGTTCAGAGCTAGAAGACTGGGGTCTGTGTGGACAGGAAGAGGCAGAAGACCGAGTCTGCTGGAGGCAAGGAGGCTGGAGGCTGGGGGGTCCAATGGAGGACAGGGGCCAGCCGCAAGCAGGGGACCCAGCGTCTTGGCGGCTGGTGGCAGCAGCTAACAGAGGACTGGGGAACAAGGGGTCAGTGCTGCTGAGCCGGAACCGAGGACAACTGAGGAGCTGCTTGGGACCTGGTGACACGGAGATCCATGAGAGCTTCGGCAAGAGAGGCTCTGGAGGGACTGCGTGGACGGAAGGTGGCCGGAGGAGAGTGAAGTGGTGATGGCGGTGTAGACGGCTCGTCTCAGGAGCTCAGCCCTTCGTGGGGACAGAAGGACGAGCTGGAGGGACATGCGAAGTGGAGGAGCAGCCATTCTGAAGCTGGGAGACAGCAGCACGTGTGAGCACGTTCAAGGGTAGGACCCCATCGGCACAGTCACTCCTCGGCTAGTCACCTGCGATCATGTCCTACTTGGTGACGCACTCGCCATAGGGAGAGAGGATGCACCGATGGAAAGAGCGTAAGCTTTGCCCCCAGGCTGAGCTGAGCGAAGCTCACTTCCGCCCTTGGAGTCCTGTGAGGTCGGAGTGTGTGTCCCCCACAGTAACATGGGATCGTGGCCCTTACCCCCAGGATGCCTGACCGTGGTAACGAGGGAATGCTCGGAAAGCACCGGGCACCATGCTTAGCCCGTAGGAGCTACTACTCCACAGAACAGAAAACTCCATCAGCCTGATTCTGGTCCAACAGAAGTTTCCACATCAAGGCAGATGACCTTTACTATTTCAATGTATGCTAACCACACAGAGCCAGCCCACTGTCTCCGTTTAACTCATGGAAGGCCAAACGTTCTCAGTGTCCACAGGACTGGGGATACGTGTGTGTAAGGGGGGTGGGCTACGGGTCCAGGCAGATAGCAGGGCTCTCCGCAGGGGTGCCAAAGACAGCCTGTGCCCAGGGTTGTTTGGGGAGAAGGGAGCATCCCAGCAACCACACAGGTTGCACAGACCCTGCCCCACCCCCACCTTGGATGACACGTGTGGGATCCCCCAAATGAGGCTGAGGTCTGGAGGTACTTGCAGTCCCAGGGAGGAAGCAAACACCATACCAAATGCTATGAGTGGAGAGAGGTGCAGAGCATTACAGCTCTGGGCACTTGGCCCCGCAGGGACACCGCTGGTGCCCTGAGGCAAGTCCCCTCCATTCCACGGGGGAGTGAGTCTGAGTCTCGAGGGGAGTAAGAGCAGCACCACCTCCTGAGCCCCCAGCATTTCAGGGGATGCCTGCCGAGCGTGCTGGATGAAAACCATCTGAATCAGACCCTCCCAATGGGCAGAGGGAGGGGGCCAAGGAAACCACTCCAGTATGTCTCTAGAAGGGAGGCAGAAACACAGAATCCCCAAACCAGTCAATGATCAACAAGCAGCAACAGAGCCTGGCTCTCTGCCAGGCACCACTGGGCAGGAGGGGGCCGTGGATCTCCAGCCACAGGCCGCGTTCACACCCAGGATGAGAGGGCACTGGGTCTCATCCAGGAGGGAGGCTTTTGGGAAGAGCTTTCATTAGCCGGCCTCATTTCTCCAGGCACAGTATGTTTTCCAAAATCGCTTTCACCCATTATTTGATCCCTGTAACTCCCTCATGACCCAGACAGGGCCAGTGCCATTATCCCTATTTTATCTCAGAGAGGCTAAGGGACTTGCCCAATGTCACATAGGTTTTTGGTAGCAGAGGTAGAGCTAAGCTTCTTGTCACATATGTGAAGCCACTTGTTAGGAAGTGTGGCACCCCAGGGCGGTTTCTAGTTAGCTCCAAACAGAGGCTGGGCCAGGACCCTGAGCCATCCCGCTCTCCCCGCATGCCTGGGAGTCACTGGACTGCAGGGGACCATGGGGGCGGGGGTAGGGAACTCCCCCCAGGACTGAGATCTGCGGATCTGAAAGGATTTGGAACCTTGGTGAGGGAAGGCCCTCGGGGTAGGAGAGGATATTCTGACAGAACAGACTGGAAACCTCAAATAGCAAAGAGGAGGGTTACCCAGAAGAGCTTCAGAGGAGATGTGAGCCTCATTCTGGACCACAGACAGGGTGGCTCTGGACAGGGGCATGCAGGCATCTCTACGGCCTCAGCACCCCTAGGCTTCGCTCCTGGGGGCAACTGTGTGACCTTAAGTGGCTCACTTCCCTTCTTTGGCTCTCAGCCCCCTCATTCGTCAGAGTCCTCCTCAGAAAGCAGGGTGTGGCACTAGCACACTGATCTGCTGCATCCTGAGCCCACATAGGTCACCTCTTGGCCTGCCCAGTGCCAACGGCTGCCTTGAGGACCACACAGCTCATGCGCAGAAACTGTGCTCACTGTGTCCCCAGGCATCCTGCTCTGGGCTCTGGCCAAGTCCTGTTTCCCCTGATCGCACGGTCTCCAAACTGCCTGTGGTAGAAGAGGGATCCCAACTCAGGACTGACTTCTCCACTCTTCTAGGCCCCCTTTGAATTCGGGGACCCTTGGTCCATCCCAGGAAGCCAGTCTGTGTGTCCGTGGATCCATGTGGCTCTGGCCTTCTTAGCGCAGACGGGACCCAGTGTTGGCCCCGTGTGCAGAACTGCAGGCTACACAGCGCCCATCCCTGCCCCCCAGCTGCTGGAGCTGCAGGCCATACCAGGGGCCCACGCCCTGGGCGGGTGCACAGGGCAGCCATTGTCTGTGCAGTGCCTGGCACCCTCTCGTTTGCATAGCCACGTGAAGAATGTGAGGGAGCAGGCTGGGGACGAGTCCCTGCAGAGCGCCCCCCAACACCACCCCCGCTACTGCGGGGAAAGAAGCCAATGGGGGAGGGGGTCGGCAGCCAGACCCTGCTTTCCCCCAGTGCGGTCCAGGAAAGGCAGGTGGGCTGCTAGGGACAGAGGGGGCAGCCTGGGGCTGGCAGGAGTCAGAGCAGGATTGTGACATTCCCCTTGTACCCACACCCGCTGGAGCCCAGGGGGCCAAACTGAACGTGAGGGGATTGCTAATGAGCTAGAGGAGAGTTAAATATTCCCCTGCTCCAGAGGGCTGAGCTGGGATGGGAGAGAGAAGTGGGGTGGGCCACTAGGAGGGGCAGCTTGAACCCTAGGAATGTGCAGAGGCCACAGCTCCTGGCTCCCCGTCAGACTGTTCTGGAGCGGGGGGCCAGGGCCTGGTGCCTCCAGCCCCAGCAGGAGCTGCTAAGCCAGCCAGCAAAAGGATTAGTGGGGTTGAACAGTCTGCCTCCTCAGGCTGATGCCAGATGGTCAGCGCTATCTCCCACCTCCCTGGCCAGGACCCTTGCTGGCTGGCTACTAGGTCTGGCCCAGCCTTGATGGGGTCCCTCTTCTGCCCCCCTCAGATCTCAGACCCCATAAGTGCATATGCCCTGGCCTGGCCTTCCCTGCTTTTGATACATATGGTCCCCCAGAACCTGGGACCCCACCTCCCTAACATCCAGCCCTGTCTTTCCACCTCTGGCCTCAGAGTCCTCTCCAAAAAGTTCTCCCTGATGTCTAACTCTAGTCTTTCCTGCTGCAAAGTAGAATTCCATTTCTGTCCTACAGTCAGAGGACTGAAAACCCCAAGGGTCAGGTCAGCCATGCAGTAGCAAAATCCATCATCTCGGGGCTGGCGCTTGGGCAGGAACTAGAACTTGCGTGGTTCCTAAAGGGGGTTCCCTAGCAGGAAGGCCCTGAGGGCAAGCAGGGTCACCCCTCCCAGCCCCTCCCCTCTCTATCCCTGGGAGGTGGGGCAAGGGCACCCACCTGGGCCATGGCCCCACCCCCCACCCCCAGGGGGCTGGCAGGAGCTCAGCTGGGGACCCTGTCCTGGCTTTGGGCAGCTGCTGTGGGCGGGCCCCTGGCCTTTCCAGCCCCTGGGCCTCCCCCTGCATTCTAGAGCCCAGAGCCGCTGCCTTTGGCTCCGCAGCTCCTGCTGGACTAACACCTCTCCTTCTCAGCCTCTGGCCACTCGCTGCTCCCCCGCCCTCCACCCAGGAGCTCCTTTCACCTGGCCATGACCCCAGCCCCCCCAGGGACCCTGGCCCAGCCCTGAGCCCCCTCCCCTGGGCCATGGCCAACTCAGGCCTCCAGCTCCTGGGCTACTTCCTGGCCCTGGGTGGCTGGGTGGGCATCATCGCCAGCACAGCCCTCCCGCAGTGGAAGCAGTCCTCCTACGCAGGTGACGCCATCATCACGGCCGTGGGCCTCTACGAAGGGCTCTGGATGTCCTGCGCCTCCCAGAGCACCGGGCAGGTGCAGTGCAAGCTCTATGACTCTCTGCTCGCCCTGGAAGGTAGGCCTCCCTCCAGCTGGGTTGGGAAGGTGGGATGCCGGGGAAGGGGAGGTCCAGAGCAAGCTCACACACAGGCTGCCGCCTGCATGGGGCTCCATTCTCCACCCCCTGCCCCCATGTGCTTTTGGGCCAGCCTGGTGCTCCGTGGAGGGCAGGTACTCCAGGCTCCAGCCACCATGGGCTCAGATCCCAGCTCTGCCACTGTCACCTTCAAGGAGTCGCCAAGCCTCTCTGTGTTCTAACGTCCTCCTCTGTAGAGGGGAGCACTAAGACGTCACAGGACTGTGGAGGGTTAGACGAGATAGATGAGTGCCCGAGTGCCCGGCACTCAGGTTCCCCTCCACCTCCTCCCATGCCCTGTATGCAGACACACTGTGACATACACCTTCATGCCAGGCCTGCCATCTGGACAAGCATGCTCCATTTGGGTGTGCCAACACACACGCACACACACGCGCGCCTATGCACACAGGTTCTTAGGTACATAGGTCCCTCTCCTCCTGGGGTGTGCATTTGAACTTGACAAGTTGGCTTGCAAAGAGGCCCCACTGCAGCTCTAGCCCCGGCTCAGGGCTGACCCACCCACCCTCTGCCCAGGGCGGCGCAGGCTTGAGCCGGGCAGCTATCACATGACACCCATCCAGGCGGGTCACCTGGTTTCCTTCAGGGACCCAGCTCCCCCGAGTGGCCCGCGGCCCAGGACTGAACTGTGCACGGGTGCCCGGCTGCCATGGGTGACTCAGAGGGCAGAGGGGAAGGTGATGGCTGATGGGGAAAATGTCCCTTTCCGGGAGCCAGCTTGGGGCTGAGATGGGCCTTAGACGCCCTCACTCCCTCCTGCTGAATCTGCAAGGCCCCATTGCTTGGGAGGCCGGGCCCCAAAGGGAGTCTCACCGCCAGAGAGCAGCAGAGAAGTCCTCCAAGTACCCTGGCACAGCACACACCACCTGAAGGAACCTGCAGGGGGAGTGAGCGGCGGGGAGACAGGGGTGGGGGGTGTAGAGAGGAAGCTCTGCCACACAGCCTGTCCACAGGGGCCCCTCACACCTGCCGCAGGTGCTCCTGGGAGGCGCTTCTGGCCCCTGCCCCAGCCCCTTCCCTGCCAGGCTGCTCCCACCCGCCCGCTTCTCCCAGCGCCTGCTCAGTCCCCCTGCTCTGCCCAGGTCACATCCAGTCAGCGCGGGCCCTGATGGTGGTGGCCGTGCTTCTGGGCTTTGTGGCCATGGTCCTCAGTGTGGTCGGCATGAAGTGCACTCGGGTTGGAGACAGCAACCCCATCGCCAAGGGCCGCATCGCCATCTCTGGGGGTGTCCTCTTCCTCCTAGCAGGTCAGTGTCCCTGGCTCCCTGTCCGCCATCTCAGTCATGGCAGGTGGCCCCACTCTGGGTGGCCGGCCAGGGGCCAGAGCAGGGCTGAGCGCTCCCTCCTCCATCCTTAGGCCTCTGCACCTTGACAGCCGTCTCGTGGTATGCCACCCTAGTGACCCAGGAGTTCTTCAACCCCAGCACACCTGTCAATGCCAGGTGAGTGCCGGGGCGTGGCCTGGACCAGGAAAGGAGCTGGGCCTCCCACTCCGCTGCCTTTGTTTAGCAGGACACATGGATGGGAGAAATGGAGACGGGTGGGGGGGGGTGGGTAGCCACGGGTGCTGTCGGTGAGAAGGTCTCTGGAGTGGGGGGCCAGGCAGGGTGTGGCTGAATCCTCTGAGGGGGCAAGAGTCCTGTGGGGAACACCACAGGAGCTCAGCAACCTGGATCTGCATTGAAATCCCAGCTTTGTGAATGCTGGTTGTTTGAAGGGCGAGTCCCTGTCCAACGGAGCTGGGACCCAAGGGCTCGGGGAGCTGTTGCAAGGAGGACTCAGCACAAGGCTGGGCCCCGGAGAGCACTCAGTGAACCCCTTGCTGTGACTCCTGCCCAAGGCAGCAGGTGTCCTGGGCTGGGAGATGGCGATTGGACAAGTGGTCAGGGCAGATGTGGGGGGCCTTACAGCCAGAGGAAGATTTAGTTCCCCATCCTGGGGTGGAAGGCAGCCAACAATCCTGGCTCTGGCACGCAGCACGGCGGGGCGAGGATATAACCAGGAAGGGGCAAAAGGTCTGGAGAATGAGAAAAGATACACAAGCTACTGCAGTCAGGAGGGCTGCCTGGAGAAGGCAGAAAGAAGTGTGGCAGGGGAAGAAAAGGCTAGCAGTGCAGAGTAGGCTCAGGGACCTTTAGGAGCTAGAATGGCCAGGACTAGGAAGGCCAAGGGCAGGAGGGTGGAATAGGGGGCTCTGTGAAGAGCCTGGACCCACCAGGCTCCACCCCCACCTCTCAGCTGTGCCAGAGCAGAGATTGGGACAGTCTCAACCCCAGATATCCCAACAGACCTGGGGCCCTGGGCCTGAGGGAGAATGAGAAAAGATACACAAGCTACTGCAGTCAAGAGGGCTGCCTGGAGAAGGCAGAAGTGTGGCAGGGGAAGAAAAGGAGACCACAGGCATGGTGATCGCTCCCTGAGGGGGGCAGCCGTAGCCACAAAGATCTCCAAGCAAGAGGCAGCTCAACTCAGAGACAGACTCTGTGCTGGCACCCCTCCCTACCCCTCCAGCACTCCCCAAGGCACCTGGTATGCAGGCCCCGTGCTGGGCCCTGGGGAAGTGGAAATCTGGTGCTGTCCGCTCTCCGGGCACTCCCAAGCGAGCCAGGCTGAAGCCAGGAGCTGAAGGCCACCCAGGAGGCGTCAGCGGGAGGCACAGCAGGAGGGGTCAGGGAGAGCCCCTGGGAGGAGGGGGCCATTGAAGTAGGCCCTGAAGTCAGAGGAGCATAGGAGGCGCAGAAAGGGGGACTCTCCAGGAGGGGGCGCCTCCAGCAAAGGCATGGAGGCAGGGAGCCCCGGGGCAAAGCTGAGTGGGAGTAGGGGCTGCGCCGGCTCGCTGCGGCCCAAGGAGGGGAGTCTTGAGTGCCAGGGGGAGGGCCCGGTGTGCCCCGGGAAGACAGCGGGAGGCCTGGGCTGGGCATTCTGTGGACTGGAGGGGCACGGAGAGGAAGATGGCAGGGATTGCCCTGCTCCTCCCCACGGGATTCAGCAGCCCTCCTGGACCACCACCTCTGGCTGGGGAGGAGTGGGGTGGAGCAAGGGGCCCAAATCTGCACTGAGCAGACCCACCCTGGGCCTGGGTCCCCCTGGGTGGTGGTGATGTGCTGGCTGGAGGTCAGGAGGAGCGATGGGCACGCCCCAGAACTTCTCCGGAGAGAATGAGGAGGCTTGGGAGACCCCCAGTCTCAGCTCCCCCTACCCTACACACCCCCCGCCCCGACGTGGGGATCACTGCGGCGGTGGGGGGGGGTCGGGGGAAGGCTCGCAGCCACCCCTGATGCCCTCCTCCCTACCCCCTGCAGGTACGAGTTTGGCTCGGCCCTGTTCGTGGGCTGGGCGTCTGCCGGTCTGGCCATGCTGGGGGGCTCCTTCCTGTGCTGCACGTGCCCGGAGCCCGAGAGGTCCAGCAGCAGCCCACAGCCGTACCGGCCCGGCCCCTCAGCTGCAGCCCGAGAGTACGTCTGAGCCCCGTCTCTGCCGGCCCCTGCGGCACCCCAGGCAGGGCCAGTAGTGGCACAGCACACCCCGCGAGGACTCTGAGCAGCTTGTCCCCACACAAGCACCCACCCTGCGCTCTGAGACTAGACCCAGACACTCAGAGGGAGGCCGGAGGCAGCCTGCAGGTGCACACGCGTGCCCTGGTCCGGGCGTGGACCCGTCTGCACAGCTCATGGGCACCAGCCTGTCCAGGCGCCGTCGCTTTCCCCCCGGCGGTTTATTTACTCCCTGCAGGGCGACACAGGTGTCTGCTCTGTGCTGGGCGCTGGGGACGCAGCCACAAAGACGGCTGTTGGTGCCCCATGCCCTGGGATGGCCAGAGCCTTTCCCCTCTGCAGGCCGACAGTCTCCTCACAGCAAGCCCAGGCAGGGGCCAGTGTGCGGGGATGAACATCCCCCTCACACACCGGGAAACAGGTTTGGGGTGACCGAGAGGCTTGGCCCCACTGTTCCTGAGTTCAGGTCTCGGGCTTTTCGTGGACGCCACCCCGCATGGGTAGGCCAGCCTGCCCCTCCAGGAACGGGCCCCAAGAAGGGCCACTGTGGGCACCCAGGGCCGACTGCACTGGTCAGTCCCTGCGTCCGGCCCTGCACCCCGCAGCCCCCGCCCCACCCCACCACTCACCCCACTAACCAGCTCTCCTCTCTTTTGACTTTCAGACCAGTTGTTAAGTTGTCCGCCTCCGCCAAGGGCCCCCTGGGTGTGTAATGTCCGGGTCCCCAACCTGACTCTGTCCCCCTGCCACACCTAGACCGTGTTTTCGGTATTTTTTGGAAAGAGAAGTGAACATCCAGCCTCGAGTGTGGTGTCATTTGATGTGTCCCTGGCATGACTGCGGTGGGTCCTGCCTCAGAGAGGTCAGAGCTGGTCCATGGGGTCTTCGGGTGTCAAGATGGGGAGACAGACCTGCAGGGTGAGTCACACCCACATCCAGGGCCAATCGGAGTTCCAGTAACTTCCCTAGCCTGACTCTTACCTCAGAGCTGGGGTGAGGGGACACTGGAGGAGCTCACTACATGGAGAAGGACCTTAGGACCTTCCAGCCACGAAGACTGTCCCGGACAGGGTTGCAAGCCCCCTAATACTGCCCCTTCCTCCACACCCACCCTTCCTCCTCTCCAGTCTGCCAAGCTCCCCCTACCTCCCTGCCCTGGATCTAGAGTAGAGAGGGGTGGCCTCAGGCTGTGGCCAGAGCCCCGCCTCAGGCAGAAGGCTAAGGTCCAAACTGGAGGGGATTTCCGTCTTAAAGTACAGATACCACCTTAGTCTAGAAGAAGACATCCTCAGAGAGACGGAAGGAAAATTAACCTAGATCAGCACCTCTCCTCATGCTCAGGCCTCGTCCACCCCATGGGTCTCTGGCCCCTGACTGCCCTGTGTCTCCCATCTGGAAGGAGCCTACCGTAACTGTCCCCCACCTTCCTCTGGCCCTCCTCAGCCAGCTCTGGCTGGCTGGCTTCCTCCAACACCTGTCTTGGGACCCAGCTCTCACCAGCTCACTGAATCCCAAGGAGGCAGCTGGGCCTTCCCCGCCCCCCCCCAGCATGGCTGGAGGGAGGTGAAGTCAGATAGGGTGACTGTCCTGCAAGCTCCCTGGGAGGTCGGGGATGGGGGGAGGGGAGTGAGCTGCGGAGCAGCTGTGGGATTATGGGCGCAGGGCCCTGGCCTGGCAGCTGCTGCTCAGCCACGGGGCGCCTCAGGGGTGGCCCTGTCCTGTGGCTGGGCCAGCCGCTGGCTCCGGGGTTGGATCCCGCGTGGGTTTCCCGGAGCCCTGCCCCTCGAGCTCTGAGTGAGGGCTACAGAGGAGTCTCTGTGGGGGCCAGAAGCTGTGATGCAGCGGTTCTTGACCCTAGGTGAGCTTTCAGATCACCTGGGCAGCTGCGGCCCAGGCTCCACATCCCAACGGCCCCAGCTCAGGCCCTTCCTGAGGGACTGTGATGTGTGGGCACCTCTGTGAGGCCTGCAGCTGGGGGCTGTTGGGGCCACATTTCTTGCCACTCTGCAGGGGTCTGGGAAGGAGGAATTTGCCTTCCCGAAGAGGTGAAGAGGAGGGGAGGGCGCGGCTCCCTCTGCCTTTCCTGAGACCAGGCTGCTCCATGAGGTTCCCACTTTCTTCCAGTACATAGCCACCTTTTTGCCAAAACAATTTTGAGGTTGACTTCTGTCACATACAGCCAGAAGAGCCCCGACTGACACCACCAAATTTGCAACCGGGAAATTGAGAGTCTGGGTGAGGGCTCCTGTCACAGGCACCAGCTGAGCAGGCTGGTGAGGCGGGGGGGTGCAATATGGGGCCCAGAGCCTGGACCTCTGCCAGTCCCCCAGGACCTCCCTCCTGTCCCCAACTGGGGAATTGGCCAGCCTTGCAATCTGGCCACAAAGCAGTCGGCCAGGACAGCACGTGTATTTTCTGGACGTTCAGGATCCACCAGAGCCTCGGGACTTGGTGGGAACACTTTGGGATAGAATGTGCTGGCTGTTTCGGGGTTTCGGAGACAGACTGCGAGAGAGACGAGCTCTGTGCCAGTGGGTGGTGGGTCTGACAGCTGCGGGAACAAGCTTCCCTCTGGTCCTTGGTGGAGGGATGCCCTTTCTGCCTCTAACCAGGGCCCGGAGAGGGGCAGAGTGAGATCCAGCCCCACACACTAACAGCATAGCAGGAGGCTGGCCATGGGAAGATGTCCAGGGGAAAATTAGAGGAGTTCAAGGCTGGAAGAGTTTGGGAAGCCTGATCCCCCAGGCCTCTCTTGAAGCAGCCGTTTTCAAGTATCTACATCAAGGTCACCTGGGCTGCCAATGTGAGGCAGAGCCAACTTTCCAGGCCTCCTGACCACTCCGCTGTTTACTGTCCCAGCCTCGGGGCTAGAGGACCGGGCAGAGACCCAGGAAGGGGGTCAAAGGGCACAATCCTCAAGCTTTTGCTGATGTTTATTAACAGAGTTCTCCCAAGAATGAAACTGGCCGGCCATAAAACAGTTTGGGAAGGAAAATACCTGCATTCTCAGCCAGTGAGGAAAAGCATAGCGTAGAAGTAGCTGTGCATGCAGAAGGGGCTCAGCAACAGGAGGTGCTCCTGGAGGACATGAGCTTGGGGCTGGGGAGGCAGGGACCGAGGACCCATCCAGTGCCTGCCTCTGAGAATATGGATTGCACTGAGCAGTACATGGTGTCCAGGAGTTACGTTTTTGTGTTGTATGTATTGTTACTTCTGTGTGATAATGACGATGTGGTTTGCTTGGGGTTTTTTTTTTAAATCCCTGTTAGAGAAGCACACTGAAATGATAGAAGGCTGGATTTGCTTTAAAATGCTCTAAGAGGGGCGCCCAGTGGCTGAAGCCTCTGCCTTCAGCTCAGGTCATGATCTCAGGGTCCTGGGATCGAGTTCCGCATGGGGCTCTCTGCTCAGCGGAGAGCCTGCTTCTCCATCTCCCTCTGCCTGCCTCTCTGCCTACTTGTGATCCGTCAGATAAGTAAATAAAATCTTTAAAAATAAATAAAATGCTCTAAGAACAAAATGGTCAGGGGCAGGGGAAGTTTGGTAAATGCCAGCGATATGTAGGGGTTCCCTCTGTTCTCTGCGTTTGTGTGTAGGCTTGCAAATTAAAAAAAAAAGTTAAAAATGCCTGTAAGTTTTGCTGGTCGTGCCATGTAACCACCCCTCACTGACCACTGACTGGGACAGAGGGGATGAGCGATCTAGAGAGTCCTGCTACCTGGAAACTTGGTAGAAACATAGCCTGTCAGGCTCCCCCCCGTACCGGGTAACACAAGCTCGACATTTTAAGGAGCTCTCCGGGTGACTGGTATACATACGAGTTTGGGAAACGCTGATCTAGGCTCGGGCAGGAAGAGCTGTGTGGTGCATTGTCTTCCTCCATCATTTGAATACCGGATGCAAGGAGCGCAGTTCAATGTATGATTTCGTCTAGAGTTGTCAAGATTACAGGAAGCCATGGCTACACCGGATCCGGGCGAAACTGGAAATGAAGAAAGATAACGCCCAGAGTAGTGCTTCCCAACTATCTCTCCTACTGGGCACAGAAAAATAATATTTGGCTCAATTTATGAGCACATTACAGGCATTTTCTTGACAATGCTCTTGTTCAAAACAACTAAAACTGTCAGAGAGAGGATGAAGAATTCTTTACAGGCATCAAAGGAAAAGGCTGATACAACGCTCTGAAATCACTAAGTTAACACCCGAGAAGCACTCCCTTTTGTCTATGAAGACCACGTGGTGACCACAAAACTGAGTGGCCTGTGGCTGTCCAGGTCGAAGCTGAGTTACATATAAGGGGATTGAACAAATAAGTAGAATATTGAAGATAAAGTTTCCACTGCCAGAGGATAGATTTACAAAGATGAAATGGGGAAGATTCAAATAAATCCTGGGATGTTGGATTGGAATTGGACGTATGTGGATGAACACCTGGCTTTTAATATATTTAGATGAATACTGAAATAGCTCTAGTTGTGTATGTGTATACATAGGTGTATGATATACACACGTCCATACATCTAGGAGTTCTGCCTCTTAGAAAAGACTAGAAGCAATGATAACCCATTGGCAAGACCTTACCTTGATTTTTGAATACCATTCTCCATTAACAGGTACCAGGGCTCCACGGAGAAATGGCTGATCTGAAGGCTGAAAAGGGAAATAATAAGCTAGAGCATCTTGATGTTCCAGAAAGTAAGAAAGTGGTCAAGGAATAATGGAGACACAGCTAAAGGATACAGAAACCAGATTAAAGAGATTCCCACTCACTTTACTGGGACAATTTGGTATCAAAATAAATAATGATAGCCGTGGATTCTAAATCAATGAATAAGGGACGCCTGGGTGGCTCAGTTGGTTAAGCGGCTGCCTTCAGCTCAGGTCATGATCCCAGCGTCCTGGGATCGAGTCCCACATCGGGCTCCTTGCTCAGCAGGGAGCCTGCTTCTCCCTCTGCCTCTGCCTGCCGCTCTGTCTGCCTGTGCTTGCTTGCTCTCTCTCCCTCTCTCTCTGACAAATAAATAAATTTAAAAAATTTTTAAATCAATGAATAAAATAAGAATCTGTTAGTTCATACTGATACAAATACTTAAATGGGGGAGAAAAAAAGCTTTATAGTAAAATGGCAACTAATATAATTTATTAGCTAGTAAGTATAAAATATTTAACTTGACTGTGGTGAGACACTGCAGACATATCTTAATCAAGTGACAAGAGTTAACACCACTGGCAATGGGACAAGTCAAAATTGTGTGTCCTTTGACATAATACACTGAGAGGAACACAGCATAATTTCTGTGACATTCTTGCTAAAGGTATACAAACTGAACAACTTATGATGAGACAAAAAAGTCCAAATGGAAGTTATTCTACAAAGTAACTGCCTGCACTCTTCAAAACTGTCCATGTTATGAAAGGCAAGAAAAGACTGACAAGACTGAAGGGATATTAGAGCTAAATGGCATGAGTGATCCTGGATTGGATCCTGGGCCTATAAAAGACGTTCTTGCAACATCTGGTGACAACTCAATAGTCTGTGGTTTCTATGGGTAGTACCGTTTCAAAGTTAATTCCCTGAATTTGATAGTTTCCTTGTAGTCTTGTAGGACAGTGTCCTTGTATTTTATTTTATTTTTTTAAAGATTTTATTTATTTATTTGAGAGAGAGAGAGAGCGAGCACGAGAGGAGAGAGGTCAGCGGGAGAAGCAGATTCCCTGCCGAGCAGGGATCCCTATGTGGGACTTGATCCCAGGGCTCCAGGATCACGACCTGAGCCGAAGGCAGTTGCTTAAACAACTGAGCCTCCCAGGCGCCCCTCCTTGTATTTTAGAAATACACACTGAAGTGCTAAGACGGTAATGAGGCATCAGAAATAAATATGCATAGATAAACACATGAAGAGTCACAAAAAATATCTGCAGTGTATTAATCGGGCAACCTAAGTGACGGGCATACTGGAGTTCTTTGAACCTTGCTTGTACCTTTTCTCTGAAGTTTGAAATTATTTCAAGATAGAGGGTTTTTTGTTTTTAACAAGTCTAAGTGAAAGCTGGAACACTGAGACACTGATTTTCTCAGAAGGCACTTGAAACTCCAGACAAACGTACATGTAGACACCTCCCAAGATGGCGGTGGAGAGGAAAGCTTTGGACACACCTCTGGTGAACACAAGCAGAAATCTTTATTTCACCATCATATTTAAAAGATGTTTTTGCTAGGTATAGAATTCTGGATTGACTCTACTCCTTTGAGAACTTTATAGCTGTTATCCTAGTGTCTTTTGGCTTATATAATAATATCTAAATGAAAAGCCTGCTTAACTCTTTTTGTTGTTGTTGTTTTTCCTTTGTTTTCTCTCAGTTGTTTTCCAAATTTTCTCCATCTTTGGTTTTCAGAAGTTTAACTATGAAGTGCCCCGGTATGGTTTTTTTGTTTTGTTTTGTTTTGTTTCCCTTTCTTTCCTTCTGTTCTCCTTGGGGGGTGTTCTGAGGTTCCTGGCTCTGTGGTTTGCTATCTTGTATTGATTTTGGAAAAATCTCAAGCTGTTATTTTTTCAAATGCTTCTTCTGCCATATTTTCTCTCTACCTCTGCTACTTCAATTCCATGCCTGATATTGTGGCACATCTATTAAACGTTGTTTTATTTTTTCCATATTTTTGTTTCAGTTGGATTAATTTCTACTGACCTGCCATCAAGCTCATGAATTCTTTCCTCTGCTGTGTCCTTTGATAAGCACATCAAAGCATCTCATTTCTGATAGTGGGCTGCTGCTACCTTGTGCTCAGTCTAGACCTGTAATCCCGGGAGTTTGGCTGTACCTCAGCATTCAACAGTCCCTGCATGCCTGCACCAGAGAGGGACTCCCCCTCCAAACTCTTGCCCTTTCCGCAGCAGCAGCTTGCCATTGTTTATGATGCAAGGCTCATGTTGGTGGTAGGAGAGTTGTTCTCCTTTCTCCTGCTCCAGCCTTAGCTATAGACAGGTCCTATGCACCTGAGCCTCCAGGGTAGGGCTTTGTCCTCTCCACATAGCATCTGACCTGGCATGTAATGGTGGGTCTTGGGTGGCAGTCAATTTTCTGCCCTCCCGCCAGGCAGCAAGCTTCTGGGTTTTTTTTATCAATGCAAGTTCCTGGTTCTGAGTTTGCTACTTTCCACTAGGGGCAGGCAGCTTTTGCTTCTACTCACCTCAGAAGTACCCAACCTTTGTTTGGGACTTACTTCTTTCCTTTTCATTGCTTTTGTATTTCCTAATATTCCAATATGATCATTTTCTTTTGCTCATTAGTGCAAGTCTGTTCCTTGCTTGTCAATGCTCTCCATTTTTCTCAGAATTTCTTTTTTTACCTTAATATCTTACTGTGTAAATGAATCCTGGGTTGGCAATTATTTTCTTTGAGATCACTGAAGATATCATTCCATAGTTTTAAGGTGAAAATTTTAAGATTTTATTTATTTGAGAGAGACACCAAGAGAGGGAACAGAAACAAGGGGAGTGGGAGAGGGAAAAGCAGACTCCCCACTGAGCAAGGAGCATGACACAGGGCCCAATTACAGGACCCCGGGATCATGACCTGAGCCAAAGGCAGACACTAATGAGTGAGCTACCCAGGTGCCCCGTAACCATTCTTCCTGCTGTGAAATCAAGTGTCAGCTTTGATGTCATTCTTTTCAAAGTAATCCTTTCCCCCCAACTCCTCTCTTGTCTTCTAAAAATTGTGGTACCATTATTGATATGTTTAGATGTGTATTTTTTAAGTTTTTCAGCTTCTTGACTCTTTCTTTTGGTGTCTCCTTCCCTCTAATCAGTTCTGGGTCAAGTCTCAGACATTCTCTTTTCCCTTTCTTCTGTGACTCCAATTATAGTCTGCTTGATTTTCTTACAATCGTCTCTTAGCTTTTCTTTTGTTTTCCAATTTTTAAATTCTCTGTACTTCATAATAAGTAGTTTCCTTCCACTATCCCCAGTTAACTAATTTTATCTTCAGTTGTGTTTAATCAGCTTCCAAATATACCCATTGATTTCTTTGAGGTATTCTATTTTCTGTTCTGAGATTCCCACCTGGTTGATTTAAAAAAATCTGCTGGGTCCATTATAGTTTCTGGTTCCCTTCTTTATTAGTTTGCTAGGACTGCCACAACAAAGTACCACAGACTGGGTTGCTGAAACAACAGAAATTTACTTCCTCACATCCCTAAAGGCTACAAGCCCAAGATCTAGGCGTCAGCAGAGCTAGTTTCATTCTGAGGCTTCTCTTCCGAGTTTGTAGGAGGCCGTCTTCTTGTGGTGTTGTCCCTCAGCTGTGTGTCTGTCCATGTCCTAATTTCCTCTTTTTATAAGGACACCAGTCATATTGGAATAAGACCTCCCACAGTGACCTCATGTCATCTTAATCACCTCTTTAAATACCCTATGTACAGACAGTCACATTCTGAGGGGAGTGGAGGTTGGACTTCAAAATATGAATTTGGGTGGGAGAGTGACACAATTCAGCTCATAACACCTAGAATTTTCAAGTTTCCCCTTGCATAAACATAACTGCAAATGTAATTGCTTCACATTCTGTTCTATTATCTTTGCTATCTGGGGTTTCTGTGGGTCCTTTTTGTCTGTTTCAACCTTATTCATCATGGTTCCTTGTCTCCTTGTAAACCTAGTTATCTCTGAATATGTGTCTGATATGGCTTCTGTAAAATATGTGTAGTAATCATGTAAGGCCAAGGATTATTTGCTTTAGCCTGTGCCTGGGGGCCCTAGCTATTCTGGATCACCTTTAGCCAAGTTCAGGACTTTCTGGCTCCCCATGGGACTCCAAGTCAGGCTGCAATCTGTGTGGGGGTTGGGTTAGTTAGTTACCATGGTACAACCATTCTGAGTCCCCAACTCCAAGCATAACAGAGTTTACAAGGGCACCCACAATTGTTGGGGCTGGCCTCTACAAGTTTTTCTCTCCAGCCCTGTACAACTGTTTCTTCCAGGTCGACAAACACTTTCACATCAGCACTCAGCACATCGTATCAGAGGCGAGCACTTACTAACCTCTTCCAGATTTGCAAACATATCCAGGGAAGAAGTAACCCTTGAGCATCAGATTCAATTTTCTACATTATTCTCCTCTTCCTGGACCCAGCCTGGGACCCCTCAGTGTTTTGTTAATTTTAGAAAGATACTAGAAAATATTTTGTCTAATGTTCTTAGCTGTTTTCAGTAGAAGAGTTGGACCAATATTACCCCCAAGTGGAAATCAAGGGTCATCTTTCCAAAGGCTATCATAATTTGAGAGAACATTTAAACCTTCTGATTTAAAGTAGAACATTTTTATTTCTTCTTCTATATAAGTGACTGCTCATGACCAATCCAAATTAACAAAAGAATTATTAGATGTTAAAATATTTGCCAGAGTTGGTGTAAAATTATACCACCTCATTTTTTTAAAGTTTCAATATTTTCAAATATTTATCTTTTTTGAGTAATCTCTACACCCAACGTGGGGTTCAGACTCACAACCCCAAGATCAAGAGTCACATGATCAACTAGGCCAGACAGGAGCCCCTGAAAGTTTTTCATTAATTAATTTTTGTAAAAGACTTTTTTATTTGAGAGAAAGCACAAGCAGGGGAAGCAGCAGAGGAAGAGGGAGAAGCAGGCTCTCCATTGTTCAGGGAGCCCGACTTGGGGCTCCATCCCAGGACCCTGAGATTACAACCCAATCTGAAGGCAGATGTTTAACTGACTGAGCCACCCAGGTGCCCTTAAATTTTTAATTTAAATATGCTTTCCAAAAATTATCTAATGAGCACATGAACCTTGTTATTTGATGTTTTTACAAAAATGGAAAAGATGATAAACAAATGACAAAGCCTCATAAAATGGCCTTTAAATATCAGTTGTTTCCACTACTTTTTCTTCTTTGGACAGGCCATCTAACTTCTCCTTCTATAAAAATGACAATCGGGCGCCTGGGTGGCTCAGTGGGTTAAGCCGCTGCCTTTGGCTCAGGTCATGATCTCAGGGTCCTGGGATCGAGTCCCACATCGGGCTTTCTGATCAGCGGGGAGCCTGCTTCCTCCTCTCTCTCTGCCTGCCTCTCTGCCTACTTGTGATCTCTAGCAAATAAATAAATAAAATCTTTAAATAAATAAAATCTTAAAAAAAAATAAAACTGACAATCACTGCAAGACCCTAAAATGTTTTATTTTCAATGTTCTCTTTCTTATATCTTTATTCTACATACATCCCATCATTTTCCCAATTTTTTTTTTTAAAGATTTTATTTATTTATTTGACAGACAGAGATCACAAGTAGGCAGAGAGGCAGGCAGAGAGAGAGGAGGAAGCAGGCTCCCTGCTGAGCAGAGAGCCAGATGCGGGGCTCGATCCCAGAACCCTGGAATCATGACCGGAGCCGAAGGCAGAGGCCTTAACCTACTGAGCCACCCAGGCGCCCCTCCCCCCAACTTTTAAAAAAGATTTTATTTATTTGATAGAGATCACAAGTAGGCAGAGAGGCAGGCAGAGAGAGGGGGGTAAGCAGGCTTCCTGCCAAGCAGAGAGCCCGACGCGGAGCTTAATCCCAAGACCCTGAAATCATGACCCGAGCCAAAGGCAGAGGCCTAACCCACTGAGCCACCCAGGTGCCCCTAGGATACAGGTTTCATACAGGTTTAACTTGGTCTCTGCAACAGTGTCCACACTGATCACTTCTTTCCTGGTCAAACTTTTTTTTTCCCCGCTAGAGTATTATTTCTAAAATGAAAATCATTCTACTTAAAGATAATCCAGGCCCCCTATCAGCTTCTTGGCCCAGAGGAATGAAAGCGCAGGAGGGCTGTAGAGCTCACTGCCCTAGGAGAGGTGGTGCTAAACCATCACTCCAGATGTGACTGTGGTGTGAGTGAACAGTCCACTAGTATTATTTGTAGCCTTTACAAACCTACGGCAGGGTTGAAGGTCTATGAACAAGGCCCCCTCTACCACTCACCACTCAGAGAAGTTCCTAATCTGACTGCTCTTTCCCCAGCCACAAGTCAACCTAACCCTTCCACTGACAGAAGCTCGGTACTAAGCCTTTCCTGTGTGACACTTTCTGGTTGAACTGTCTCTGCCAGATGTTCAAGCTCCCCCCACCCTGGGCAGCAGTTAACCTTCCTCCAACTCTGAATCTGACCCATGTTTGCTTCCTCCCTGACCCTTCCACTGTGCCATCTAGATCTGTCCCCAGCATCCTCTTGAGCCACTTCTTCGAACATTTGCATTGACTTTATTGCTGCACCTCTAAGCAGACTTACCCCCAGGACAGACTGCCCTGGGAGCCCTTTCAGGACCTTTTTTCCTTCTCCTAAACCTGAAGCAGCAGGGTTCCTGGTGGCAGGCTAAGGTTCCTCTAGGTTATGCCACTGCCACTCCTAAACCATTGTCCTCCTTCGTAGGGCCTCAAAAGCTCAACCTTCTTTGAAGCCCATGCTTTTAGACCAAATCCATTAACCAGCAGCATTCCTTTTTCTTTTTACTAACATATAACGCATTACTAGCCCCAGGGTTACAGGTCTGTGAATCATCAGGCTTACACACTTCACAGCACTCACCATAGTACACACCCTCCCCAATGTCCATAACCCAACCTCCCTCTCTACCCCCACCCCTGCAGCCCTCAGTTTGTTTTGTGAGATTAAGAGTCTCTTATGGCCTGTCTCCCTGATCCCATCGTTTCATTTTTTCCTTCTCTACCCAACCCCCCCCCCCCTTTGCCTCTAAAATTCCATACCAGGGAGATCGTATAATTGTCTTTCTCTGACTTATTTTTCTCAGCATAATACCCTCTAGTTCCATCCATGCCATTGCAAATGGCAAGATTTCATTTCTTTTGATGGCTGCATAGTATTCCATTGTATATATATACCACATCTTCTTTATCCATCTGTTGATGGACATTTACATTCTTTCCATTGTTGGCTATTGTAGACATTGCCGCTATAAACATTGGGGTGCATATGCCCCTTCGGATTACGCTCGTATCTTTAGGGTAAGTACCCAGTAGTGCAATTGCCGGGTCATAAGGTAGCTCTATTTGCAACTTTTTGAGGAACTCCATACTGTTTTCTAAAGTGGCAGCACCAGCTTGCATTCCCACCAATAGCATAGGAGGGCTCCCCTTTCTCCACATCCTTGCCAACATCTATCATTTCCTGACTTGTTAATTTTAGCCATTCAGGCTGGTGTGAAGTGGTATCTCGTTGTGGTTTTGATTTGTATTTCCCTGATGCCAAGTAATGTGGAGCACTTTTTCATGTGTCTGTTGGCCATCTGGATGTCTTCTTTGCAGAAATGTCTGTTCATGTCTTCTGCCCATTTCTTGATTGGATTATTTGTTCTTTGGGTGTTGAGTTTGCTAAGTTCTTTACGGATTTTGGATACTAGCCCTTTACATGATAGGTCATTTGCAAATATCTTCTCCCATTCTGTTGTCTTTTTTGTTGACTGTTTCCTTTACCAGCAGCATTTCTTTTAAGATTTTTAACTCCAGAATCACCAGCACCAGCTTCTCATGCCCACTACTTTACTTTTACCATCACTTGCAGCAATTTCAAAATCCACTGAACAGCACTGGTTGATTTTTGACATTTTTCACTTCTAGTAATGTTTTATTCCTCCTCCCATCTTGACTCACATGACCATCACCTAAAAATTTTGCCATTACTAGTCACTGCACATCTCAAGGTGGAGCATGTCTTCCTCTTAAATTAATACTTTTACTCCAAGTCAATGTGGAACATACCAACGGAACATACCAACATACTCCACTCAGCAGAGAATGTTATATTCTTACTAGTTATGGCTAATCAGGATTAGGGATGGGGAAGTGGATGCTGGGAACATTACTGTCAACTGTAATTTTGCGCCCACTTCTAATACCTTTGCACTTTTCTTCTTCTGTTGAATTCAGCTGCCAAACGCTCTACTTCCTGGCAATTCTATTTCCCTGGAACATTTGTTTTCCCATTCTCCAAGACAACTATTTTACATTTTCTTCTTTCGGAGTCTTTAAGTAATCTCTATACTTAATGTGGGGCTCAAACTCACAATCTGAGATGGAGTCGCACGCTCCACCAACTGGGCCAGCTGGACACGCCTACATTTTTTTTCCATCAAACTTCTAACATCTTTTCTCCCTTTTCTAAGACCCATCAAAAACAAGACAAAAAACAAAACCCAAAACTTTTCAAATTTTTATTGAACTTAATTTGAAGACAAATTGACAAGCCTCAATATCCATTAACATGAAAACCTCCCATTTTCTTTGAATACCTTTCAATAGTTTTGCTTCTGCCCAGATTTTGAAAATGGTATATATTTTAAGATTTTTATTATTAAATGGAGCACCTGGGTGGCTCAGTAGGTTTAAGTGTCTGCTCTCAGGGTCCTGAGATTAAGCCTATGTTAGGCTCTATGGGAAGTCTGCTTGTCCCTCTCCCTCCCCCCTGCTCATGCTCTCTCAAATAAAGCTTAAAAAAAAAACAACTTTATTAAGTAATCTCTACACCTAGCCTGGGGCTCAAAGTCACAGTCCTGAGATCAAGAGTTTCATGTATGGTTCTAAATACATTTCCTTGATACTACCATGAAGCAAAACTTGACTATTATATACAAATAGGTTTTAGCCATTTACTAACACATTCTTCATCCTTAAACCGACAGCAAGTTTTTTACCAGTATCATCCATGCTGCCTGCCACAGTTTCCTTTCAAATCTTCACGTTTCCATCTCCATGTACTACCTAGGCCCTTAAGTACAATGTTTTTAACAGAAACCATGACAAGCATCGTCACCTTGTTCCTCATTTTTATTAAAACAGCATACCACAGGCCTGATATAGGATACCTCATTTCTTACCACTTTTCCTATACTTACTCTGCTGTAGCCACATATTCTTACAAAGGGATGAGATATTTGTGATTGTTAAGGCTGGAGCACCGGGCTCAAACCGAAGTGTCAAACACTAAGGCAGTTATCAGATGAGGAAACCGTTGCTGCTGCTTTGGCAAAACAATGTATCTATTCTCCCCTATAGCCAAGTGCTAACTTCTCCCAGGTCTCATGCTTGCACCATGTGACTGCCAGGCCAAGTTCTCACCTGCACCCTGGCTGTAGAAAGAATGCATTCTCTGGGTTGGCTAAGAGACTTAGGTTATCTAATCCTTTCACATAGTGAAGACATCCATCAACTGCTGGCCAACACAAGACACGTGAAAAAGTACATAGGTAGTTTTGTTTGCAACACTGCCATCAAGACTGTATCACAAGAAACCTTCTTCCTTGCTGTGGTTTTTAAAATCACATTTTAACATTACAGGTCTCTCCTGCTGTCTGAAAGCACTCCATTCCTATGGAACCCTCTGTAAGCTAAATAGTGTAAAGTTCAGAAGCAATTACCACTAACTTATATGGAAAAACTTGTGTTCTCAGAAACAAAATTCTCTTAGATTTTTCTAATACTTTGGGATATATTTTGCTAATGGATGTAAAAATAGAATGCCTGCTTCAGCAGCACATGTACTAAAATTGGAATAAGAGAATATTAGCAGGGCCCCTGCCCCAAGGATGACATACAAATTCCTAAGATGTTCTGTATTTTTTACTTACTCAAAGGATTAAAAAATGCTGATTTGAAGGGGGCACATACACCCTAGTGTTTATACAAGCACTATCAACAAATTATGCAAAGATCCCAAATGTCCAGGTGTACCTGAGTGGCTCAGTGGGTTAAGCCTCTGCCTTTGGCTCAGGGTCCTGGGATGGAGCCCCACCTTGGGCTCTCTGCTCAGCAGGGAGCCTGCTCCCCCTAACCCAGCCTACTTGTGATCTGTCAAATAAATAAATAAAATCTTTAAGAAAAAAAAAAAAAAAAAAAGCCCAAATGTCCAGATGAATGGATGTGGTATGTGTATACATTCACACACACATAGATAAAATGGAGTATTACCTGGCCATTAAAAAGGAATGAAACCTTGCCATTTGCAACGTGGATGGAACTAGTGTACTACACTAAGTAAAAGACATCAGAGAAAGACAAATACATGATTTCCTACAAAACAGATGAACGTAGTGGGAAGGGAAAGAATAGATAAAAACATAGGGAGGCAAACCACCATGAAGAGATTCTTAAAATATATAGAGAATGGAGGGTTGCTGGAACAGGGTGGAGTAAATGGGTGATAGGCATTAAGGAGGGGAACCTGTCGAGTGCCTAGATAGCTCAGCGGGTTAAAGCCTCTGCCTTCGGCTCAGGTCATGATCCCAGGGTCCTGGGATCAAACCCCACACCGGGCTCTCTGCTCGGTGGGGAGCCTACTTCTCTCTCTCTGCCTGCCTCTCTGCCTACTTGTGATCTCTGTCAAATTAATTAAAAAAAAAAAAAAAAAAAGAGGGAAACTTGTTGGGATGAGCACTGGGTATTTTATGTAATGAAATTCAATTCTACTCCTGAAACCAATATCATACTATATGTTAACTTGAATTTAAAGAGCACAGATGCTTACACAGTTCCAAACTATGGCAACTCGATAAATGCTACTTCTCAGGGAAGGAGCTTGGTGGCCCCATTCCTGCCGTGCAGTATGCACTGCTCTCTGTATACAGTTTACTGCAGCCAAACCAACAACAAATGCTATTTTCATAAAAGTGGAAATTCTTGTCAGGTTTCTTGGTTAGCAAAAGCAATAATGCAGGTCTTCCCTTAAAGAAAACTGGTGAATACTTCTACTGGATATTTAACCAATATTGTTTCTGTCATTTCCATGATACATACATATCCTAGGGATGCAATTATAAAAAGTATACTTTACATACCATCAACAGTATTCAAATCTGTCCCATTGTACTTTTGTCAGCACGGAGCATCTTCAAAAAAGGAAAAAAAAAAAAGTTGGCTCCAAGTTTGGAAGGAGTTTTAAAGACACTAGCCTACTTAAGCATTATTTTCCCACCTTATTCACAGTCCCCTAGAATTAAAGGTACCAGGGCAATACAACCTTGGTTGTGAAATGTGAGCAAGTTCTGGAAAGGAGCACCACCACCTGGACTTACACAGAACTACAAGACCCCTGGAAGTATCACTCTAAATCCCCAGCACCTTTTCCCCCCGGGCCCCAAAAACTGGTCAGGATGGTCCCAAATGAACAAAAGCGAGACAATGTACAAGAATAACCAGAAAAGGTTTAGGTTAGAAGGGAGTTGAGACCACAGAATTATTTTGACCAATCTCCATATTGTTTAGTAAGTCTTCCTACAGACATTACATTTGTTGTTACCATCTCAGATCAGCCACACACAGGAATGAGCCTGTTTACAGAGGACAGCCAGGCTCTGCCGCAGGCTGAAGTAACTCTTCCACAAGGAAGGAAATAAGTGATTTGCAGAATCCAGTTGGAGCATGTATGGTCTCTCCCCTTGGCCACTGTCCCTCAGCAAAAACAACTTACAAAAGAGAAAATGGCCAAATCATCCTAGTAAATGTTTCTGATGTTTAGTATGAGCCAACAGGTATGTCACTTGAATTATTACACATTTTAAGGAAATTTCCGACTAATCTGGTGAGTACCATCTCTTTGTAGCTAGTAAGGGTCCTATGACCAGCTAAGGACTTAAGAAACTAAAATTAAGACAAAACAAAAATATACACAAAGACAATTATTTAAGACCTTTATTAACGGGTGCTTGCCGTTTGTTGACTTTTTTGAAAAAATCAAGTTGTAAACTTTTATTACAAATTAAAAATGAGGTTCTTAAAAATCTCAACTTGACCAGATATGAAACAATTTAAAAACCTTTAAAGGTGTATTGAGAAAAACCAGGCTTTTTTTTTTTTCTTAAAAAACACGTTTGTCATTACCAAAAAGAGACGTCTTTAGGTAAAAATAATAAAAACCCCATGCTGCATAGATAATGCAGATAGTTCTATTTATCTGGTCAATGGGCAAAAAGCAAGCACTTAAGGTCTTCAGCTCCAATCTTTTGTTCATTTCTTATTGCTGGAATTTCATCTTCATTTCTTCGTGTTGGATGACTAAACTGTAAAGAAAAAAATTTAGAAAAAAAATTAAATTTAAGATTATCTCGCACAATTGACTACAATGTTCTTTTAGTATACACCAAATTGCTCCAGATTACATTAGCTAAGTAGGGAAGGCATTAACAAATCTGTTTCTTTATCCCAAGACACTGATCCAACAGGGGTGAACAATGCTCTGTGACAAGAATGGCTACTGTCAGTTCTGGATGACCTTTTGCCACCCAGAATATAACAGAAGGGAAAAAAACCAAAGTATCACTGGCTAGAAATGACAATTCCAGAGCCAAACAGAGACAATTACATGCTTCTCAGTAACAAGTAAAAAACTGAACGCAAAGGAATCTCTTAACTTTAGACCTGATATAATGTCAAACCTGCCACTTTCCCCAAAGAGACTATACTGCTCATCACCATGCAGGTTATTCTAGTAAGCTATCCCACCTCTTTAAAAATAAACACAGCATAACCATCATACTTCTTAGGGTAAAGTTATATAGCAAGACGTAACTCTGCTTACTACTGAAATCACGGATTCTATTCAGAACAGTATGATAAAGGCTCTAATATTCAAGATTTAGGCCAGTCTGGCCCTGATACTTGCCGCCATTACCCAAACTGGATACTTAGGTAATTTGAAAAGGACTATGGCTGAAAGACATCCTAAAGAACATTGGCTCATCTTACCTAATGAACTGGGATTTTTTTTCTTGCATGAATGGACACCACTCATGACTGCTCAGAGGCCAGAAGGCCACATATGCCTACTTACCCGGATGATGGTAGAGATGGTAAGCCGGCATTTACTCAGCCCCGCCCTGCTCAGCCTCGGGAGCGGACGAATTCTCAGCTGGTGGATCGGCTGCTTTTGTCTCTTTGCCATCTTGTGGTTTAGGGTTTTCTGGGCGTCTGCGTCGGTAATTGAAGTTGCGGCGGTACCGACGTTGAGGTGGCTGCTGACCCTGGGTCTCATCTCCTTGATTTTCCTTATCTTCCTCGTTGCCATCCTCCCTAGGTTGTCTTTGGCGAGGAGGACCCCTGGAATGAACATTGTGCAAAGTTGCAACAATAAAACCTTCATTCCTTAACCCACCCACCAGTGTTCTCACTGGGTCAGTCAGCTAAACATCACATCTGGCCTGTTTATCAAAAAACCAAAAAGCACAAACTTGGTTCCCATTTTACAAACTGGATGGGATGCCTGTGCAAGAATTTGAAGTGTAAATTAGAGGATGTGTATTTAAAACTGTTTTTAATGGACTAGCAAACTTACAGTATAACCTATTACAAAATTAATCATGAAATGACTGGAAGTGGCATTAACACCAGATACTTTGATGATAGCCAGGTTTGGAACCAAGTGCTACTAATCCTTTACAGATAGATAAGCACTTGCTAAAAAAGCAGGATATCAAAAAGAAAAGATGCTCCATATAAATCAAAACACACAGCAACCATTAGTCATTAAGGAAATGCAATTCAAAACAAAGAGGCCACTTCACACTCTCCCAAGATGGCCATAATCAAAAGATCAGAAAAAGCACCAGTGCCAGTGAGGATGTGGAGAAATTGGAGGCCTCATACGTTGCTGGTGGGAATATAATCACAGTACAGCAGCTTTTGCAAAACAGCCTGGCAATTTCTCAAAATGTTAAGAGTCACTCACTGTGTGACCCAGCAATTCCACTCACAGGTCTATACACCCACAAAGTATCCATTTCATGATTACCAGTAACAAAAATGTACAAGCAATCCCAAGTGCCCATTAGCTGACTAATGAAGATCTTCAACAAAAAAGGACATCCATGTGGTGGACCCTGACTTATCCATGAAAAGGTAGACTGGTAGCAGCCAGGGGCTTGGGGTACAGGGAAATGAGAGACTGTTAATGGACACAAGGGTATTTTTCTGGCTGGGGGCAGGGGGGAAAGGAGTGAAAAAGTCTGTAATTAGAGATAGTGTGGTAATGGTTGCATAACTGTGTGAATACTAAAATCTGGAGTTGTACACTTAGAAAAAAGTTCAAATTTACATTCTAGCAATATTATATTTAATAGCCTGAAATTAAAAATATCAGGAACAAAGAAAAGTATCTTATCAAGATTTCTAATACCAAGGAAAAGATTAGAATTGCTTTTGCTGGTGACTATAAATGCCAGAAAGCGGTTTTCTTGGCCTTTCCTCTATCCATAATCATAGCACCCCAGAAACATCAAGATTGTAGCATGTCTTTTATACCTACTGGTCATCATGGGCGCCAACTAATTCCCGTCCCTTTTTCCTGAGACCCTTTTCCCTAGTTTTGGAACCTCATAGACAGTCTTTGGCAAAACTCTTCCAGATCTCCCCTGAAGCCTTCACGTGCAGCTGCTTTACCCAATCACTGTGGCTTCTAAGTCAATTTCCCCCATTTCTTTCCAAAACTCTGAGCTTTTCAAATCTTATGTTAGGCTATGTTCCATTTACTATGCTTTTCCTGTTGTAGTTAGGATATCCTGACAACCCCAAATAACCTGGGCCTTTAAATTCTTTACCTCCCATCCAGTTGTTTCCTATCTGGGTTCTCCCAATAGGACTCCACTCTCCAAACACTCCTTTTCCTGTTCTCCTAGTTTAATTCCTTCTTGTTCTCTCATTATTTATTTCCATTAGGATTTATAATCCAGCATTCCTATCACTTACTCTATCTCCCAATCTTCCTTAGTATTTTTCTCCCTTCCTACCCAAGTATAAAGCCCACAATTAATTATGACCAATTAGGATCTACACTGGATCAACAACACTGGACTAATTCAACTCTGCTCAATCTGAGCCTGCTGCTCAAAAATGGCCGCAAAATACAAGCATGCTGGGTGGACCCTGTAACGATTACTCTATTATTTTATTTCCCCTCGTTTCTCTTCTAAAAAAATTGTTTTAAAATTTATTTATTTGTCAGAGAGAGAGAGAGAGAGCGAGCACTGGCAGACAGGCAGGCAGAGGCAGAGGGAGAAGCAGGCTCCCCGCCGAGCAACGCGAACTCAATCCCAGGACGCTGGGATCATGACCTGAGCCAAAGGCAGCCACTTAACCAACTGAGCCACCCAGGCGTCCCCCCTCATTTCTCTTCTAGAGATAACTTCACATTCTTTGTTCAAAATTCTCCATACCTCTTACACCTCTCTGTCTCTGACTCCACTAGCACTCCAGTGCCCACATGCTTTGGCTCCTTACACACAAAACACACAGGTCTTAGCAAAGGGTCCACCACCCACTTATGGATGAAATCCTATCCTATCTACAGGCAATTCTAAGCAGCTGCTTTCTACAAACCGTCTTCTGCTGCCATTTTCCAGCCTACAAATATGCCCAATTTCTCAAACAAAAGTACTTTCTTAACACCACTCTTCCCTTATATTTTGTAATCAGCACAATCAACTTGTCTATCCATTCAAATGAGACTAGTATGTCTAATTTAAAAGGCAAACAACAAAACTGAAGCACTCAACAACAAAAACTCACATGCTATCTTTTAAAGACATCAATGAAGCCAGGCAAAAAATTTAAGCAGCTTTACAGTCTAACAAAAAGGTAAACTTTCTGCTGTTGGTAACCATGAATGTAATATATAGATTGCCATGACAGCCCACTTTAGACCAATTCTAAAAACAGTGAACACTGTAAAAAATGATATTGTTATATTATTTGCAATGTTTTAACAAGATATCTCTGTCTAGGTTTAAAACTAGTTTGAATAATAGTTCAGTTCAGGATCAACAAAGCTTATCAGTCAGCATCACAAATAATCTTCCCCACTCAACAGGGAAAACCCATTGATCTCCAACATCTAGCACATGGCTAACACGATCTCCTGGTGGAGATTTTAGTGAAGCAGAGCTAGAACTACAGGCCATTTTCATGAAATAAAAACTCAGGACACTACACACATCTCTAGAAATAAGGAAAGAATTATGGACACCAGCTACTGCAAAACTCTCAATGCACATATACTGACGTGTAGTGCAACCTCAGCTGGGTTCCTAGTTCCTAAAACTTCAGTGCTCCACCCTCCTTAAAGTATTTTAAACATGGGTATGTGTGTGTGTGTGTGTGTGTGTCCCCGTCTGGAAACGTCTCTTACAGAGTCACAATGTATTTTGAAGACTTCTATATTGTATTATGGATAATTTTACAGTAAAGAATCTCTTCAAACTTATTTGGGTATACACAGTTAAAGTTGTTACATAAGTGATCAGTTAAGAATTATTACTGTATTGCCTTAAGTATCCAACCCATTAGTTTTAAGGATCACATGTGGAGACTCAATGCTTTAATGAAAAGACCCTTTAAAGAAACAGCTGTTAACACCATTCTATCCACCCACTGTGGGACAGACTGGGTAACACTGATTGCCTCAAATATATCATGTGTTTATATACTAAACACATCTGGCTCATGGAACTCTTCTCCAGTTACTATGTACTTTATTGGAGTGATTTCATTTTGCAACTTAAGGGTGACAAAAAACCTAAACTGAGAAGTGATTAATGGAAAAGTATGTCATCTCAGAGGTATTCATTCATGATTAAGGTGCAGTTCATGTACTCCTAATGCTTTAAAGGCAATGCTTACCTTTACCTTTCTCCCTCCCAATGAAGCAGGTCTTAAACATACAACACAGGTTGAACTATTCTCTTACCTGTTCAAGGACAGAAAAACTGAAATTCCATAACCTCATTTGGGGGGGGGGGAACCCACAACTGAATATAAAGCAGACCTCATCTACACAAGCTGTTTTTAACCAGTGCCAGCAAAGAACACATTCTCAAAGATAACTGACTTCGGGTTCCCCTCTTTGGCATCTGACAAAAGAAAATGTTAAGTGTTAACAAATAAAATGACTCCAAAAGGCTGCAGGAGGAGCTGGATGCTGCTGAGTCCTAACATATGCTTGAGAAATTTAATACAAACCATACCTGCGGAATCGTGGTCTATAACCCCGATACATATTCTGTCTCACTGGTCTACCTTGTTCTCCTGCACCCTGGTTGTCAGCACCCTGAAAAGACAATCAAGCTGACTGAAACAGTAACAGAGTAAAAACCCAATCAGACAAATCCAAAGTCTGCATACAGGAGTTAAAAATAAATCAATCATCTAGTAACCATAATTATAAATTAATCTTCTAGAAAAAAATATGCTTCCCATTAAGTTTAATTACTCCAACATAGGGGAAGACACCCAGAAAATGCTTAAAATGCAGTCTTATTCAAAGTTATCACATGCTGTTTCTTTTACTTTTTGGTGAAAACCGAAAACTTACTTCCATCACTTCTCCCTGCACAGGAGGGTTGGAATACTGTGGTCGACGCCCATAGGGTCTCCGCATGTAGTAAGGTGGGAACCGTCGCCTGCGGTAGGGCCGGCGCTGTTGGGCCTGGCCTTCGGGAGCACTTTCCGATCCCTCGTTCTTTTCCCCACTCTCACTATTCTGGTAATTTTGCTGGTAATTGCGTGGAGGACCCCTGCGACGTGGATAGCGTCTATAATGGTTACGGTCTGCTGCATATTTACTGCCTTGCACTGGAACTCCACCAGGGCCTGTCACATTTGCTGCCTCCGCACCCTACAAAAGCCATCATATATTGACAGTGACAACAAAATTAAGTACACTTACCAAAATTTACACAAAATAAATAAAAAAGGGTCTATGTGGCCAGGGGTGCATAGAAATGATTAAACATCAGCTCCTCACTGTTCTGAAGAGATTGCCCTCTAACTGCAGCCAGCACATTAGGCTTGATGCACCTGTGTTCATGTGGTCACCTGACCCAGCCATCCACATTAGAGCCACCATCCTAACGGATGAGATCTCCAAAAATATTTCCATACTGAAGTCAAACCTTTACACAAAAAGCATCCTCACCTTTTCTCCTTCAACAACATCAAACTCCACAGTCTCTCCATCTCCTACACTGCGAAGGTACTTCCTGGGGTTATTCTTCTTTATGGCAGTCTAGTAATATCACATTCCAAAAATAGATTAACAGGGGAAAATAATGTGCTTTTTCATTCAAAATGTACCAGAGTCAATATTATTTTAGCTTGGATATACACTTAAAATTAGCTTTAAATAAGACCAAACCATCAATAAATTTAGGAAAACAGGGACCAATGCTACCCCCAACCTCAACCAAAATGCTCCAATCTTACAAGGCCCCAGCATTTTACCACTATTTTCCAAACTAAAACAAGTAATTTAACACTCAAGACACAACAATATGTAATTTTTTAAATGCCTTTTGCAAAAGCATCATATGTAGCTTTATACAAAATGAGGATATCCATCTATCCCCCAAAGACTGCACTTAATAGTAGAAGCTAGCCCCACACAGGGCCAGTTTAGATGACAGGCGAGTTTAGTTTTGCATGCTTCAAAGTTGACCAAACCAACTTTGTCCCTGTATTAACCATATCAAACTCAATTACAAATGTCAACCAAAATCCCTTCCAACTGGTCTGTGAAAATACTTCAATGGAAATGCAATTCACATGTATTGACCATGCGCCACTCTTTACATTATCTGACCACATGGGATAGTCAGTTATTACCTCCTCAGAATACAATAAATCTCACATTGTTACTTGTTCTCTAGACTGCTACAACTAAGTAAAAAGGGAAGAATAACCCCTCACATTTGAGTTTAATACAGTAAAGTTCCTTCATGCATTACCTAATCAATCTCATTTTGACAAATGTGAGGTATTATTACTCCTTTTTTTACAAATAAACAGGCTTTTAAAGGTTAGGTGACTTGCTCAAGGTCACACAGCTTAAGTGGCACAGTATGGGCTTTTCTAAATCCAGATCTTGGGACTCCAAATCCCATGTTCGTTCTACTACATCACAGCGGTATCCATTACAGGATCACTCATGCATTTCCATTCCATAGGAGGCAGGACAACCAACAAAGCTGAAGCCAATTAAGCTAAGTTGCCCAGAACTGCAGTCTCCTTGATACACTAAGACCTGAGCATCCAAAGTCCCAAGAAACAACTAAATATTGAACCACTTCCAAAATAAAGAGGAAAGCATATTGGTGACACCTGTGGGTCAGTACCAAGTGGGTGACATGTGTTCAGCCAAATAATTGATCTCATCTGTCATCTAAACTGTCACGAAGTTTTCATACCTTCCATATATAGCCAACTCTCAATTACCTGCAGTCATAGGGGATAGCAGAAGTATGGATAATTACAATTTCAAAGCTTACTTTGGTCAGCATCTCCAGAACACCCCCAATCTCCCCAAACCCTTTTGTGCTGCTGACAAGTAACAAGACTAACCAGACTTGCTGTCTCTTGTTCCTAAAATGTTCATATTCCTTTGAGTATGCAGAAGTAAGGAACACAAAGGAGTTGGCATTCGATTTTATAACACGTTTGTTTTAAAAATAACACTGAGCAGTCCTGTATTTATGTTTAGAATTTTTTTTAAAAGTTCATTTTTTAAAAAAAATTATCTATACACCCAATATGGGGCTTAAATCCATGACCCCGAGATCGGGGTCTCACACTCTTCCTACTGAGCCAGCCAGGTGCCCATATGTTTACAATTAAAATGTTTCCAAAATTACATATTTGACCCTGAGATTTTCAATAAGGTTTTGGACATATGCAAAATTGATTTGGCTCCCCTGATTGCCACTGAATGCTGTACCTCAGAAAGCAACAAAGCACCAACTTCAGATAGCCCTTCCTAAGGAAAACATGCTGCCATCCAAGCTCACACCTGCCTGAGTAACAGTGTGAGTGTGAAAACTATCTTTTGGTGTCTGGATAGAAAGTACAAAAAAGTGGTTAAAAAGTTCTTAAGATTGATTTTCAATATACAGTAACAATATTTCAACAGTCTTGGTGAAAAAACTACAGTGCACACAACTACACATACACAGCTGTGTTCTTCCTATCCGGTGTACGCCTGTGAGGAGCCCATGAGATACTTAAGTTTGAGATATGAGTGTTTACTTGGCAGTGGCTTACTTTAATAATGCTTAATGAACAAGCACTTTCCAAAATATTTTTCTTAAATGTACTTGTAAAAGTTCAGCATATGGCACCTAAGCCCATTAGTTTTTTCTCTTAAAATCTGAAGCGAATGTAAATAATTTTTAGTGCATAATTACTTTGTCACAATTTTCCAAGCCAACCAAAATTCTCAAAGATAATTCCCATTCAAAGTGCTTTAGAATAAACAGAAGGACTTAGGCTAACTTTGTGTTCGCTTCAAATTGATAGGTTTTGCAGTTTAGTCCTATTTTCCCCATGATCATTGTGATCTGTCCTTATGATAGAGGTTAAAACGTGTTTGAAAACAACCCCACCAAAGTTTCTGTGTATTTATAGCAAAATTAGTTCAAGTTTAGGTTAATGGAGAGATTTTTTCTTCCTTTGAAATTGAGTTTCAAAAATTTAGTCTGAGTTGAGCACATTTCCTCCTTTAAAAAGGCTACAGCTATTAACAAAATACCCATCTGAAACACCTATTTTAATTAAGTAAACCGCCAATATAATGTTTCAACGTATACATTTAAGCCTGCTCCCACTCTTCTTGTGGGAGCTAAATTGTTTGGTGGTTGGATATAATAACCTTTTTGCAAGGAAAAATAGTTGAGAGAACATCCACCCCTTTCTTTCTTCTCACAACCCTTAAAACTAGGACTGTAAACATTCACACGAGCACTCACCTGGTGTACAAATACATCTTCCTTGGTGTCATTCCTGCAAGACAGAACCAAGTTGAACAAGTCATAAATGAAATACATTTCATGTTGCCAAAGATTAAGAATAACCATGGTTCTTTGTGCATTCCCCCCTCTTTCCCCTATTGTTAGAAACTTTCTGGCTGCCAACCAGATCCCAAGAAATATAAGCAGAAACATAATTTTTGTTTCTTTTTTTTTTGAGACTAAGCAGTTGCCAACAGTTGTAACCTCACTATCTGCAGAAGGATTAATAAAAGTCCAAGTGTGACCTACTAAGCCATTAAGGCTATTAAGAGGGTTTAAGTGACTAGCAACTATCACTCCGTATTATCCTACCAAATATTAACAACTTTCTAGCATACACCACTCTTAACTCCATTCCTGTGGCAACAAGCACTGTACTGGAGAACTAAGGTGGCGAGGACGAATGAGACAACTTCCTACAAGCACACACAACCCCTTTACTTCTTATCAGACACCATTTCATAGCAATCATTAAATATCTGGTCCAACTGCTAAAGAAATATGGTTGAAATAAATATCTGCTTTAGGACTTTAAAAGGAGGAAACATTTGCTTAAGTCTTAAAGTTTACTGGAAAATGAGAAAGACGTTCCAGAGGTAGACAGAAAAGAAGTCAAGGATCTGGGTAAAGCAGCAACTAACAAATTCAATGCAAGTGGAGTTCAAACTGGCTGGAGCATGAGGAATATGGCTGTGGGTGGGGGACGGTAAAGAATAGGAGCTAAACAACATGTAGGTAGGGGAGGCACCAAAGGCCTTTAAGTAGATGATTATGGCATAGCATCATCAGATGTTAAAATTTAGTGGATGTTAGGGAAATTTCATATACAAGAGGAGCCCAATTAGTTCTAAAGAATAGTCTAGAAGCCCAGACCAGGACTGATGGAAGCCTAAATTAAGCGGCTTATGTGTGAGAGAATGTATTTGAGGATCTCTTTCTTGTGGTAAAAATGGGGAAAACTATATGGATACATGGATTTTGGAAGTGAGGGGGAAATGGGAGAACGAGCTTATTTTACCTGGGACACTAGGATTAAGATTATTTTATATAAGCAAAAACCACAGGAGAAACCATTTTTCAGACCTTTACTGACCTTCCAAACCCTCTTCATTTTGTCCAGTAGGTCAGAGAGAGAATGGGCTCAGTAAGAGTTCTAATGTTTAATGACAAAAGGAACAAAGGTTGCAATGAACTAGACTGACTGGCTTACTGACTGTTGGCTCCTTGTTGAACTGTGGAGGAAGAAATGCACCAAAGAACCCACACAGCTTGGACTATCATAACATGAGGACATTTCACTTATGGCAACAGAATTAAGCTACTCAAGGCATCTGATTAAAAACTGACCTTTACAAGCTAGTTAAATACTAGAAAACCTACAGAATAAATGGTTGCCATAATGCTTGTCAAACAGGTCTATAGGCATCCCACAAAGTTTCATAGCCATCACTATTAAGTTCTCATCTCCAACACTGGGACTGAATTCCAAACCCTGGGTCCCTAAGGAGAAGTGCAACAAAAGTCTGGTGAGTAGGAAAAGTAGGCTAAGTCTAGAACAGGAACTCTCAACAGGGGCAGTTGACCACAGGCCACTTAATTGTTCCAAAGATGGGGGCATGATTTACTATAATTGAGGTGAAGGGTATCAGGCCTGCTAGAGGACTAGGTAAAGAATTATTTGGTATCCTAATGGACTTTCATGTAAGTACATTTATTATAACTTGAATTTTCAATCTAGTATTTTACAGTTTTAACATACATTAAATTTACTAGAAATGCAACTTCCATGGAGAGAAATTTTCATTTATTGATAATGCCACTTTTTATCTAGGTAGCCAACACATAATTTCTTTTAACAGTTGGTCTCTGTGGTAGCACTATTCATGTATTCGAATAGAGTTGCAAACAGCTATGTACATATAGAATACACTATACAGTAAAAAGATAGGCGCATGGGTGGCTCAGTCAGATGTGCGTCTGCCTTCAGCTAAGGTCATGATCCCGGGGTCCTGGGATGGAGTCCCACATCAGCCTCCCCCATCAGCAGAAAGCCTACTTCTCCCTTTCCCTCTGCCTGCCACTTTCCCCTGCTTCTGTTCTGACTCTATCAAATAAATAAAACCTTAAAAAAAAAATGCAAGTAGTTATCTACAGATTTTACTTCAAGGTGGTAAAAGGAATTAGAAAATTTATGTACTTATCTAGTAATTAGAACAATCTTTTTTTTTCTTTTTAAGATTATTATTTATTTGAGAGAGTGCAAGAACACAAATAGGTGGAGGTAGAAGCAGGCTCCTTGCGAAGCAGGAAGCCCGATGTGGGGCTCCAACCCAGGACCCTGGGATCAACCTGAGCCCAAGGATGATGCCCAACCAAGTCACCCGGGCCCCCCTAGAACAATCTTCTTAAGAACAAGTGGGCGCCTGGGTGGCTCAGTGGATTAAGCCTCTGCCTTTGGCTCAGGTCATGATCCCAGGGTCCTGGGATGGAGTCCTGCATCAGGGTCTCTGCTCAGCGGGGAGCCTGCTTCCTCCTCTCTCTCTGGCTACTTGTGATTTCTGTCAAATAAATTAATAAAATCTTAAAAAAACAAAAAACAAACAAAACAGTACAAGGTAGGCAAGACACACATGCATCCTCTGAAAGACAGCTGAAGGGAGTTGCTTTGTGGGTATAAAGATATGTAGAAACCAATAAAAGGTTCATTAATATGTGCCAGACAACAGCACTCACTCACTCTGCTGACAATAAACTAGCATATGTCTATGGCCAAAGCATATATGGATTTTAGGAGAAAATTTGACAACTCATAAAAATGCAGTTTTAGCCTAGATAGAACACTATAGTCTGGATGCATTAGATCAATCTAGTTACAACTTAAGTGACTATGCAGAAATTCGAGGTACTACCAAAAGAAAACCCAATTTTTAGTTCTCATTCCACTCTTAACAGCTATGCAACCTTGGGAAGCTGTCTCATCTGCAAAATGGGAAAAATTAAATACAACAGCTTACCTTCCTGAGGACTTAAGTTCCAGGTATTGTTCCAAATGCCTTAACTATACATACCATTCAATCCTCACAATCCTGAGGTAGACACTATCATTAACCCATTATACAAATTAGGAAAATGAAATGTGTGTTCATCTGCTCAGTGGTAAAATTTGACTACGGGCCCTGATCTTTACTATGTTAAGAACTCAAAAAGGACCAGTTTGGAAATCTTTACATTTTTAGCTCTAGAGGCAGCTTACAGCATGACGGTCTATTTTTTAGAGGAAAACAAATAACAAGCACCTCTACATTCTCACCTGCATTACACAGCTATTCCGTTAGATCTAGGTTCTGCTATATATCTCCTCCCCAACGTAAACACCACTTTGGGCTCATAAGCCATATAAAAACAGCCGCTGAGTGGTAGTTTGTGGACTCCTATCTGTAGTAATACTGGAGAAAGATGCATGCTCGCAGCTACTAGAGACTATCTCATGGAAGAGGAAAAAGCAGTAATTAAAATAAGCTGACCAGGGCACAGGGTGGCTCAGTCGGTTAAATGTCTGCCTTCACCTCAGGTCATTATCCCAGGATCCTAGGACTGAGTCCCATGTGGGGCTTTCTGCCCACTGGGGAGTCTGCTTCTCCCTTCCCTCTGTTTGGTCTCTTAAACAAAATCTTTAAAGAAAAAAAAAAATCTTGGGGCACCTGGGTGGCTCAGTTAGTTAAGCAACTGCCTTCGGCTCGGGTCATGATCCTGGAGTCCCGGGATCGAGTCCCACATCGGGCTCCCTGCTCAGCAGGGAGTCTGCTTCTCCCGCTGACCTCTCTCCTCTCATGCTCTCTCCCCCTTATTCCCCCCCTTCTCTCTCAAATAAATAAATAAATAAAATCTTAAAAAAAAAAAAAAAATCCACTCTAAAAACACCCCCCCCCCCCCGGCTATTATTAATGTAATAAGAAGAGACACGCCTGGGTGGTTCAGTGGGTTAAGCCTCTGCTTTCGGCTCAGGTCATGATCTCAGGGTCCTGGGATCAAGCCCCACATAGGGCTCTCTGCTCAGTGGGGAGCCTGCTTCCTCCTCTCTCTCTCTCTCTGCCTACTTGTGATCTCTGTCAAATAAATAAATAAAATCTTTAAAAGAAGGAAAGAAAGAAAGGCAGGCAGGCATTCCTAGTACTGCACCTTATCTTTTGTGGTATATGTTGGGAACCAAGAGACATCCTTCTAACTTTACCATACTTTACTGACAGTGGAAAATTATGGACAGGGCAGACTAGTATAGTAATAAGCTAGCTCACTAGGGGTGTCTGGGTGGCACAGTCAGTTATGTGTCCAATTCCTGGTTTTGGCTTAGGTTGTGATCGCAGGGTCATGAGATGCAGTCCCATGTTGGGCTCTGTGCTTAGCAAGGAGTCTGCTTAAGATTCTCTCTCCCTTCTCCCTCTCCCCCTCGAAAACAAATAAATCTTAAAAAGTAGCTAACTAACTAGGCACTGTGGTAAGCACCAGTAATAAAAGTTAACACATGGCCTATCTCCAAGTATTTCAACCTAGAAGGCCACCACCTTTGATCCAACGCAGCAGGTGAATTACCCAATACTGTTTTCCATATATCATAGTATGTTAAGTTCTACTGATCAGAAAGGAGAAAAAGGGAAGAGCAGGCAGTGTATATATAGAGCAGTGTGGTTCAGCATTCCTTACTATAAACAATGGAGCCAAGGTTAGAATCCTGGCTATCCCCATTACTAACTATCCGATTTGGAGCAAGTTGCCTTATTTGGACAATGGGGTAAAATAACACTTACCTAAAGACCATACTATAATCAAACCCAAGCCCATCCGTACTGCTGCCACTTGAGACATTATTTTACTGGCAGCCCAGTACCTAGTACCGCTGTCCGAAAGAAAGAAAATGCAAGCTCAATACAGGTTTGCCCTGTTATCTGAAAGTTCACGTGATGCCACTTCACTTTCATGAGAGGTCTCACAGGAATGCAGTACTTTTAGATAGCATGCAGAAATATGTATCTATGTTTATATTCTAGTAGCCACAATAAAAAAAGTAAAAGAGGTAAAATTAGTTTTATCATTTAAACATGTATAAAAATCAATATAAAAACTGAAGTATTTTACATTTCTTTTTTCATACTATGCCTTCATAATCTGCTCTATATTTTACACTTCTGAAAAGTAGGTTCACAAACGCAAGCTGTTCATAAGAAAGTGGTTCAAAACAAACACTAAATTGGGTATCAGTTTAAAATTCAAGTTAAAAAAAAAAATTGTTTCTCAGATGCAAGAACCACGTTTTCCTACAAGTCTAATGGTTACTGTACTGGATAGCACAGGCTGACAATATCCCAACAGTGTCACTCCAAAGAGCACAGTCCTCCTGCACTCAGGTGTATGCTTTCTGCTGGATTCTACTACTCCTCTTCTTGCTGTTAAGTGCATTATTTACACTGAAAAATTTTCATTAAACACTCCTCCTCTCAGGTTTTCTCACCTGACTAGTAATATTGTCCTTATTCAGCAAAGGAGGCCACAGTATGGACTTCAAGGAAAAAAGAATCAGATAGTGAGAGGCTGAAGAAAAAAAGGGGTTACCATTTTAAGTTTGGAAAATGCTAAAGAAAAAAGAAACTTTGCTGGGATTTACAAATAGAAGTCTCTTAAAAGTTCCCAATGTAGCACAATGAAGGTAAAAACATGCAGCCAGCACTAAACTGCTACACTACTAAATTTATCCAGATTAAAGTGTCTCAAAATGTCCTAGAATTTTAGGAAATCTTTTGCCAAACCACAGCATTGCATTAAATGAAACCTAACATATAAGCTCATCTATCCATAACTAAATACTTTTATCCTATTATCCTGTTGCAGAATACCACGCCAAACCCTTTCAACAGCTTAAATTGCCCAACTGCACAAATTATTAACTCTAACTCATAAAAACCTCTAGGATTTAGCATCCATATATATGTTCCGTAACCCAAAGCATCCGGATACTAATTTCCAACTTCTGCAGATGGCCATAAGATAATAAACCCTTGTTCTCTTTTTACTTGTTTTATATTAAACACTTCTTATGGGCCAACAGGCACACTATTTCCCCCACTATTTTGTATCATTCTGCCTCAGTGAGCTGGATTGTAAATGTTTCCAAGGGCTAAGACTGAAGGGTGGAAAATCCAGCAATAACAGCCCCAATACTTGGTAAACAGAAGTAAGCTCATTCTCCACTCTAGATTTCAAGATGAAAAGCTTTTATCAGTGACTTGGTGAATAAGGATGACTTCTGGCCAACTTAAAATCAGTAGTTAACACAACCAGCATGCAAATCAATCCTAAAGTGCCTTATATAGAAGTCACTGTCTGAAGAGCCTCAGCTCTGAGATCAAAACAAAAACAGCCCCTACCCAAAACAACAACCAGTAACAGTGCTTTTTCAAGACTGCCAATGATACACCATGATTTGGGGACTTCTCAGGTATCATTTTTTTTATGCTTCCACCCACCCATCCTTCCTTAACGGCACCCACCAAGTCTTCCCTAGTGCCACAGCATGTAGTCAATTATGTTACAGATTATCCACGCCTTCTATGATACAGAGATACCCTTACCATTTGTCATCAAATTCAGTCTGATTTTAATAGTCGAGGAGACTTGGTAATCACTCTCCCACAGGTCTACAAATTTTTAGAACTAAGAACGAGGGAATAAATATTTTAGGCCATGTCAGTCATATAGTCTTATTTAAACAACCCTTAAAGACTTCCAAGTAATATAAGGGTCAAAGGCTCTCCCCTTTAATTCCTCAACTGCATCCTAGTATTAGCTATATTAGGGAAATCCTTTTTAATTGTAAAGCCAATCTGCACTAAACTCTGTTACAGCACTACCTAACTGCACATAACAGGCAGTGCAAAAAAGCAAATTTTTTCAAATCTGGGAAACTAAGTCAGCACATAGAGGAAGGAGCTCCAGTGACTGCTAGGTATCATTTAGGTGAAGTTTTTTGATGGCTAAGGATAGCCAACCTAAGAAATAATCTGTAACTGTGGACACCAGCCAAACTGAAGAGAACCAGGGCCAATTTTCAGGAACAGTGTTAATAGCTGCTAGTGAACAAACTCCAAAGGCAGAAAATGGGAGTTCAAATCCTAGCCCTGCCACTTTCCATGCTTCACAAGGCAAGTTACTCAACTTCTCTGTGCCTCAGAATACTGACTCCTCAAATATTTTGAGGATTAAATGGCTTAATTCATGTAAAGCATTTATAGTAATGCCTGGGTTAAGTGCTTGAAAAACATTAGCCACGTTTCTGTGTGTCACCACTATGTGAAGGAAGTCACCTTCATGGGTTGTATACACAGGGAATCCCCAAAAGAGACACTAAACCTGACAGCCATGACTAAGTATTTTTCCTGAAGACAGCTAAACCCTTCCTTGGCTTAGTTTATTATACCTCTTCCTAGAATAATAAACTCAAATGTACAGAGGCCAGGCAGGAAGGGAAGTCAACACAGGAGAAATCCAAACCTGACATATTGTGGTAAAGAGAATGTACACCCCATTTAAAGGTGTCAATAATACTCATGGCCAGCTGACTTTATTTTACATGAGACTTCAAGTCCCAAAACTAAAACTCAAATCTTAAAAAGATAGTAATCTGATTATTTTGGAGATTATCTCCCCAATTTTAAGTATCACCAACTCATTTCAATTCTTTTCCAGAGACTGTGTTATTCAAACAAAACATCTGAAGGTAGATTCAGCTAGTAGGTCACCAGTTTATGTCCTCTTACCGATAGGATTCTCTTTGTTCCGAATTCCTTGCCCACCCCAAAACTCTAGAATGATTGATTAAGCATTTTTAAGTACTCTGGAGAACAGAGAAATATTCCTATTGTGTTCACCATGAAAGACGCACATCCCAATGAAAAACTCTAAAAATTGTTACTGATTCATGCCAACCTTTCACAAATTAATGAGCCTGGATTAACCCTCAACAGGAAGCAAAAGACAAAATTGGGTTTCCAGATTTAAAAAGCAGAGAACCAAACCCTGAAACCACTGACCCCTGTAGCATCTGTCTAATGTAATGACATCTTCAACAGTTTTGAGTGAAACTTTTCATAATAAAATGAAATGGGACAGGTTAATAAACCCCTCTAATCACGTAATCCAATCACTGTTTCCAAGACAAAGCATACTGAAGGACTAACCATAAATTTCTCAGAATTCCTAGATTCTATAACCTAAAAAAAAAAAAAAAAAAAAAGCAGCCAAAATGTTTGATGTTCTAAAGCTCTATACTTTTATTTAGCACCTTTTACCCAAGAAAACCACCAGGAGAAAACCCTATAAAAAATAATTTTGATAAGGATACATTATTGTCACAGGTAGTAATTTAGATCAAAATATTTGCAATGAAAACACTTCTTTAAAATCAAAGTTTACATAAAAATTATCTTCTATCTTCATTACAAAAATCTTAAGAACCAGAATGTAATTCATAGAACTCCAAGGTTAAAATTATAGTCACAGCAATCATCTCATCTCAAACACTACATCCTCTTCTTTCTACAGAAGCAGCATGTGTCTGCTTCCTCCCAAAGCCCCACCAAGAGCCAAGTCCCTACATACCTAACCAACCTGGAAACTGGTACCAAACTAGTTTTTTAAGACCTGTATTTTCTCTTAATTAAGGCAAACCTCTCCTGGGACTTAATTGCTGTCACATTTTATAGTGACTCTAAAGTCTCAGAATCACTGCAATAACCAGTTTAGAAACACAAAGCACATTTAAACCAGTTAACTTGACAAAATAGCTGAGGTTAGGACAGTCCAAACAAAGGATCATCAAAAGTCTATCTACATTTAATGTGCCCTGGAGGACCACCAACAGGGTTGATTCCAAGTTGGAAATGAGATATTCAAGGAGTGGAATCTCATAAAATAATTTAGGATATATGTAAGTCAATTCTTTTATATTGGTTTATCAACTGTTCACTTCAATAATCATAACCTCTGTCCCTTTAACAAAAAAATGCAGGAAAACACAAGGCACATGGTACAACATCTAAAGCACACACAAACTACAATCTAACCACGGAAAAGGCTGCAAATTAATGTAATGCTCATGTACACATTAGAAGGGTTCCCTAATGTGTACACGAACATTACATTAGGTAAAGGGTTAATGGCAGTTTTTCAAGTATGGCCCACCAAACAATCACCTGGAATCCTTGTTAAAAATGTACCCCAGACCCAATGAATCCAGGCTGGAAAGAAAAGAACTGAGGAATTTGTATTTTTTAACCTCCAGAACAATAAGCCCACTTTAGTTTGAAAACTATTGGTTTAAGGGTTAGGACAGTAAGAAGAGTCAGAGTAAGTGGAGAAATACAAACTGAAATCCTAACATTTGAGAGATCAACTAAGAAGTAGTCAAATATAAGCAGCCATGCATTCCCTTCCTTCATCTCTCGTAACCCATTACTAAAAAACTGATGAAAAATGTAACTTTGGCCTGTCACAAAAGCAGTGTTAAGAGTAGGAATTCCCAAAGATTTTGGAAGAAACAGAACTGTTTCCCCACAACTGCAACCGTGGAAAACAGGCCATCAAATGCTTAAAATCTCTTCTGCTTTGAACATTGGACAATACTTTAGGGCTGAGTAATGACAGGTTTTTCACCAGCCAATTAGGTCTATCTTTAAGCTTGATCTTGCCCACTTGGGTTTCTTGCAGTAGCATCCATTTCACATGCATGCAGTATTATTTCTTACTCTTAGGTCTTCTTTTAAAACATTTGGTTGTTTAATGCTTTCCAGAGTAAGAATGTAATAAAACGCTGAGATGACACTACCCTACCTATAAGGCTAATATGCTATGAGCACACAAGATGCTCTACACCCATATGCAACTGCACTAGTAGCTTTGCTTGGCAGCCATCTTGAAAATGATGCCCGGCTCACAAGGGAGACCATGAAGAGTACAGTATGTGAAACTGCACATATGCACATATGTGTTACCATCACTGTGGCAACGAACGATTCTAAGGACTAATCCTAAAGATGGAGACCAAAAAGTATGAGAAATAAAAACTAAGGAAAAGAGACAATTTTTTCCAGATGCTACTACAGGAACATAAACTACTGTAGTCCTAATGTGAAATTTATCCAAAGCATTCAAGACAACATACACTGAAAACATTAAACAAAGACCATATAACTTAACAGTCAAGATGACACATCTTGCACTGTCAAATCTTGTTACCTCCAAAGGTTAACGCGTTAGAAACAACCTCTATATGCTAATCAGTGGTCACATCACGTTCTTCACACCAATTTCATAAAGTTATAAAAGGGTGACAAGAATAAAAATAGTAAGAGAATTAGACTAGACCTCAGTTTCCCCAATTTGCTCTGCTAAGAGTTGGCTCACTCACTGTACTTGCCTTTTAAATTGCTCCTCACCTAAGAAGCCTCTGAAACGCATTTTAAATTAATATTTAGCTGCAAAACAAAGACCATGTCTAAATTCCTAATCTCTTCAACCTTCGAGGAAAACACTCGCTGCCGAGAAGTAACAAGCTACACATGCTTACACCCTTCCTCGTCCGCGAGCCTACCCACGGAGCAGAGCATGCAAAAGGTAGGACGGAGACTACGGTGGCGGTCACCTCACCTGTTGATGAAACCATATCCGTTTCTTACATTGAACCATTTTACTGTTCCCAAAACCTTCGTTGCTGGAAGGGAAAAAAACACAAAAACACAAAAACCCCACGATTACCAGACGTCCTCTCTTAGACCCGCCACGCTTGGGCACCCGGCCCCGCACGCGCTCCGCCGAGGCCCGCGACCACCTGACAGCCTTTCTCCTCCGAGGCCGCGCGCGGGCCCCAAAACACACGTGGGTGGGCTCGGAGCTGCGGAGGCCCCGGGCAGGCCGGGGGCTCGGAGCCTGCGGGCGGGCGCGGCTGCGGGGCGGGGAGCACGTGAGGGAAGGGGAAGCGCCCGGCCCACTCGGGCCTGCGTAGGCGGCGCGCCGCGCCCTCAGGGTACACGCGGAAGGGAGCGGGCTGAGGGGACGGAACAACGGCGTGCGGGCCCAAGCGCACGCGGCCGCCAGGGAGGGGAGGGACCCCGCCGCACACGCGGTCTGCGACGCGCGGCCGCCGGGGGGGAGGGGCGCGCGACTGCGCGGGGTCCGCAGGGGGCGCGGGAGGCGACGCGCGCGCGCGCGCCAGCCGGGCACGCGGACCGGGGCGGGCCGGCGTCCGCGAGGGCGCGAGTGGCGGTGGAGGAGTTGGGGGAGGGGCGGCCGCGCGCCGCCGAGTCGGTCCCCGCCGGCCGCGCGCCCGCCGGCTCGCCACGCTTCGGGTAACGGTTCCGCCGCCAGACTTCCCTACGGCCCCACCCCCGTCCGCGTCCAGCCCTCACCGATGACCTTCTTGTCCCCGCCGGCAGGCGCCGCCGATGTGAGGCCGCCCGGGCCGCCGCTCCCTGCGCCGCTGCCCGTGGTGCCGGGCTTGGTGTCGGCAGCGCTGAGGGCGGGGGCGGCGGGGGGGGCGGCGGGCGGCTGCTGGGTCTCGGCCTCGCTGCTCATGGTTGCGGTGATGGTGACTGGGGCCGGCTGCGGCAGCTGCGGCTCCTCCCGGGGTGTGATGGTAACTAGGCCGGCGGCGGCGGTGGGGCTGCTCAGGGCTCTCTGGGGTCCGCTCTCCGCTCCCGCTACCGATCGAACTAGCGAGAATGGCGGGACGGGCGGGATAAGCCCTGCGATCGACCCGCCCCAAGCATCGTTCACTGGCCAGCACTGCTGTCAATCTCACCACCTGACCCTAACTCCTGGGCCCTATTGGCTAATACTTTATCACTCCTCCACTCTCATTGGCTCTTAGGCGGCTAATTCGGCCGACCTACAACCGTTCCTGCCTCCGCCGCCGCCATAGAGACCGGAACTAGAATTAGAGTAGAGTCACCACGAGAACCATAGAGTACCCGCGAGGACGGGCAGAGTGAACGTGACTTTCACGAGGCTGCAACGCGGGCGGGAGGGCCCCCAGTCCAGTGCTAGATCCTGGCCGAAGAAAGGGGACCGTCAAACGCCTGACCCGGGGGCTTGGAAGGGCACCGGACGACACCTAGCCTCATGTCGAGGGAAGGCTTTCCTCTCTCCCTCTGTTTTAAATGTGGTCCTTGTGACCTCAGACCATTACTGCAGATAGAACCGTATTTTCTACAATGGCCATGTACTCTCCGCACAGCGAGGGTGTCTAGAACTGACTTAAACGTATGCCTTCAAAGAGTGTCTGTTTTGGCGGAGCAGTCACCTTGGAGGGACCACGCCGTCCGTCAGACCGCCCCTGATCAGCATATTTAGGGGAGGGCGGTGGTGTACTCCACGGGGACCTGCTTTCTGAACCTTACCAGGCATAGAGCTGTCTTGTTAAGTATCCACATCTTTCTCTATTGGCCACAAATCAGATTAAATTTCAGTTCACGTTTATTGAGCAAGCTAGGCATTTTCCTTGCGCTTTATCCGTACAACAGCCATGTGAAATAGGGATTACAATCCTCATCTCACAAACGATTTATAATTGAGGCTGCCACCTGATGTACCCGAAGTCCTTCACTTTCATTCGTTCTTCATTAAGTGTCTGCTATTGGCTCGGATGCACTAGTTCGCGACTCAGTTTCTGCCTTAAATTCAGTCTAGGGATGAAGGCAGAAATTTTAAATACCCCAAACTCCAAACACTCCAGCTTTGCAAAAAAGCACAAAGCATTTTGGGAGTGGAGGTGGGAAGTGGAGGTGGAGTGGAGGTGGAGTGCTGCTGACCCCAGGCACTAGGAGGTTTAAGCCTAAAGGCAAGAAGACAGAGGGATAATGGAAGTAGTTAAGACTAGAATGAAGACCTCGGGTTATAGAGGTAGGCAGGTTCATATTAGGATCATTTTATTTGAAATTATCCTAAGGGCAACAGTGAGAAGGGTAATTTTAGAACTGGAAGTAGGGAGTGGCAAGATTTTTTTTTAATGGCTAGAGTGGAGAAGGGGTTGTAGAGGGACAAAATGGAAGGTGGGAGACAGTAGGCCAGTGCAGTATCATCTAGGCTGTCCATTCCACCTCCTAAAGGCTCCCCTGAATCAGTCCTAAAAATCTCTAAATACCAAACCAAGGTGTCTCATTCCCACTGCCATGACACTGGTATAGGCAATCATCTATTCCTTACACCAGGAGTAGGCAAACTTTTTCTCTAAGGGCCAGATAGCAAATATTTCAAGCTTTGCAGGCCAGATGATTGTGTCTCAACTGCTCAACCTCAGAGACTGAAGGCAGCCAGACAATCAATAAACAAGTGCACCTGGGTTCCAAACTTTATTTGTGGACACTAAAATATGAATTTCACATTTTTACATATCACAAAATGTTCTTTTGTTTCAACTATTTAAACATTTAAAAAACTTTCTATTCCTAGCTTATGAGCCACTGAAAAACAGGGTGTGTGATCTGACCTGCCAACCATATTTTGCTCACCCTTCACTTTAGAGCACTGCTGTGGCCTCCTAGCCACTCTCTTTCTTTAATGTTCTCTACCACAACATCCAGAGTGTTCTTCTGAAAACATCTCTCTGATCATGACAGTCTTAATACTACTACCCTTAGGTTTGTCCAAATTCCTTATTGTGGTTTACAGGACCGTGTAGGACTTCTCGAAACTTAACCTCTGACACTTGTTTCACATTCCTTGTTCAACCTTCCAGGTGATCTTTTAGCCACTGCTTCCTTTGAGCTATCACATACGATTCCCTCTACATATAACTCTTCCGTTCTCCCTTCTTCTCTTTTTCCTGCTTAACTCTTCATCCTTTGGGTCTTGCCTCAGATGTTACTGTGTTAGGAGACCCTCCTATCCTAACACACTATTTTGCATTACTTAAATCTTCCTCTCCTCAGACTGAGTTCCTGAAGCATCTGGACTGGTACCCAACACACGGTATGTTAATAACTTTGTTCTGTGAATAATGTGGTATAGAGAATGGACAGGAGAAGGTACAGGCACCAGAGAGGTGGTCTGGGCAACTGCGTCAGTAACACCCAGTGAAAAAGGCCTGCAGCAATAATGTGTATGGACAGAATAGGTGGATTCTAGAACTGCTATTCATGTGTTCCAGCTCCAGGTAACTTTTGACTGTTGAAAAGAAAATATTTCCTCAAGAGGCAGGTCTGCCAACACTGGGGACATTTAAAAGTGTGCCCCGTGGGTTTGAGGCCTTTTTCCCAAGGTGGAGTTACAAAAACATGTAGAACAATGGGAGCAGCACCTCTGTGAGTAAATGAGCAATCTTCCCTATGTAACTGCTTTGAAGGGATGGTTTCCCAAACAGAAATATCAATTTTGTAACATTTGTCTTTAAAATGTTACTTAAGGGGCCCCTGGGTGGCTCAGTGGGTTAAGCCTCTGCCTTCCACTCAGGTCATGATCTCAGGCTCCTGGGATTGAGCCCCATTCTCTGCTTAGCAGGGAGCTTGCTTCCGCCTCTCTCTCTACCTGCCTCTCTGCCTACTTGTGATCTGTCAAATAAAATAAATAAAAATCTTTGAAATGTTACTTAAAAGTATCATTACTTATATGATTATTTCATTAAGCTCTCTCATCATGCTCATTGAGCATAAAGATGAGTTATTTAAGAAACTAGTTTCCTTGTAGACGCCTCCATACTGCTGCAGAGATGGCATGGAAGCACTAGAGGATAAGTAGTTCCTGTCAAAATTCAACCCCTGCGCCAAGGTGACAGCTCTCCACTCCAGTTTAGCTACCCCTGCCACCCTGCCCAGTGTGGTGAGTACAGTTTAGATAACTCCAGGGCTACCCTTAAGTGATTTGAAAGGCAAGGTTCATTCCATGAATCTCCTTTGCAAACTAATGTTCACCTTGTCCTCCATCTCTAACAGACTCTGGCCCAAGAGCAGAGTTCCTCTTCCTAGAAAGCCCCCGATCTGTCAATACTTATCTCAAATATTACCTCTTCCTTTCATGCTACCCTTCCCCCCACACCAGCATACCATTCATGCAACAATTATTTCTTGAGCATGTACTAGGTACTAGATACTTACCTTTTCTAGGTGCTGGGGGACATAGCAACAAAGCAAAACAAAAAACAAAACAACACAACCGAATTTCCTGCCTTCGTAAGCACTCACATTCTAATACCATGCTGAACTGAGAAGCACCCATCTCCCGTCACAAGCCCAATCCTACTCATCTTGCAGGTCCTGTGCCCAGGACGGAGACTGGCTGAGAATACAGGTGCCAAGTGTAATTGAATTCAACTGAATGGCCCATCATAAGAATATCAGCCCAGGATCTGAGCTGCTCGTCCTCCCTCCTCTCTCTCTATAGTTCTACCTTGTCTAGTTAAAGATCTCCCCTCCACTAGGTCAGTTTTTTCTTCACTTTGTCCCTGAACCCCATTTACTTAGCTAGAGAGAGTTGCGGATATCTATATTGTAGAGCCCTTGTATGTTTCACCAGCTCCCTGTACCCCAAAACACTGAAATGGCATTTTTAAAAAAAGATTTTATTTATTTATTTGACAGACAGAGATCACAAGTAGGCAGAGAGAAAGGAGGAAGCAGGCTCCCTGCTGAGCAGAGAGCCCGATGCGGGGCTCCATCCCATGACCCTGAGATCATGACCCGAGCCGAAGGCAGAGGCTTAACCCACTGAGCCACCCAGGCACCCCTGAAATGGCACTTTTAACCAGGTTCTCTTCTGTCACAGAATTCAGCTCTGTGCTACCTCTGCCACTGCCCGTAGTTATGTCATCCCTGCCCAGGAGCCAAGAGAAAAAAAGTAGGAATGGCATAGAAATGGCCTCATGAAAGGAACACCATGGAACTCTCTTTACTTCTTGAACATAATGCTCGGTGGGATCTTTCAATGTTGGGCTATGTCCTTTCAAGATAAGCATTTTCCAAGGCACGTTACTGTTTACCAGTTACCGTCATATCCATTTGTTTATTTGACCTTTTCAACAATGCTATGAAGTAGATAGGTATTATTATTCCCACTTTACAGATGAGAAGAGTGAGGCTCTGAAAGGGGACGAGAACTTCTCAAAACTTCTATTGTTTAAAAAACGATTCCAGATTGAAACCAAGATTTTTGAGTAAATTATTCTCACTTCATGATGATTGAGACACATTCTACCAAATGGTCTCTGATCCAAAAATATCCCAAGTTAGTGACCCTTTTCTCAAAGGCTCTAGAACCAACCACACTGAACCTACTGGGGACATCCTTGGAATAAATTGTGCTTATAGCCCTGAGGCTTTGCCTTCTTTGTCCAGTCAGCTGGAGCTCAAGAGGGGACTGCTACAATTGCTTGTAAGTCTGAAGCATCAACTAACCACAGTGACGATTTGGCTCTGGTCCATGCTAGCCTCTGGTGAGACCTAGTCCTTCTGGCTGAAGCTAAGGCGTGAGGAGAACGGCTATCATTAAACCATTTAAAAACAACACATGTACCAAAACAAAACAAAACTTTATTTACAATTGAGAACTTAAACAGAAAATCTTGGGTTCTAAATCTGTGACACTTCCAAGGTTTCTTGATAAAAAAGGCCGCAGCAGGCAGGGAAGCAAACACAGGGGCCAATCCGGATTATCTTACTCAAGAGCGTCACCCAGAGCAAGGAAGGCCCACAGTGGCAGAGAGGTGAAGGTCTGTTAGGGATGGAAGAGATAAGCAGCTCAGAGGCACTGGAAGGGGACATTCCATGAGAGACAATACTCCTAGCTCTTCTCTACACTCCTAACCTGCTTTTCCCAAAAGAGAACTGGCCTGACTCTTGTCCTCCGTCAGACCTTTGGTTCCCCAGCATAAAGTTGAGAAGTATACTACACAAGAACAAAAAGAAAGAAACTAACATTTATGGCCGCACATATCATCTCATATATTTACCATTCACAAATTCTGTGCGGTATATATTATCTTTAATCAAGCAAAAGAGGAAACTAGGGTCCCAAGGGGTTTAATGGCTTGATGAGGCTTCCTGGTCTACTTGGCTCCAAAGTCTGTGTGCTTTTTGCCAGACCTCGATGGCTCTCTGTGGAGCTCTAGAACAAAGAGTAATCCTTCCTCCTTACAGGTTTTGGTTCCAGTGCTATAGAGAAAGAAAAGTCCACACCCTCTGTTTATGGCCTTGGTAGTTAGTGTTACTAGAACAGAGTGAGTACACTCAGAAATTACTCTGTCTTCCTCCCCCTACACATGGCCACTCCCCTTTCCCTCCAGGGGACAGAGTCCTGGTGTCATACTACAGGCTCAGGCTTAGAAGTTTAATCCTGGGCCCCCAAGCAGAATATAAAGAACTGCATAAGTGCACTTTATAAGTTCCATGGTGCCCCAGGACCCAAGCTCTCTCCTAGACCAGGCTCTGTGTTAGTCAGCATGGTCCCTGCCTCAAGGTGTTTTGTCTAGAGAAAACCAGGCCAACACATCTGTGATATGCTATGTTAACACTATATACAAAAATGAACCAAGTACTGGGGGAGCACCCAGCAAGGCACCGCTGACTGTCCCAGACCTAGACCTAGAAGGAGATGGAGGGACCAGGGAGCGATTCAGACTGATGTTAGCCACGTGCTCTGGGAGCAGCTGGGTGTAACTAGGATCAGTCAAAACTACGTAGATACAGTACGTATTTCTATCATGAGATACACGCTCAATATGGAAAATTCAAGCACATACGGGACAATAGAAATGGGGGGACAAAAACCTCTTGCTATCTCTACACTACATAAGTAACCATTATTAACAGTTGGCTATACTTCACTATAGTAATTTCTGAAATAGTTATTCAAATGTACTAAAAATTGACTTTGTTACTTAACGTACCCTAAAAATCTCCTGATACATACAGATCTACCCTTTTTTTTTTTTTTTTAAGGCTATGTGGTATTTCACCAATTGGCATATCTCAACGTGTGTGAGACCTGATTAAGACGCCAGGGGCTCTGCCTTTGTACTGGATGGAACTGGAATGAAGCCATTCTCCCCTCCCCTCCCTTTTTAGCTGGCAGGGCTTCTCTCTTTCAGGGCAGGGAACAACAGTGTCACACAGCCAGCAGGCATGCAAATATTTGCTGCCAAGTCTCTGGCGCTCCCTACACCTGTATTTTCATGTGGACACTTGTCTCTCGCCTGGCCTGCTGCAGTGGACACCTCACTGACCTCAGCTTCTCCTCCACATTGCTGCCAGAGTCCTCTATGGAATAAGAAAATTCAATCACAGTGTTCTCCTGCTCAAAATCCTCCAGTGGCTCCTGCTGGCCTGGCTCTTTTTGGAGGGCCTGACTAGGCTCCCTTTTGACAATCTCTGGAGTCTGATGAACTCTCACCCCAGGGGAAAAAAAAATGTGCCTACTGCCTGAAGCCCACTCTCAGGATAACACGAGTAGCTCAGCCTGCACTGGTTCTCCCAGCTGGCCCCGGCCTCCTCCAGCCTTACCTCTTACCCTTTGCTAATATGGAATTAAGTGCAGTTTCCCTTACACTTCCTGCTGTTTCCTGCTTTTGCTCATGCTGTTCCCTCTGCCTGGAATGCCCTCCCATTTTAGCCACCTGAGAAGTTCTCTTCGTTCACATACTCAGCCATAGCATCCTCTCTTCTGTAGTCCCCCGAGACTGCTCCAGGAGCTCCAGCTTTCCTCACTCTGTTCTGAAGCCTCCAGTCCAGGGCTTTACTGTGCTGCCATGGCCAGTCTCCTCAGAGACTGAGTTCCTTAAGGCAGGAACTGGGCTTTTTAAATTTGCAGCTGCCTATGCTGCACAGGACCCATCTTACTCCATCAGTGCATAGTTGTGGAAGGAATGAAGGATTGGTCCCTGTGCCATCAACATGTCCCATCATCTTCATCTATAGGAATATATCGCATCTACAGGTAATCCCAGAATCGGAGACAGTGCTTCCTAACGCTCAGTCATTCCCACAGCACCTTCACCACGGTTCTAGCCACCATCCATTGGCACAATTTTTAACCTAATCACCATCTGACCTTTAATAATGCCTCACTATAAAATGGTGTGTCGCACTCATTACATATCTTTTCTAAGATGCAATGTTAAAGGATACTCATCACAGTACTGCCTACAGCAGTGTGAACCCTGTTTCTCTGGTAAGAAGCATCTGAGATGCTTGTTACAAACATAGCTATCCTGGATCGTACCTCAAACTCACTCAAACTCTCCAGGGAAGGGATCTGGGAATTAGTTGCTTTAACAAATGCTCCCAAGTGATTGGCTTCTTTAGGAAAATTTGGGAAACAATGACAGAAGAAAGTAACCTACTGCTTACTACAGGTACCAGGCTTGGGAATAACTGGAAGAGCAGCAATTCAGACTAGCTGGGCTGCCCGAGCTCACAGCCACTCCCTTTTCCAAGAGACTCTGAAGCTTTCCAAACAGAAGATCCACCAGCCCCCAAATGGTTGTAAGTAGCAAAGAACCTGATCCAGATTACAGCAGGAGAATCCTGAGGGCCAAGGTTCACTTACGGATATACCTAACCAAATACATCATAAAAAGCTTTCACAGGACCCACTGAGATAAAACCATGGTTTCTACATTGAGAGTTGTACAGAAAACTTCCTGTTCACTAAAACCAAAGTCAGGACCTAAGGTAAAACCAGAAAAAGTTCTAGAAGTGCTTCCTGGGGAGGTAGAGCTGATCATGTCACTGAGCTGTCTTCTATCTCCTTCCCATCTTCTTTTATTTCCAGTGCCTAGACACGAGGCCTCCCATAAGTGATTAGGTGATCTCTTGATTTGAATCCAGCAGATTCCTGTGGGACCAGTGCCACCAAGAGAGGATCACCTTCTGGGTCTTTTCTAATCGGAATATGGTGGCTTTTCTATTAAAAAGCAGGCTCTGGGGGCGCCTGGGTGGCTCAGTGGGTTAAGCCTCTGCTTTCGGCTCAGGTCATGATCCCAGGGTCCTGGGATCGAGCCCCACATCTCTGCGGAGCAGAGAGCCCGCTTCCTCCTCTCTCTCCCTGCCTGCCTCTCTTGCCTACTTATGATCTCTGTCAAATAAATAAATAAATTCTTTTAAAAAAATAAAAATAAAAAGCAGGCTCTGTTATCCCACTACAGCCTTGCATTAGCATCTGCTGAGTGCTGGTTAGAAATGCAAGATCTCTGGCCCCATCTAGACCCACTGAGCCAGAATCAGCATTTTAATAAGATCTCCTGGTGATTCATACGTGCATTACAGTTTGAGAATACTGCCCAATAGGGTCTGAAAACAGCATTTATATTAGCTGTTAACCATTATCCTGCCCCGAACAACCTGAGGGATCTGAAACACTCCCATAGGAATTAAAGATGTTTGTAACTTTACAGCTGGCCAGAAAAATTATAGGATGATACTCTGCTCCCCAGGGAATTAATCTCCACTTTTCCTTACTTTCTCCCAAATCACATTACTGAGAAACCTAAAATGGGGCCACTTTAGGTCAGACTGTCACCTAGATTCCCTAAAACCTTAAAACTTATGATAAATATTTTTGGGAAAGTTAAATGAGATAATTCAAGTTATTAACTCAATATCTGAGCACAAGAAGTATGCAATAAATAACTGCCATTATGATACTGCCACTAAGTATTAGCTATGAAAGATTCAGTTCTGAGCAAGTCACGGGTAGGAGACTGAATTGGAAGTACCACACTTATATTTAATTAAAATTAAATAAAAAATTCAGTCCTTCAGTCACGTCAGCCACATATTTCAAGTGCTCAACTGTCACATGTGGCTGGAGCTGCATGATGGACAACACAGATATAGAACATTTCCACCATCACAGGAAGGAATTTCTATTGGGCAGTTCTGGTCTAAGAAGCCTCTGGAACGTCAAATGGCCCTTGTGGAATTTGTTCTGCTTGGGTTGCAGGCTGAGAAGAGAGGCTTCCACCAGGGCAAAGGTTTACTTTGCCCTTTGCTAATAAGACATGTGGAGGGGACGGTTGTGATCACCACCCTCAGAAATCAAGCCCTCAACAAGGATTTCCATTAACTTTCTAGAAGGGACTCAGAAAAATACAGAAAAGAAGCCCCAATCAAAAAATTTCTTAAACACTGTTCTTTTTTATCTCTGTCCTCTGGTAGTGATCAGTGGTCAATCCTTAGAAGGAAAAGGACCTAGTAGCTCAACTCAGGTTCAGCAAGGAGAAGGAGGGAAATGCTAGCCACTACTGAAGAAGGAGAACAGGCTGAGCCCTAGGGATCTCCTAGGCAGGAAAGAAAGCTCAGGGTCTCAACTGTGCCTCAGAAGGAACTATTTGGCTGGAGAAGAGAGAGGACCACGTGCAGCTTCTAGCACACACTTGTGCATGCCTGCCTCTGCATTTGCTCATACCAGTTCTCTGCTTAAAATGCCTGACATTCTATTAACTCATGTAATAAATTTTTAATGAATGCCTGTAAGTGCCAGATGCTATGAACACAAAGTAAGTCACAGATAGAGGTATATACAGTTATTAAAATGGTCTGGCATTTGACTAGATCTCTATTCAGAAAAAAAAGGCAGAGGGGGTGCCTGGGTGGCTCAGTAGTTAAGTGTCTGCCTTCAGCTCGGGTCATGATCCCAGGGTCCTGGGATTCAGCCCCGCACATGGTTCCCTGCTTGGTGGGAAGCCTGCTTCTCCCTCTCCCACTCCCTCTGCTTGTGTTCCCTCTGTCACTGTGTCTCTCTCTGTCCAATAAATCAATAAAATATTTTTAAAAAAAGAAAAAAAAGGCAGAGAAAAGAAAAATAGATTCTAGGTAATTTTAAAGTATATAAGTAAAACCATAGAAATATCAAAAAAATACAAAAAAACGTTATGATCTGAGATACTAAGGACCTTCCTAAAACAAGATAAAACCACAAAAGCCATAAGAGAAAAGACTGATAATTTTGACTTCATCAAAATTTAGAGCTTCTGTTTAACAAAGGATATCACCAAAGTTAAGATAAGCAACACAATGTCAGTTTTTGCTTAAAATGTGTTCTGGACAAAACAGTCACAACATTTAACTGTTCAAATCGTCAGAGAAGGATAAAACACAGCATATTGTCAGTTTGTTTTCATATGAAGTAGTTTTATGTGATGGAAGAGGAAGTCTTCAAGACATCTGCCAAATGGAAAACAAATGAACAAAATCGTATGATGACATTTAGGAAAAACAAAACCTCCCAAAATAAGATAGGCATAGGAAAGACCCTGATGGTCACACATCAAACCGAAAGCAGTTATCTCCTGGGACAGAAGTGGGATTGGATGGGGAGGACAGGCAATGACAAGGACTTGGAACGGTTTTCTTGAGATTAGATTAAGTTATTTTTAAGATTAAAAACAACCAAATAAAATATGTGAACCTTCACTGAATTTTTCTTTTTTTAGAGCTATTAAAGTTACTATGTGGACAGCTGGGGAAGTTGGAACATGTATATTAAATAATATTATTGTGGTCATGTAGGATGCTATTTTTAGGAGTTGTCTGCTGAAGTATTTAGGGGTAAAGTGTCAAGAAGTCTTCAACTTTCAAATGGGAAAGAAATAAAACGATGGAAAGATGAAGGTAGAAAGGAGGGAAAGAAGGGGAGCAGGAGAGAGGAGAGGGAAGAAGGGAAAGAAAAAACCAATGTCAAAGTAAAATGGTAACACGAGAATTTTAACCATTGGTAAACCTGGGCGAAAGGGAAATGGGTGCTCAGTATACTTTTCTTCCAAGTTCTCTGCAGGTTTGAGAATTAGAAAGAAGTAAGAAAGGAAGGAAGGAAGGAAGGAAGGGAGGGAGAGAAAAGCAAAGCAAAAGGCACCACCATCCCACACCTAGCTGAAGTGATCAATTTCTCCCTTGAACTCTGATAACATTTAGCAACGTCACTTATATTACTAGTGATCACCTCTGAGAATGTGTCTTATTCCCTTTAAACTCCTGAAAGACAGAAGCATTTTCCAACTCTTTGTCACCCAGCACAGAGCAGGCAGTGGCAAGTACAGGGAGGAAGTGAGCCGGTGCAGGCTGGGAAATGGGTTGCATTCACTTATGAGTCTGGCAGATACAAAGTCAGAGCCTGGAAATGAGCACCACTTCCTTTTTTTTTTTTTTTTTTTTTTTTTTTTTTTAGATTTTATTTATTTATTTGAGAGAGAGAGCAAGCACAGAGGGAGAGTGAAAGGAAGAAGCAGACTCCCCACTGAGTAGGAAGCCCAACTCGGGCTCAATCCCAGAACCCTGGGATCATGACCTGAGCCGAAGGCAGAAGCTTAACTGACCGAGCCCCCCAGGCACACCATGCATCAGTTCCAATGAAAGAGGCACAATGGCTGTGTCTCCCAGCTGCCCAGCTTGCTCCCAGCCTGGAGTTGCCCAGGGGTGGAGCCAGGTCCTCCCAGCAGGGGCACGGGAAAGAACTAGAGTCTAACAGCGCTGTCAGTCCGCTCACTGGCTTTCAGGTTGATACTTTGTAGACCACAAAGTGGTAGAAAAGTTAAATGCCCTAATAAACCTTTCTCTTCTGATCCTTACAAGGAGCCTAAGAAAGCTGTTGTCCCCATTTGACAGATAAGGAAACGGGCTCAGAAAAGGGAAGTGGGGGCACCTGGGTGGCTCAGTGGGTTGAGCCTCTGCCTTTCGCTCCGGTTGTGGTCTTAGGGTCCTGGGATTGAGCCCCCCATCGGGCTCCCTGCTCAGTGGGGGGCCTGCTTCCCCCTCCCCCTGCCTGCTTCTCTGCCTACTTGTGATCTCTCTCTCTCTCAAATAAATAAATAAATCTTTAAAAAAAAAAGAAAAGAAAAGAAAAGGGAAGTGATTTCCCCAAGGTCACACAGACAGGAAACGGGGCTCAATCCCATGTTTTCAAGTCTATAGTTCCTTCCACTAGACCATGCTGTCTTCACTGGGGACTACTAACAGGAGGAGAAAGGCACACGTACCTGATCAGTCTTGCTCTGGACTACATCTCCCCACACTGTGAGATCACCACAGGCAGCTTGGGCTTATTGTTGGGGCCTGTGGGAACATTCTAGGAGAGAAAGCACAGTAGAGATTCATCGGCTCAGACACACACACTCACCAAACACATAGTGATGCCTGCCAGCCCCTGTGCTAAGGACTGAGGACTCAGGGACTGAAATGTTAACAGTCCATGTCCTAGCTGAAGGGTAAAGATAATCCAGATCAAAGCGAAAATGTCCAACATTTTAAAAAAATCAAACCAAGATATGAAACAATGCAGTAAATTATAAGACAGAGTTGACACAACAGAGCAGAAGAAGCAACCACTGCTTAAACAGGGGACACTTGAGCTGGGCCTTGGAGGATGAATGGGATCCCACCGGAAGGAAAAGTAGAAGAGCATTCCAGTAGAGGAAATAGTACGGGCAAACGCTGAGAGGCAGGAATGTGTATGGCATATTCAGAGGAGAGCTAGTAGCCTGACGAGACTGGAATACGGACACAGCAGTGGCAGAAGGGGCTGTGGAGACATAGCGGGGCCCAGGTCATGAAGGATCTTGGATTCACTGCTGAGTAAGATTTTATCAAGTAGGTGAAGGGGCCACCAGAAGCCAAACCTCAGTGAGCACCAGAGGGGCAAACTTCAGGCCAGAAAAATGTTGGGGGGGGGGTGTGAGGGCTTGGACTCCTCATTCTTTCTGAGGGAGCCCAAGTAACTGGAGGCAGTAAAGACAGGGCCTAACACTCTCATGTTACTAGACCAGAATGGCCAAGATAGAGGAAATCAAAACAGGACTCACCTCGATCTTTCGCATCACTAGAAGTCCATCAATGATTTTTCCTGTAGGAAGAGTATGAACTAGACTTTATTATTCTCATTTGCATAGTACTTTCCAGCTTCCAAGGTCCACTCTTAGCCAGCATCTCATTGGAATCTCATACTACCATCAGAAAATTGAGATTTGATGGAAGTGAAATGATTTGCCCAAGGTCAGAGATAAGAAGGAGCAGCATACTAGGTTTGGACGATTGCAAAGCCCTACTGTACAGTGCTCCCTCTGTGTGGCATTCCTTAAGTGACACCATCCAGGTTTCCCTCCCAGACATACAGACCACCCCAGTGGTTACAATGGGTGGTGGTTACACACTACATCAGATAGTCCCTCCACCCTTCCCTCCGGCACTCTAACTACAAGTTCTCCCCACCTTCCTACCACTTCCACTTTCCCGGAGCAGTTACATCAGACTAGAGTGTGAGGACTGGCTCCTTTAGAAGTCCCACTCTGTGTGAACAGGGCCGGGACTCTGGGACAGGAAGAGGACTCACCAAACACTACGTGTTTCCCATCCAGCCAATCACATTTAGAGCAGGTGATGAAGAACTGGCAGCCATTCGTACTGGGACCACTGTTTGCCTGACAGAAACCAAGTATGCCTTCAGTGAGTTTTCCTGGCCATGCTAGTCAAAGGGCAAAATTCCCAAAAGAAGGACACCTGGGTGGCTCAGTCAGTTAAGCATCTGCCTTCAGCTCAGGTCATGATCCCAAGGTCCCAGGATTGAGCCCCACATCAGGCTCCCTGTTCAGTGGAGAGCCTGCTCCTCCCTCTCCCTCTATCTGCTGCTCCCCATGCTTCTGCTCTCTCTTTCTCTATCTCTGACAAATAAATAAAATTGTAAAGAAAAAAAAAAAAAAAGATTCCCCATAGAGCCTGTAGCCCTGATTCCTTTCTTTCAGCAAACCTTACTAACTCCCTACTATAAGCCAGGTCCTAAGCTAGGATCCAAGGATATAGAGAGAAACAGGATACATAATCACTGCCCTCAAGGAGCTAGATCCTTGAATAAATGTACAGTTCTCCTGCAGCCTGAATTTTTAAAATGGGAACAACTGTTCGCAGGGACTGATTTGCTGTATTTAATCCGACACTGGTTATACCTGGATTATAGTTACAAGTTAGGTACGATGGAGAAAAAGCCTGTTGCCTGTGCCATAAGCTCTTTTGACTGAATAGCTTTGTACTGCATCATAACAATGGTAATAAAAGACTGTAAGGAGGTGTGAGAAGTTGCTATGCTAGTGCCATGCTAGAAAAAGATGATATTTAATCAATGATGTTTGCTTTTTACAGCTACACCCCAAAACCTGTATTATTGAATTTTACAGAAAGAAATATTTTTTTTTTTAAATTGAGAATCTGAAAGTCTCTAGCTCTATCCCATCTCCTCCCTTGAATTTGTCTCTACATCATTACATTTCACAATGCATTACAAAAGAACAGGCTATGGTTATGCTGCAAGGAAAGGCGCGGAGCAGATACCGATGAATGACGGAAACATCATCAGCAGGATAGCTAACCTCTACAGGCCAGTTGCTCGACAAACACCATAGGAGGGTTAATCCCTTTTAATCCTCTCAACATCCCTTTGAGATAGGTACAAATGAGAACACTGAGGCCTAGGGAGGTCACACGATTGCGAGGCCATCGTCCGGCTCCAGAGCTTACTCTTGAAAGCAGTGAGCTGTACTGCCTCAAGAGAATGAGCAAACTGAGGGGCTGAGGGCAGAGAGTGCCCCTTGAGCCATAAAAATGTATATGACTGTTCTGCCTGCCTGCTTGCTAATCAGTGTCCCTGCACCAGCCGCAAGGGAGATTGAGTGATTGCTTGATTGACTGGTCAAAAGAAGGAAGCAAAGAATTGGGAGCCCTAGGATGTCTGTGCCTCATTCCACGGCATGTGGCTCCTCTGACTGGCTTAGGCATTCCCTTGCTTTCAGGTAGGAGTTGTTCATAAGTACATGCACAAAACCCACAAGTAGCCTCATCTTACGTGGGGCATTTCTAAGTATAACACAAAATCCCTGGTGAGGCAGTGAGCGTGTTTCCCTGGACAGTGCTATGAATGTATTTCATGCACACTTTTGTTCCTGCACAGCCCAACACAGAACCAACCGTGCCTTCTGTATCAGGTAGTAGGGCTTGGAGACCCCTGTGGCCTAGTCCCTGCCCTTGAGGAACTTAGGATTTAGGGGAGGATGGAAATAAAAACAATTGTGCCACACGATCTGTGACTGCACAGCTTCACCAGCGTCAGCCCGAAGGAGTAGAGACCAACGTTTCCTTCCATTTTCCTGACTCCTCCACAGGTGGCATGCCCCTAGAAGGGTCTACCCCTCCTGGCGAAGATCCAAGCACACCTGAGCCTACCTGCAGCATTTACTCCTGGGCTTGCCCAGCCTGGCTTTCCGAAAAGGGGGCTTGCACACTGTTTGCCAGGCAGGTCTCACTCAATTCTCATGGTAGCCTCCTGACTGGCTTCTCTGCCCCCACCTCTCTATTCCATCTGCCACTCACACCACAGCCGTGGGCTTCTCTCTAAATCACAGAGTTGATCAACCCTGCTCAGAAAAGCATCCGGCTCACCATAACCTGTACTTCACCATAACCTCTAATTCTGGCATTTGAAGCCCTTGAGGAGCTAGACCCACTCTTCTCTCCAGTGTCTCTACTGGCCCTTCCCTTCCCCACTCACATCCTATGTCCTCATCCTTCCTCACCTTCTGTTCCTTGACCATGCCACCCTCCTCCATGAAGCCGTGCCTGATCCCTCAGAATGATGCCTCTCAATCCATGGGGCACCCCACGGACTTTTACATACCCTGAGGGGCCCTCACCTCAATAGATGGTGGTGTGACTACCCTACGCTGGGCTTGTCAGTTTGCATGTGTGATTCCTCCATTAGATGTTAAGTGTCACAAGGGCAAGGATCAGGTCTATACCTCTGTACCCCACCCTGAAGCCTGAAACAGAGTGGGTGTTGGCAAACCACTTGATGAATGCCTGTGTAGATAAGTGGAAGGGTAGGCAAGCAGCGCAGAGTGTGTGCCTGTAAATATAGGGTCTGGGGAGGGAGAATGGGGGCACTGCCAGGGAAATGGGTAATGAAGGGAGGTAGGGAGGGGACTGGAGAGTGAGAGGGAGGCAGGATGGGATGATTAAAAAACAGGAGGGCAGGATGAATAAGAGGAAGATGGGGGAGTGAGCATGCAGGAGAGTGAGCATGAGTGGGGTAGATGAGAGGGTTAAGTGGGGCAGGCTGGGGGATGAGAAAGGAATGAGGTATGGGAGTGGGTCTAAGTAGGAAGGAGAGCTGGTCCAAAGAAGCAGGAGCAGTCAGTGAGCCTAGAGGTGGACAAGCCAGGAGGCAGCATGAGAGGACAGGTGTGGGTGGAATCCTGATGGGTGGAACACTGAAAGCACAACTGGCCACACTCTGAGCAACAGGGCTGGATGCCGAGCACGTTTCTCCACTCAAACAGAGGTAAGAAAACACACATCAGAGTTCAACTCTGGCTCCCCAGACTGCTAGGGGCCCAGCCCATCAAAATCAAAGCCAACTGAAGAAGGTGTGCGTGGCAGAGGTGAGTCCTGGGACAAGCAAGAGAAGTAAAGAATTTGCTTCCATCCTAAGAGATAGCACTGGGCCTCAAGAGGGGCCCAGAACCTGCTGGATACGAATCTAACCCAAAACCTTGACTGGACCTTACTTACCATGGAAAGCAGGCCTGGAGCTGAGTGCCTGAGTTTAAAATTTTCATCTGCAAATGGCCCCCGGTAAATACTGGCAACTCCAGTACCATCTCCCTGAGCAGAAAAAAAAGGAAGTGTTAACAAGTTTTGAGTGTTGCCCCTCCTCCCCTGTTCTGGAACCCAGAGGAGGGATGCTGCTGCACCACAGCCAACTTTTTAAAGTGCACTCTTACGCTTGAAGGTCACTTTGCAAGTCACACCTCTGGGACCCTATCTTACAGTCAAAGCCAGCACCATCCTAGGCAACCTGCAGCTCACGCACTGGCCAGGGCATCGCACAGGTTGGGTAAAATAGGTGACAGCTAGGCCTCTAGAAAGCTCAGTTAAGACACAGGCAGAGTAGGGAATGACAGTACAATGATCACATACATAATCCTTGCCACTCCCAAAGACTCTCATGCCCGTTGGCATATAAAATTATCCGATTAACTGACCACTATCCCCGCTCCAAGCTATGCAAGTGGATAGGCTCTTGGAAGCCTCGTCTGTACAGATGCCACCCTCTTGACCAAAGCTGATTGGTCCAAGAGAGGATGCCCAACTAACGGAGGGCCAACTAAAGTTCCTTCTCTGGGGATTGTGAAGGAGGACTGATGCTCTCTTTGAGGCTGAAGTTATCATATGAGCCTGGAAGCTGCCAGTGACCATCCTCTGGTCTGAGAAGAGAAAGAGAAAGCAACACACTTGTATAGAGAGCACTAGAGAAACAGAAGGAAAGGACTGCCTTGGTTCTATGTGGCCTTCTGGTTCCTAGTTCGTTTCTTCCTTTGGGTTTCATGAAACACCTTATCATAAATCCCCAATTTCTGCTTAAACTAGCTTTATTAGCATGATCTCTTCGCTCTTCCAGTAACCACATGAAATAAGCACTATTATTGTCCTCGTTTTCCAGGTGAGCCAACTTAAGTCAGGGTGATAAAGCAACTTGGCTACAGCCATATTTGTAGTACCTTAAACAGAATACCTGAGAGGGTGCCAAAAGACCAATCTCTTCCAGCCAGTTAGTAAAGAGAAAGAATACTGGGTGCATGGCAGAAAGGGAAAGCACTGATGTAGGACAGAATCAAGGGGCCCTTACTGGGGCAAAGATTACCAAAGGGAATTAACATAAGCCAGACAAGGAAAAAAACTGTCAAAATCAATCTTTTATTTGATTACAAATTAATAAAACCAAGCTCTGTGTAGTGGAAAGATCTGGATGTGAGTTCTGGATCAATCCTTTATGAGCTGGGAAAGTCACTTTGCACTGCTGAGCCTCTTGCTTCTCTCAGCTACCAAGTGAAGATGAAATCACCTGCTCTTTATACCGCTGCCAGGAAAATCCAATCAGAAAAGACCTTGCAATTGATTCGGTACTATAGTAAATGTGAGCTATTATATCTTTTTTTTTTTTAAAGATTTTATTTATTTGACAGACAGAGATTACAAGTAGGCAGAGAGGCAGGCAGAGAGAAAGAGAAAGGAGGAAGCAGGCTCCCTGCTGAGCAGAGAGCCTGATGTGGGGCTCAATCTCAGAACCCTGGGATCACGACCTGAGCCGAAGGCATAGGCTTTAACCCACTGAGCCACCCAGGCGCCCTGAGCTATTATATCTTTAACTCCACACAAATACCTACGTACATACAGAAGAAGAGAAAAACATTTAGAAAAAAAAATTTTCATCTGATCTCTACCCAAGTGTCATGTGACTAACTAGTCTGTATCTCTCAAGGATCATCTATAGGTATGCTGGGAAAGTTCAGCTTCTGGCTCTAAAAGGCTGAAATTTGGAAGTCAGTGACTCAAAGTGCTAATGTCTGTCATCTAGTGGTATAAAGAGTAGTAGCAAGCACCTCTAAAGGACATTCCTATCACCCCCCTTACCCCTTCAGAAAACTTCGCTACTACTGCGAGCCTTAGGACTGAGTCCTGTAGTAGAAGTAGTAGGAGCATCAATAACAAAAAACAACATTCCTAAAGGGCTTTGATAGTAAAGAAATAGTACTTACATTAACAAAATCCCCACCCTGAATCATGAAATCCTTTATGACCCTGAAACAAAGAATAAAGGATCCTGAGAGAAGGTTCTGTCATTTAGAAAAACATTGCTTTAGTCATTATACTTTAGATTAACATTAATTTAAAAATAAAATGTTTATCACTTTGGCTTTTAATAAGCCTTCAAATCAATTGTTGAGTTCACAAAAACATTCCTTCTCAAGATCTAGGAATTGTCCTAGGGTTTTACTTCCCACTAAAGAGATAAATCCCCAAGGAAGTAATTCTAAAAGCCTGCAGGAGGGCTTGCCAAGGCCTTACCTGTGGAAGGTGCTCCCTTTGTAGCCTATTGGAACCCCATCTTTTCTATAACCAAAAAGAAAGAAACTTGGAATGATGATAGGTAATCAGAGGCCTGTCCAGTTTACCACCCACTAGAGCCAAGGAACTCTTCTAAAGATGGTCGGGAGAAGAGAAATAAAGAAGGCAAATGAACTGAAGATATTGGGGGATTACCTTCTCAGCAATCATTCAAGGCCTGCTGATGGTTCCCCAAAACCCCACCGCAGCCCCAGGACACCCTTGAGGAGCAAGCAGAGAAATCGACCATGTCTGACACTGACCTGAATTCTCCAGTGCAGAACTGCCTTAAAGGGAAAAGAGTGAACGAATCAGTTACCATGGCATCACAGCTGAGGGCATTCCTACTGGGGTGGGGATGGGGGGAGCACAGACATTAGCGCCAGAAAGCCCACCAACAGGCCAGCCGACGTCCAGACACCTAAGCATACAAATTAACAACAAAATTGATATGGGAAGAGTAAAAACGGTGACTATTCCGAGCGCTGCAGAGAGGACTCCGATCTCAAGGGCAGCGAGTGGACGGTCAGAGGCAGGCAGAGGATAAAGCGTACCGGTTCCAGCTTCTGGTTCGGTTAATCTAGCAGAGCTGGAACACCTCCTTACCTAAAATTCTCGGCCGTCTTAGGCACAACGTCCGCAAAGAGCTCGATCTTCATGCGGCCAACCTCCTGCAAGCGGCGGGAGATGGTCAGAATGGCCGGTCCAAGACCATGAAGGCCTCGGCGAGCAGGAACTGGAGCGGCTGACCCCTCGTCGCCCCCATGCCACTCGGTCTCTACCACCTCCATCTCCACAGCCTCTCCTTCCGTGCCGTCCAGTTCCTCCCGCTGCGCGGCGCTAGGATGGGCAAGACTTCTCCCCCTCCCGTGCCCGTGCCCCTGCCCCGCAGGTAGGTAGGTTCTGGCCCAGTTTCGTTTCCTGGATTCTCCAGTCCGCTATCCCTGGCTGGGTGAGATCTTCCTGGCTGGTCCCGTGCAGTGTCCCTTCGGCGCCGTGGCTGCATGGACCTCACCTGGCCGCCAATGCTGACATCAAAAAACACCACGGGATTGACAGGGCTTGAATTTGCCACCGCCATGGCTCCGACCCGGAAGCAGAAGACGGAGGCGTGGGTTCCGGTGAACCTAATCCCCCGCTCTGCGGGTTTACGCGCCGGCGCAGGCGCAGGACGCAACCAAGGCCAGGCCCCACTCCCCGGAAGTCCAGTCCCGCCCCGCCCCGGCTGCCGAGCGCTCTGTACCTCCCGTGCCGAAACTGGGCGTTGTGGCGGACGTGGGACCAGGACCGCTGAGCCATCCTATGTGCGGTCTGATCCCTGCCCATTAGTCTGTGAGCCCCACGAAGGCAGGAGTCTTCTTACTCAGCGCTTGGAATAGCCTGGTATATGTAGCCCTTCGGTTAAGTCAGGACACCAGAATTTTAGTTCTAGTTCTGCCACAAGCTTCCACTCTTGCCACAATTCATTCTTGCTACAATTCATTCCTGTAGAACGGCTAGAGCTTTTTAAATAAATCTGCTTATAAATCATCCCTGGCTTCCCATATTTAGAATAAAATCCAGTTCCTTACATACAAAGGCCTACATTACATTATCTGGCCACACATACCTGGCCTCATCCTGTATCACCCTCAATTATGATTCTCTGGTTTTCCTGTCCCTCAAGGTCATGGAGATTGATACTCTCTTTAGAGTCTTGGTACCAGCTGTTAACAGTCTTTAATACTCTTCTAGATCTTAATGAAGGTAGGGAGTGCTCCTTGTAGCTCAGGGCTCAGCTCAGCAGTCACTCAACCTAAAGCAGCCCATAGTCACTCCTCCAGATGCATCACTGGTTTATTTTCTTCATGCACTCACCATCCAAAATTATATGGTCTGTCACCCCACCTGTGTGTCCCTGTTGCACACACATATTTACCTTCCAACCTAATAGCATATTAACTCCAGAAAAGCAGAAACTCTTCACAGGTATAGCTCTAATGCCTACTATTGAATAGCCCATAGTAGGGATTCAATAAATAGATTCAATGAATTGAGTGAAAGAATGTGACCTTGGGCAAGGTTTAGAGTCAGTATGTTATCTGTTATCATAGCTATTATGTCCTATATCCTTTGATCATCCCTTCTGGGTCAGTCATCTGAGGAAGTAAGGGTTACATATAAAAATTCAATATCTCAACTCACAGTGTCTTTTTAATTTTTGGTTACTTTTCCTTTCCTCTTGGTCTCCTCTATCTCCAGTTGAAGAGGAAGAAGAAAGAGGAGAAGAATAAGGATGGGAAGAAAGAACAGCAGGAATCACCCTTTAGTATAGCTTATAGCAACTATTTTAAGTAAAATTTTTTTAAAGATTATTTATTTATTTGACAGACATTACAACTAGGCAGAGAGGCAGGCAGACAGAGAGGAAGGAAAGCAGACTCTCTGCTGAGCAGAGAGCCCGACGCGGGGCTCGATCCCAGAACTCTGGGATCATGACCCGAGCCGAAGGCAGAGGCTTTAACCCACTGCGCCACCCAGGCACCCCTTAAATAAAATTTTTGAATTGATTAGATATCCAATGTTGATGAGGTCGTGGAAAAACCAGTACAAAGTGCCAGTGAAAATAAATGATGATACCTAGCATTTCTTAAGTAGCTACTAAGTTCTAAATATGCATTTCATTTCATTTGGTCCTCACAACTATATGGGACAGTAACGACTACTGTTCCCATTTTAATGGATCAAGAAGTTTAAAGAGGTTGACTATAGGGCACCTGGGTGGCTCAGTCAGTTAAGCATCCCACTCAATCTCAGCTCAGGTCTTGATTTCAGGATCGTGAAAGCCCCATGTTGGGCTCCATGCTGGGCATGGAGCCTACTTAATAAAGAAAAAGAAAAAAATAAAGATGTTGACTATAGAAACATCATGTTGACGCTTTTTTTTTTAAAGCAACACAAGTGATTTACCAAACTATATAACATTTGTATCCTCTAACCCAATTATGCCAATTGTTTCTGGAATAACTCAAGAGAAAAAAAAGAGCTATATTCACAAAGACTTTCACCACAGCTTAATCTCAAATAGTGAAAAAGTGGAAACAACTTAAATGCAAACAATGAGAGAATTTATAGAACATCAACATGATAGAATATCATGTGGCTACTGAAGGAATAATTATGAAGACTATTAAAATATTGAAAAATGTTTTATGGCATGTTAAACTAAAAATCAGACTGTGAAAATGAACATACAACATAACAATCACTTAAAAATATATGCATTTGATAAAATTTGTTTCTAAATTTAAAAAATATGCATTTGAATAAGAACCAAAAAGGAATAAAATGAAAATAGTTGTCTTGAGAATGCAGAATTATAGGAGATTTCTCTTTCTTTTTAAAGTATTTGCTTTAATACGATTACATTGTTTTTGCTTTTAAAAAGTAAATAATATCCATGATAATAGGGGGAAAGTGCTGAGTTAGCTATATAGGTGCTCTACTGAACAGACCCCTAGTTAAACCATTGAGCTTAAGTCACTATTACAGATCAATATAAGGATATTTGAGGATATCAAACAAACTTGAGAAATCCATTCTTACAACTATAGTTTAATGAATTTATCAGCAATTCTGAGGACTCTTGGTTGACGTCCAGTGGGGATCCTTGGTAACTCTTTTACTTGTCATGTTCTACCTTCATGCCCAAGCTTTAAGTTAGCAGCTTTATCAAGTCTAGTTTTGGCCACCAGTGATTTTTATGGCTCTGATTTTTGGTCTTGTTCTTGGATGTGATGTGTCTTTTTCATAAAAGCCACGTTCATGTATCCAGCTTCAGAATTCTGTGAACACGAAAGAGACTCACGGAAATTGGGATTTATCGTTGCTGCTTCTGATGTACGTTTTGTAATCTCTTGAAGACTTCCGCCCGACTCTACCAAACCTGTTCCTGAAAAACTAAGAATTGCCTCATGTGAGGATTTTGTGAAAACAGGATCCCTTGGTAGCACTTTGGGGTTACAGGGACAAGGCAGCCATAGGATTTCAGTTTTTTACAACTGTCAAACACAAAAGAAACCAAATAACATTTACCTTAAACTTACGTGTATGGATTCAAGATCCTGTGAGGTGTGGGGGTGAGGAGGTGGAAAAAGAGAAGGGACCGGAAAAAAATTCAAATACTAAATATAGAAACATTACTCCCAAATGCTATGCTCTGTTAAGCCAGCAACTCAGGATGAGTTAGGCAGCCATGACTCTCAGTCTTGCAGATGACTGTCCTGACTTTACTAACCTGGAGTCTTGTAAGGGCAAGATTTTATCCAATAATTCAAATTCAGGGATGTCACAAATTGTTTTCTGAAAGAAAATAAAGGATGAATATTTAAAATTATAATTATAAGCCATTGGCAACATGATCCTAAAACATGTGCTTTATATTTTTGGTTAAAAATTTAATCCCCTCCCCTCTTACTTGCTAGAATGGCTATCATATAAAAAAAAAAAAAAGAGAGAGAGAGATAACAAATGCTGGCAAGGATGTGGAGAAAAGGAAACCTTTGTTGAACTGTTGATGGGCACGTACTTTGGTTTAACCACTTTGGAAAACAGTATGGAGTTTCCTCAAAAAATTAAAAACAAATACCATATGATCCAACAATTCCACTTCTGGGTATCTGGAAAAAATGAAATCACTGCCTGAAGATATCCGCCCCACCCCATATTCATAGCATCATGATCTTACATATGTGTGCAATCTAAAAAAAAAACCAAACTCATAGAAGCAGAGATCAGATTTGTGATTGCTAGAGGTGGGGGTGTGGTGGATGGAGGAATTAGGTGAAGGTGGTCAAAAGGTACAAACTTCCAGTTATAAGATAAATTCTGGGGATGTAATGTATACCATGAAGACTACAGTTAACAACAATGTACTGTATATTTGAAAGTTGCTAAGACACTAGATCTTAAAAAGTTCTCATTGCCAGGAAAAAAAATAGTTATACTTTTTTATACTTTTTAACTTATACAATTAATGTTATATGTCAATTATATCTCAATAAAACTGAAAAAAATGTAATCCCTAAATAGCTATAGAATATCTAGTAATTATAAAATTATAAATCTTATACTTTTATATTAGCACTTTCATTGTAGGCCTTCTTATTATATCTATTGTCCTACATGTATTACCTCGTATTAGCTGGTATAATCATTCTGTTCTATTAGGTAAGTTTTCACTTAATACTCTGGTAAACATTTTGTCCCTTTAAATCATGAAAAAAAGTATCTTTTTTTGAAAAATCTGTGACTTTAAAAACCAAATACCTTTCTTATAGAAACTGATCAACATAGACCAAATTTTACATACAATTATGGGGTTTACCAATTCCCCTAAACTTGGACTTCTGTTTAAACTTTGATACACACCAACTCAATTTCTGTGAGAAATTCTTAGTTATCCTGAAATAAATGAGGAGCTTCTATAAGGAGGAAAAAACTACCATTCAGAGAAATTTATAATGTGTTAAAAATATTACTAGACTAGGAATTAGGAGAGCAAGGTTTGAATTCTGGTTCTACTAGTTAGACTCTGATATGTCCCGTCATCTCTCTGAGTTTTGTTTCCTACACTTAAAAGTGTGATAATAACAATTAATCACTAATTTTTCAGGGTTATTGCAAAAATTAATTAACATAAACATACCTAACATATGGGAGGAACTCAATAAGTGTTCAGTATGGAAACAAGTATATTCACTGAGAGAAAGAAGCTGTTTTTATTGAATGCCACTAATTTGCCAAGTAATACACCAGGTACTTTATATGAATTATTTTAATTATTCTACTTTAACCCCAGTAGCCATCTCTGAAATTCAATCATTCATTCATTCATTCACTCTTGTAATAGCTTTATGGAGATATAATTCACACACTATACAATTCAGTCATTTAAAGTACATAACTTGGGGTGCCTGGGTGGCTCAGTTGGTTAAGCATCTGACTCTTGGTTTTTGCCTCAGGTCGTGATCTCAGGTCATGGGATCAAGTCCTGTGTCAGGCTCCTCATTCAGCTTGGAGTCTGCTTCTCTCTCCCTCTGCTCCTCCTCCCAGTTGCACTTTTTCTCTCACTCTCTCTCAAATAAATAAACAAAAATAAAGTACACAATTCATTGGTTTTTAGTATATTCACAAGGTTTTACAACCATATTACAATAAATTTTAGAATATCTTCATCACCCCAGCATAAACCTAATACCCTTTAACTACACCCCCATCTTTCAATGCCTCAGCCCTAGGCAAGTACTCATCTACTTCTATGTTTATATATTTGTCTACTCTGAACATTTTATATAAATGGAATCATATAATATATGGTGACTGATTTTTCTCATTTCACATAATATCCTTAAAGTTCATTTGTGTTATAACATAGATCAATACTTCATTCCTTTTATGTGGCTGAATGATATTCCATTGTATGGATGGATATATCACATTTTATCTATCCATTCATCAGTTGATAGACATTTAGGCTGTTTACACCTCTTAGCTATTATCAATAATGTTGCTATAAATATTCATATACAGATTTTGGTGAGGAACAGCCACCTTTGAATATTATTACTTCATTTTCCCAGATGAAGGAACTATAAGGTAAATGAGGTTTCCTCCTTTCACACAACTAGTAAAATGCTGAGCCGGTATTTGGGACATAAGGAGAAGTGAGAAGTCCTATCAAGGACACAAAGCTATATTTGGAGATGGGAGGATTCAGAAAAAGCTTTATGGAAGAGAAGGTATTTAGGATGAATTATGAGGGACAGTAGGAAACAGCCAAGAGAAAATCTGGGGCAAGGAAGTCATGAGAGAAGGCAATGAAGGGAGAGGGATTTCCAAGAAGAGCCTAAAGATGACTGCAGTAAGTCCTTGTATGGCTTTGGGTCATATGCTCAGATTACATTTTGTAAAGACCCTTCTGGCTATAGGCTAGCAGAACAATAGGATTTCAAAAGATAAAAGCTAGAGAGGTAAAAGAAGGAAGGAAGATGGGATGTGTCTTTCCAAGTAAGGGAAATACAGGATCTAGTGGGAGGAGTTTTCCCCAGAGTTTTTGGGGAAACAGTAAACAGATTGGTTTCCTTTGATCAAGCTTGTTTGATGTCAGAAAGTTATTTGGGCTATAGGAAGTTCCTATGTGGCTTCGGTTCTCCTGACTTAGACTCTGGAAGTCTAACTCTGGAAGTTTAGCTCTGAAAGCCTTCCCTAATCACCCCAGACAGGTTTAGATGCCACTCTTCCTGCTTTCAGAGCATTCTGGGCCTACCATTATGGTAGAACTCACACAGTGTATGGCAGTTGCTGGTTATATGATGGTCACTTTCATCAAGGCTGAGTTCTCTGAGGGCAGACACTCCATCTTGTATATCACCATATCCAAACCACAAGGGAGGGGCAGCATGAGGCCTGGCACTCTGTATATGCCTAATAAATATTTGTTGAATGAATGAACTTTATCGGATAGACAAAACAAGTCTCTGAAACTCTATGGGATGAAGTACTATGAAGGCAGGCAGTGCTTCATGAAGATTAGTCTGGAGGCACGGGCAGGACAGATTAGGAGGAAAGACTGAAAGGAGATGAGTTAAGTTGTTGCTCTAACCCAGGTACTAAGTGCTTGGGATGCATAGGGTAACACGATGGACATAGTTCCTGCTCTTATAAATTTTATAATCCAATCCACAGGATGCAACATGGTCTCTTACAAGGCCATGTCCCTGGTTACCCCCATACCCTGAAAGGGAAACAGTAGAGTTGGGGTATTATGAGATAGCGGCTAAGAATAAGGTACCACAGAGAGTTGGCTTCAGTCCCTGTTCTTCTACTTATTGGTGATGTGCCTTGGCCAATGACGTCACTTTACCTCTCTAGAGCTGTTTCCTCAGCTGTGAAAATGGGCAGGATAGTTTGTAGATTAAATGAAATAATGTACATAAAATGCTTAGCACAGTACCAGGCACATAGCAAGCACTCAACAAATGTCAAGCTCTCACCATTTTAGCCTCTGAGGTGTTGCAAGGAAGGAGAAGATCTAGGATATGTCTGATCTCAGGGATCTATATAGTGATCTGTTTGTAGTATGATACTCAATCACCGAGAATCAGGAGATGTGCAAAATGTTAGCGGTGTGACTCAGGCATACCACTTAGCCTCTCTTGAGTTTTATCTCCCTCCTGTATAAAATGAGGGGATTGAATTGGAAGATCCTTAAGATTCTAAGTTTAAAAACAATTTTGGAGTTAACACATATGAAGATGTTACAAGTTGGTACTTTTTTCACACATGAAATGTGGAGCTTGACATACTATAGTCCTGACCCCTGTCACATTTTTATCTTGTTTGAGGGTAATGTTGTGGATCTCAAAGCTATCAGGTCTAGTATATACACCATTAAGACTCATCAACTATTGGGGCGCCCGGGTGGCTCAGTGGGTTAAAGCCTCTGCCTTCGGCTCGGGTTGTGATTCCAGGGTCCTGGAATCAAGTCCCACATCGGCTACCTGCTCAGCAGAGAGCCTGCTTCCTCCTCTCTCTCTGCCAGCCTCTTGGCCTACTTGTAATCTCTGTCTGTCAAATAAATACTACTAAAGAATTCCAGAAACACAGTCTATCTTCATATCCCTAGGACTTAGCATAGTTGAGAACAGATGTAGCTCAAGCAAAAAAGTAAACTACTGGAAATTAAGCTGCATAATCTGGCAGTTCTAATTTGGATAAAATCTATGAAACAACTCATGTAGTTTGGAAATAATCACCTTTCTTTTTTAAAAGATTTTATTTATTTACCTGAGAGAGAGAAGTGTGTGCACCAGTTGGGGGAGGGGAAGAGGGAGAGGGCAAGAAAGAATCCCAAGATTCTGTGCTGAGTGCAGAGTCCAACATGGGGCTTGATCCCAGGACCCCAAGACTATGACCTGAGCTGGAATCAAGAGTTGGACACCCAACCGATTGAGCCACCCAGCCACCCCAGAAATAATCATCTTTCTGAGAGCAAGCCAGATGTAGGTCTTACATTCACAGCAATAGTACCCAACAGGCAGGATCTACATAAGTATCCTGGAAGTAAACATCTAGCAGGCGATACATGCTAGGGGAGAAAGCAAGCAGCCTCTATCTTAGATTCAGAATGCAACTCTGCTCATTGAAGTCCCTCTCCCTGACACAATTACCAGCCAGACTCTGGACCTTCTCTGAACCTATACTATTGGCTTCATCTATCTGGACTTGACTACTTGTCTGCTTGGATCTTTGTAACATCATTGCTTTTCTCTGACTCCGACCTTAGACTTGACTACTTGCCAGACCAGACTATCTTCATTTACCTCTCAGGGCCTCAGATTTGCTCATTTCTGAGGCAGAGCTAGAATAATCCATGGCAAACAGGGTTGAGAATGAGGCATACATGTGAAAATATTTAGTAGTCATTCATTCTCAAATATTTATAGAGCACCTATCTATAGCTAAAATGACATATGAGATACAATCCTTGCCCTCCAGGATCTCACTGCTGATTTCATGAGATAGAGAAGCAAAAAGACAATGGTGATACACTGTTGAAGAAGATATGAGACATGCACAATCTCTTTGGGATCACATAGGAGGAGAGTGTTTACTAAAAGCTGACCCAGGAGTGCCTGGGTAGCTCAGTTGGTTGGGCATCCTACTCTTCATCTTGGCTCAGGTCTTGATCTCAGGGTCATGAGTTTGGGCCCCACTTGATAACAGGGTCATGAGTCCGGGCCCCAAGCTGACCCAATGAAGATCAAAGCTGGCCAAGAACAGTCTCAGGGTCTGCTGCTCTGGTGTAGCCAATGAACTTCTTTGCCATAGGCCACCATGAGGCCAAGTGCAGCCTACAGTTACATGAAGATGGAGACAGAACACAATAACCTTAGCAACTAAGCTTCATATGAAGGACACCACAGAAGCATGCATCTTACCTCTCCTCTGTAAGTCTGGATGCTCCTTGTGATACGCTCTAAGATGCCAACCTGCTGTGTAAGCCGGATACTGGTTTCCTGCAATTTCTTATTTTCTTTATCCAGAGGAAGTGCTCTAAAATGGGATAGATCAGAGGAATAGCTAAAAATCTCTGTATCATTACTAAAAATTCAAAACTATGTCCCACTTACCACTAGCTCTGGGTCTTAGCCCACTGCCTAGATTATGGAACCAACTTTGGCAGAATAATTCTCACCACTTTCCAAGACCAAGTAGAAATGAATAAGCTTTGGCCTGTACATAGTCACTAAAAACATATTGAGAACAGAGACATACCATATGCAAGAGTATGAAAGGAAAGGCACAATTCTAGCCCTTGAGAAACTTGACGAAGGATATGATCCCATTTAGGGGTGGGACTGAAATAAGAGAGTCTGCATCCCTTCAAATATCGTAGCTACACAGCCTGTGTATGGTTCTGATCTCGTATAGTCAGACCATACTCTTGTAACAGTAGTTGCAGTAGTAGTAGTAACCATAGCAACAACGGTGATAGTGATAGTAGCACCAGTACCAGCAGTCACGGCAGCAGCAGTAGTAATGGTAATAGCAGCAGCAGCAGCAGCAGTAGTGGTACTAACAGCAGTAGTCCTAACAGTAGTAATAGCAGCAGCTGTAGTAATGGTAATAGTAGCAGTATTAGCAGCAGCTGTAGTAATAGTAATATTAGGAGCGGTAGTAATAGCAGCAGTCACAGCAGTAGTAGTAATAGTAGTAGCAGTAGTAGCAGTAACAGTAGCAATAGCAGTAATAACCATAGTAATAGTCGTAGCAGCAGCAGTAGCAGCAGCAACAGCAGTAGTAATAGTAGCAGCAGCAACAGCGGTAGTAATAGTAGCAGCAGCAACAGCGGTAGTAATAGTAGCAGCAGCAACAGCGGTAGTAATAGTAGCAGCAGCAACAGCGGTAGTAATAGTAGCAGCAGCAACAGCGGTAGTAATAGTAGCAGCAGCAACAGCGGTAGTAATAGTAGCAGCAGCAACAGCAGTAGTAATAGTAGTAGCAGCGGCAGTAGTAATAGTAGCAGCAGCAGCAATAGTAGCAGCAACAGCGGTAGTAATAGTAGCAGCAGCAACAGCGGTAGTAATAGCAATAGTAGTGGCAGTAGCAGCGGCAGCAGCAGCAACCATTTACCAAGGACCTACCATGTACTTCGGCACCATGCCCTACCCACAGAGTAAACACTTAAACCTGCTCATGCATTAGGTCATCTGATCTTGCAACAACTCCATGAAATGGATATTGTTATAGAGCCCATTTTACAGATGAGGAAACTGAAGCCCAGAGAAAAGCAACTTGTTTTAAGAACCAAAACTCAGAAAGTCATAGAGCTGGATGCCAATCTAGCTCTTTTAGATGTCTAAGCCTGAGTTCCTACCCGCTCTATCAGACTCACTCTCCTGGGCCATGGTTTATCTGGGACACAAGGTGGTACAATAGTGTTGATCAGAGATTTGTGTTTGAGTTTGGGTTCTGTCGCATACTAGCTGTGTGACCTTTGGCAAATTACCAAATCTGAGCCTTGGCTTTCTCATCTGTGAAAGAAAGAAGCATCCTGTAGAAGAAACTTAGTCCAAGGAAAACATACAAGTCCAATCCAGATGGCCAGAGTGTGTCTTTAGGAGGGCAAGATGGGAACATCATTAATGTTAAGGCACAGGTAGTAAGTCAGTTGTGTTGGGAATATCAGAATCAATGACATAGTTTGAGAAGGGCAATGGCTTATACAGAGCATACAAAAAGGGAGACACAGAGAGTAGATCATCAGAGACTCTCCAGGCCTGCCCTGAGAAGTGTGTGCCCCCAACAGAAGAAAGGAGAGTTCTAGTGGGCAGGTCTCCCCACAGACTGCGGTGCTGTGGGCTCTAGGGCCGAGCTACTGAGGTTCATACACTGCTCTGTCCCTGACCAGGCTGTCTGAGTTCCCAAGTGTCCCTGAACCTTGGCTTTCTCACCCATAAAATAAGGCTAATCCCAGAGCCTCCCTTGTGGGATTGGTGTGAGGACTGGTGAGAGAGAGGGAGCTTAGAACAATGCCTCGCACATCATAAGTGCTCAAAAAATATTAATCATTATAGTTATTATTGGTGACTCTATGTGTTAAGATCAAACCATTCTCTTTGCCTTAATTCTGTGCTCCAAGAAAGTTTTTCATTGTAACTGGAGTTTTCTAATAGAGGAGAGAGCGCTTGGGCTGGCTGATGTGTGAATTCTTCTCTGCTGGGACTATTTCTCATTATAAATGAATGCAATTGGTATCCTAAGGGTTTCATGAATTTAAGTCACTAGTATGACTGTTCCTCTCTTGATCTACCTTGATTCCACAGGTATCAGATGACAAAAATGAGTGTCAACACATGAAGTAACAGGCCAGAACAAGCACAGCTAGGTCCTCAGTCAGGCAATGCCCATGTGCAAGAGCCCATCTGAGTAGCTGACCCATCTCCTCCGTGATCTTTTTTTCTTTAATTTCATAACATTTCCATGAACTGCTGAAAACAGCAGGCAGCAGAGCAACGATTATGAGACCAGCTGCAAACCCAAAGGATAGTGTCTCTGGAACAATTTCTTCATTGAGGGAGAAACATCTTTGCAGAGTTCATTGGCTCCTCAGGCAGGACTGCACCTACCTGTTCTGGACTGAAGATATTATCGATCTATTGTTGCGGATTAATTCTTCTTGCTCTGTGACTTGTTCCAGAAGTTTCCTTTTCTCTAGGAGCAGTATATTATTTTGAGCAGTGACCTCGTCCTGGAATGCCTTTTTCTAGAGAAAATAAAGCCCTTCATTACCACAGCAGGAGAAAGAATTATGAAGTTGACACCAAATTTCCCTTCTTTACTTTTCTTCTCCTGTCCCCTTGTTTTTATCTGTTTGCTGACATTGTCAGCTGGATAGTTCTTCTGTTTATTTTGGTTATATTGGGTCCTGTATTCTTTTTGAACAATTAATCATTCTCCTGGGTTAACATTTAAAAATATCTGAGCACTCAACTTTCAAGAAGGTCCCAAGGCTTTCATGTGTATTCTAACACCGTAGGTATCAAATCACTACCAAATGCAACTGGATCCCCCAAAGCTTCAGTTTGACATTTTCCCATATAATACATCTCCATCTGCATTGTGGCAATAGTCTTTTTAAGGCAAAGGGAGGAGATGCGAATTTAGCTCCCACACTTGGCAACCAGTTGCCTTGGCACATGGAGCAGGTAAGGTGGCTACGGAGAATATCCTTACAGTGCTCAAAAGAATTCTAACTTGACACCATGTCTCATTTTCTACCAACAATTTCCCCGGAAAGCAATAGCTAGCAAAGTTATAGCTAAAATGACAAAGGAGTGTATCTTGTGAAAAAATACTAATGTTCTTGTATTGAAAGAGTCAGTAGCTATTAATAAATATCACAGTGGGTGAGGAGTTTAGAAGCTCAAAAGTGTAGAATTGCCTTTCTCACTTCACTGATGCCCTGTCAATGGTAAGTGCCTTCACCCTTCTGTGTTTACGCCCCACCTGCCAAAGGTGGGAGTGAGTGGGGATGGGAGAAGAATAATGAGCTGCTGGCAGCTGGTGAATCATAGAGTTAAGAGGGGCAAATTCATTTCTTTCTTTTAAATAAGGCACTAATATAGATCATCCAGAAAAGATGCCATCTATTATTCAAGAATGGTAAGAGAGGATATTACATTATGTTCTGAAACAAACAGGACCCTTCCATGTCTAACAGCAGTCTTGTCTGCTCTTATTTAAATACATTTTTGGTAAGGATTGAGAATAGAAGCAGTCATCCCACCAACACTACTCTGCGGTTACAACTGGATTAGAAAGGAAACCAGATGGGGGAGACTACTGACATTCTACCCTTGGAAGTGCCCCCCCCTTTTTTTTGAACCAGAAAGTCAGGATGCCTGCTTTAACAAAAGGATAAAATATTTGGAGAAATCTGGTTTGGATGTTTACAACAGTCAGGAGGCTCAAGTGGCTCACTGTATAAAGAGAAGGCTGAAGGAATGAAATCCCAAAAAAGTGGCATTACTTTCTGGAGACTTGGTGCTTGGAAGGTAAGCCCAGCTTTTTTAAGCTCGTGGATCTGGTCCACAGGCCCTAAAATAAGTACAATCAGGACCTTCAGGTTTGCACTGTGGCATTAAAAGATCTCATACCGGTCTTCTCTAGGTTAAGTATTTCCTATTCTATTAAAAATTTCTCTTGTGAACTGTACATCTACCAATCAGCATGTTTCTAAGAGAGCTTACACCAAAAGAGAAGAAAAGAACATCTCTGGAAAGTTGGCTGTGTTAGGTGCCACTTCGGGCATTTCCTATTTTTTTAAAAAGGTTTTATTTATTTATTTGACAGACAGAGATCACAAGTAGGCAGAGAGGCAGGCAGAGAGAGAAGGAGGAAGCAGGCTCCCTGCGGAGCAGAGATCCCAATGCGGGGCTGGATCCCAGGACCCTGAGACCATGACCTGAGCTGAAAGCAGAGGCTTTAACCCACTGAGCCACCCAGGCACCCCAGGCATTTCCTATTTTAACTGCACAAAAGCCTCGTGAGGTGGGGATTAGTTCCACCATTTCATGGACAAGGAAAATGATACCCAGAGATTTGTGCCAGGTCACAGAACTATGAAGTGGCAGGTCTAGATTTTGTATCAGCCTATGGCCAAAGCCCCCAGCAGTCTTCAATGGCAGTGAGCAAAGGGACCAACTGCTCTTCCTTAGCCTCCGCTTATTTGCCATCTCTCCTGGAGATCTGTGGTTCTCTGGGTAGATGTGTCAGTTTCCTAACACTGTTGGAACAAATTATAACACATTGGATGGCTTAAAACAACAGGAATTGGTTTTCTCACATTTGTGGAAGCTATAAGTCTGAAATTGGAGTCTTAGCTAGGTTAGTTCCTTCTGGGGGCTCCATGCCTCTCTCTAAGCTTCTGGAGTTTATAAGCAATCCCTGGTGCTCCCTGGCATAGCTGTATCCCTCTGAGAGCTGCCTACATTGTCACGTGGCCTTCTTCCCCTGCATGTGTCTACCCGTGCCTGTTAGGGCCAACCCTAATCCACCATGACCTCATCTTAACTAATTACACCTGTGGAGACCTGATTTCCAAATTAGATCACATTCTGAGGTTCTGGATAGACACAAATTTGTGGTGGGCACAATTCAACCCAGTACAGTCAGGAAGAAAGAAGTAGGGGGCTGTTTCTGCCATGTAAGTCTAAGAGTGGAAGGCAGGCAGTACAAGAGAGTGGTAATACAGAAGTAGACTACTATTTCCAGTGGGCCCATGAACCAGGATTCCTCCTTTCTTCTGTAGTACTTTTCATGTGCTTTTCCTAGTTGTGAGTCTAACCTAGATCTGAGTCTTTAAAAGTTTGACAATTTAGTGCCCAAAGAGAAGGATACTGCAAAATCCAACTATTTTCCTCTCTCACTACAGTGTGGAGTATCAGGAGGAACTTTTTTTAAAACATTGGTGATCCAGGGGCGCCTGGGGGGCTCAGTGGGTTAAAGTCTCTGCCTTAGGCTCAGGTCATGATCCCAGGGTCCTGGGATTGAGTCCCACATCGGGCTCTCTGCTCAGCAGGAAGCCTGCTTCCTCCTCTCTCTCTGCCTGCCTCTCTGCCTACTTGTGATCTCTGTCTGTCAAATAAATAAATAAAATCTTTAAAAAAATAAAAAAATAAAACATTGGTGGCCCATCTGTTATAATCCAAAAATGTTTTATTGTGTGTAGTCTTAACCATCCCATAATAGCCCATGGAATGACTGAAATTACATGAATTCTTTGGGGATCCTTGGCACATACACAGAAATGAGTATTTTAGGAGTGAGCACAGAGTTTTCAAAATTCTGATGGGCTAGGCATCTCAAGAAGGGAAAAAGCATTACTAGCCTAGTCAGTTGAATTCGTGTAGTTTAATGATCTCAAGACCGTTCTGCAGTTGATTCCATGCCATTGGTCTCACTTTCCTCCTGCCTACCAGTAAGTCACAGGGGCAATGGGACAAAGATGAAGACATAGATATTTAGAAAAAAAGCCTGCAGATACTATAGAGGGACTGATAAATAGGGGGTCACCAGTTTTCCCTGCCATTTAAAACTGATGGAAGTTTGAGGCAAAATGAGGGCAATGTGAAGTAGGAATGCCCTATGGAGGCAGTCTGGAAGTCTCTGCTGATGGATATTTAAGGGCAGACATTGTCATTTGAAGACAAGACATTGACTGGAGTTGGAAGTGCAGGGTATTTTCAGTGTCTGATTCAGTTTACCAGCACCATGAGTCTTACATACTTTTTGGCAGAATTACTCACATCAAAAGAAGGTACAAAGGAAGGAAATGGGAACCTAGGGTATGAAGAGGCCACAAGAGAGTCAAAGCACAAGTGGGTTTTCTTGAATGAGCTGAACCACAGCACACTGGGGAGCTCTTCACCTTTCTGCTCACCTTTTCGATTTGCTGCCGCAGACCTCTGATTTCATTTTCCAGTTGTTCAATTCTCTTATCTCGTAGTTCTACTTTGTGACCTAAACGGTCCTTGACTCTGCGAAGCTTGGCTTTGTGATGGTGACGTTTCTCATTATAGTTTCTATAAAAGTAAATTTAAATAGAGGCGCAGCTGAGCACAGTGGACATTTATGTTGCTTTCTCACTGTGCACCTTTCTTGGGTTTTCTCCTTTTCCTTTCACCAGAGGCAGGTACTTTCCCGCCTTCCATCTGCAAGACTTCTGGCCCCCACATGGGGGAATGGACTAAGGGTAACCCCCTAAACAGCACCAGCTTTAGTCACCCCCAACTTGACTTTTGATCCCTGTAATTCTGAATCCTGTTCCATGAAGTTCAGTCGTTAATTTAAGTTTCAAATTCTTGTCTATACCCTTGGACAGTGATATAACCCACTTCAGTCTCTGATAACTGAGTCCACTCTTGGTCCTTGCTCCGAGTCTAGACTTCTGGAGGCCAATTCTAGGCAGGTCTCTGCTCAAGACTCTAACTCAGATTCTGACATAAATCAGACTTATCGCCAATGAGCACGTGAATGATGTTCAACATCATTAGCTGTTAAGGAAACATAAATCAAAGCTAGAGTAAGAGACTACTTCCCACCCACCAGAGTGGCTAAAATAAAAAAGAAGACAATAACAAGTGCTAGCAAAGATGTAGAGAAATTGGAACTCTCAAACACTTCTGGTCAAATAGTGCAGCCTCTTTGGGAAAAGCCTGACTATAGGACCCAGCAGCTCCACTCCTAGGCATCTACTCTAGAGAAATGAAAACATTTGTCCACACAAAAGCTTGCATGTGAATATTCATAGTAGCACTATTCACAATAGCCAAAAGGTGGAAACAACCAAAGACCAACAACTGACGAAAGGATAAGCAAAACATGGAATATCTGTACAGTGGAACATGATTGTGCCACGAAAAGGAATGAAGTGCTGATCCACCCTACGGCATAGAGGAAACTTGAAAGCATTATGCTAAGTGAAAGAAGTCACTCACAAAGGACCACATGTTCTATGATTCCACTTCTATGTAATGTCCAGAAGGGGCAAATATAGAGGATTCCTGGTTGCCTAGGGCTGGAGGTGGGGAATGGCAGATGATAACTAACGGGTTTCTTTTGGGGGTAATGAAATGTTCTAAAATTGATTGTGGTGATGGAGGTACATTAAAAGCCACTGAAGTGTACACTTTTTTAAAAATTTATTTATTTGTCAGAGAGAGAGAGAGCGAGAGAGCACAGGCAGACAGAGTGGCAGGCAGAGGCAGAGGGAGAAGCAGGCTCCCTGCCGAGCAAGGAGCCCGATGTGGGACTCGATCCCAGGACGCTGAGATCATGACCTGAGCCGAAGGCAGCTGCTTAACCAACTGAGCCACCCAGGCGTCCCTGAATTGTACACTTTAAGTGGGTGAGTTGTATGGTATGTCAATTATATCAATAAAGTGTTTATAAAAAAAGAACAAAAATCTACATTACCGTTTCAAGCTGCTATTACAGCTAACCTGAATAAATAAGAAAACAGATTAAAGCCTCAATACCACCACTAGGCAAACCTCTTTGAAGATGGCTATGCTTTCCAAATAAGAATATTGTTATTCAGAAAGCACTTCTGCAAATGGAAAATTGCGGAGAAATTTTACTTTGAGCCTATTAGTTCTGATAACACAAAATCACTCTAAACTAGGATTTTTTGACCTCTGTCCTATTGACATTTTGTGCCAGATAATTCTTTGTTGTGGAAGTCTGAACTGTGCATTGCAGAATGCCTAGCAGCATCCTTGGCCTCGACCCACTAGATGCCAATAGTACCTTCTACAGTGTGACAACCCAAAATATCTCCAGACATTGTGAAATGTCCCCTTGTCCTGGGAGGCAAACCTGCTGAGAACCCTTGTGGCAGCTAACATTCCTATACAGGTTTTTCTCTAAGCCTACAGCAGGGATTCTCAAACTGTGTTCTGATCGGCAACATCAGCCTCACCTGGGAATTTGCTGGGAATTCGAAGTCTCAGGCTCTGTCCCAGAACTACAGAATCATAAACTTTGGGAGTGGAGCAGTCCTCTGGGGATTCCAGTGCAGGCTCAAGCTTGAGATAAAGCCCTGGGCATATTGGGGAGGGAGTCCCTCATCACTTCCACTTCATTATAAACAGACTACTTGTGGCGGGCTATAAGGTGCAGGTATATATATTCTTTCTTCTTTCCTGCTAACAAAACCCAGTTTTCATTTAGGGAGCCCTTGATCTCAAGAAAAGTGGGTAGGGTGCAGGTGTGTGTGTGTGTGTGTGTGTGTGTGTGTGTGTGTTTGGGGGATGGGCTTGTGAGACAGGTACACCTGCTGCACACTTCTAGGAACTTGAGAAACCATCCCTCTCTGCCCTGGCTGCCCACTGCTAGGGCTGCGCCACCGGCAACTGCGGTCACTGCCTTGTAACCATGATGTGACAAGTCTAAAGACTAAGGGACCGACCCACTAAGCATGGCAGAGCAGAACGAAGGGAAGAGCCTGGTGCTCAACAACACTGCTAAGCCGCAGAATCTACCTCAGCAATCACCTTCCTCCAGATTTCTTGTTCTATGAGAAAAAAATTTCAGTCTAAATATATGTCAGGTGGGTTTTCTTGTTTTGTTTTGTGGTCAATTACATCCTGTTATTTTAAAAACAATAAAACTAGGGGTGCCTGGGTGGCTCAGTGGGTTAAAGCCTCTGCCTTCAGCTCAGGTCATGATTCCAGGGTCCTGGGATCGAGCCCCACATCAGGCTCTCTGCTCGGCAGGGAGCCTGCTTCTTCCTCTCTCTCTGCCTACTTGTGATCTCTGTCTGTCAAATAAATAAATAAAATCTAAAAAAAAACCAATAAAACTACTCTAAAGAAAAATCTTTCTTTCTTTCTCTTTTTGGTATATAACTTAGTTTAATGTGGAAAACATCCTGGGAGACATTTGTATAAAAAAAGAAAACAATAGAAACCTGATTTTTCCTTAAGTTTTCTTTTTTTTCTTCTTTTTGTAAAAATTCAATTAATTAATATGTAATGTATTATTAGTTTCAGAGGTAGAGGTCAGCGATTCATCAGTTGTATATAACACCCAATGCTCATTACATCACGTGCCTCCTTAATGTCCATCACCCAGTTACCCCGTCCCCTCACACCCCTGACTTCCAGCAACCCTCAGTTTGTTTCCTATGATTAGGAATCTCTTATGGTTTGTCTCCCTCTCTCATTTCATTTTGTTTTATTTTTTCCTCTCTTCTCCTATAATCCCGTTTTTTTCCCTTCAATTCCACATATGAGATCATATGATAATTGTCTTTCTCTGATTGACTTATTTCGCTCAGCATAATACCCTCTAGATCCATCCACATCATTTCGAGTGGCAAGATTTCATTCTGTCTGATGGCTGAGTAATAGTTCATTGTATGTATATGTATGTATATATATGCCACATCTTCTTTATCCATTCATCTGTTGATGGACATCTACATTCTTTCCATAGTTTGGTTATTGTGGACATTGCTGCTATAACTATTGGGGTGCAGGTGCCCCTTTGGATCACTACATTTGTATCTTTGGGGTAAGTCCCTAGCGGTGAAATTGTTGGGTCATAGGGTACTTTCAACTTTTTGAGGAAAAGCAAAAAGTATTCTAATGAGGGGAGCCTGGGTGGTTCAGTCAGTTAAACATCTGCCTTCACTCAGGTCATGGGCCCAGGGTGCTGGGATTGAGCCCCGTGTCAGGCTGCCTGCTCAGCAAGGGGAGTCTGCTTCTTCCTCTCCCTCTGCTCCTCCCCCCACCCCACTCGTGCTCTCTCTCAAATAAATAAATAAAATCTTAAAAAAACTATTCTAATGGTCTCTATAGCCCCTGACTCTCCCTGAATGGCTAGACATTTAGGTAATGCCATTCTAATTGAAAAAAAAAAAAAAAGTGTTTAAGGAATGAGAAAACAAAAGCGTTTAAGGAATGAGAAAACAAAAGCGTTTAAGGAATGAGAAAATAAAAGTGTTTAAGGAATGAGAAAGTTATTCTTTGTTACTGTAGGCACTTGAGGGCATAGTCAGTCAGGCCTGTGGTGGCAGGCAGTTTGCACTTGTCGACGATCTGATCTTACCCGATCTTACCTCTGACACTTAAACTGGGAGAAGCCCTAACTTAAGTGAAGGGAACTAACTAAAAACCTGTACTCCAGGCTTTTCACAAGACACCTCCTTTGATTTTAAAACAAATTTGTGTAGCCCATCTCCATACTCCATGAATCAGGAGACAGGCTGTGCAGGAATGTTAACTTGGTGGGACGGGGATATCCAAACCCTTCACATTCCTTGACTGGCTCCTGGGAAACAATCCCTAAGCCTTTGGAATATGCTGCTTGGTAATAACAACTTTGTTCACCTGTGGCCTTGGGCCACACCAATATTTTATGCTAACAGTATGATTTATCGTGAGTGCATTTTTGTTCACCTAGACCCCCGGACCATGTTGTATCAATCTGATCTTGGGCATTTGGGGGACTAGAGATTGAGTAGTTAAGGTTAATCACTGGGGCACTCCACGTCTCTGTGACTGACCCCTGATAAAATCTCTGGATGTTAGGGCCCAGGTGAGTTTTCATGGTTGGGAATACTTCATACATGTTGTCATATGCCATTGCCGAGAGGATTATGTACTGCCCATTCTACTCCACTGGGAGAGGACATTGGGAAGGTTGCTTGTGTCTGGTCTCTCCTGGACTCTATCCTATGTGCCTTTTTCCTCTGCTGATTTTAATCTGTATCCTTTCACTGTAATACAAACCATAACCATAACAGCTTTTCTGAGTTCTGTGAGTCCTGATGAATCACCAAACCTGAGGGTGCTCTTGGGGCCTCCTGACACAGAAGGAATTACTCCTACAGAGAGAATCTGACCCCAGAGCCTGTGATCTCCCACTATATAGCAATGCTATAATAACAGCAAAGCCAAGCAAACCAGATGCTGCTGATTTCTCACAGTAACATATCAATTTTTTAACTTTTGAAAATTAAATTAAATTTTATTTTTAAAATTGGGATGCCTGGGTGGCTCTGTTGGTTGAGTGTCTGACTCTGGGTTTTGGCTCAGGTCATGATCTTGGGGTTGTGAGATCAACCCCCACATTGGGCACTGCTCAGTACAGAGTCTGCTCAAGATTCTCTCTGTCCTTCTCCCTCTGCCCCTCCTGGTCGGGCTCAGTCTCTCTCTTTCACTAGTTTCTTTAAGAGATAAATAAATAAGGGGCGCCTGGATGGCTCAATGGGTAAAGCCTCTGCCTTGGGCTCAGGTTGTGACCTCAGGTCGCCCCCCGCATGGGACTCTCTGCTCTGCAGGCAGCCTGCTTCCCCCCCACCCCCGCTCTTCCCCCTCTGCCTGCCTCTCTGCCTACTTGTGATCTCTGTCGGTCAAATAAAATCTTTTTTTAAAAAAAGGAGATAAATAAATAAGTAGATACTAAATTAAATAAATAAAAAATAAATAAAATCTTTAAAAAGAATAAACTGAGGTATAATTGACATATAACATTATATTAGTTTTAGGTATATAGCATGATGATTTGGTATTTGTATATAAAGCAAAATGATCACCACAGCCTAATTAACATTTGTCACCATACACAGAATTTTTTTCTTCTGATGAGAAGTTTTAAGACTTACTCTCTTAGCAACTTTCAAAGATGCAATACAATATCACTAACTATAGTCACCATGCTATACATAACATCCCCATGATTTATTTACTTTATATCTGAAAGTTTATACCTCCTAATCTTATAGGAAAAACTTTCAGACTTTCACCATTGAATATGATATTCGATGTAGGTAGGCCTACATTTCAGGTCCTGTATTCAAGTCTTTAATTCATTTTGAGTAAATTTTTTGTGTATGGTATAAGATAGTGGTCCAGTTTCATTCTTTTGCATGTAGCCATCCCATTTCCCCAACACTATTTATTGGAGAATCTATCCCTTCCCCACTGTATATTCTTGGTTTCTTTGTCATAAATTAATTGATGATATTTGTATGGGCTCAATATTTTGTTTTATGTAAGAACTAGGTAGGAACCAGATGGGAGGGAAGGAGCAAAGTAGACTTATCTAGATGCTAATTTTAGTCAAACTGTGATGGAAGAGCTACTCCAAGAGTGTCTTCTGGGCTTGCAAATTATGTCTTACCCCTAAAAATGTTTTTGCAAGACTCTTCCAATTTTCAAAATAGTGTTCCTCTCTTTCCTACTTGCTGATTGTATAGGAAAGAGTCATTTTGCATGCTTTCCCTTAGAAGATTAACTTAGCTGTTAGCCAGACACCCAGCTGAGAAGTTCGGATTCCTGGAGGCCAGGGACATACATACCAGGCTCGATACAGAATGTCAGTGTATTTGGCAGTGACTGACTGCTGGGGTTGTCCACAGTCCGTGTTCTTCTTCTGCCATTATAGACCCCCCAATTATCAGCTGCGCATTTGTTGCCCATAAGAATGAACTACTCTTGGGGCACCTGGGTGGCTCAGTGGGTTAAAGACTCTGCCTTCCGCTCAGGTCATGATCCCAGAGTGCTGGGATCGAGCCCCGCATGGGGCTCTCTGCTCAGTGGGGAGCCTGCTTCCTCCTCTCTCTCTGCCTACTTGTGATCTCTGTCAAATAAATTTTTTTTTTAAAAAATGAACTACTCTTCCTGACTTTCCTTCTAGGTAGATGGAATGGAAATGTGAGTAAGTTCTGGCCAATAGGATATGAGTTGAAGCAGTGTGTCCTAAAGGCAAATGGAACATCCTTGCTTTCCCCTCTTCCTTTTGGTTGGCTTGAATGTGGATAAAAGCAACACATTAAAGATGCTGGAGCAACGAGATAAAGAAGTCTAGACTCCTGTTACAATGATGCACCAAACCCATCCTGGACTGCTTATGTCTGTGCTGTTATGTAGGAGAGAAACCTTTTCCTTTCAAAAGACGTTGTTATTCAGGGTCTCTGCTCCAGCAACTCAGCCTACAACCTAATTAATAGAGTTGGTCTAGATACTTGGGTTCATAAAACTGCCCCAGGCCTGCTCAGTTCTGTGACCCTTGTAGTAACCACTACATAAGAGGAGGTACATACTTTTGCAGAACTGTGTTCACGATGACTGCTGCTGTGACTTGGGTTCTCGACAGGGAGATGTCTACATCTCATAAATGTTCTTATTTCCCTTTTTTTAAAAGATTTTATTTATTTATTTGACAGGCAGAGATTACAAGTAGGCAAGAGAGGCAGGCAGAGAGAGAGAGAGGAGGAAGCAGGCTCTTCGCGGAGCAGAGAGCCCGACGTGGGGCTTGATCCCAGGACCCCTGAGCCGAAAGCAGAGGCTTTAACCCACTGAGCCACCCAGGCGCCCCTTCTTATTTCCCTTTTTACTAGAAAGAGCCTGGCAGAAGATATCACCGGGTTTCAGCACCCCTGGTCCGTAGCTTCAGAGGTGTAACATCTAGCAGTGTACAACCTTCCTGTGGTCCTCCAGGTTTCTCAGCTGCTCATGGTTACTCTGATGTTTTGACATCATTTAAAACACAGTGTGTATTTCTGGGATTTATTTTACCCATCCTGCCCAAGGATATTAAAACCCAAATCTTAGCTGCTTTCTTTTTTATTCTGCTATTTGGACTATTAAGAAATTAATCTTTAAAAAAGATTTATTTATTTATTTGAGGGGGAAGGGGCAAGAAGAGAGGGAGAGAGAGTCTTAAGCAGACACCCCACTGAGCACGGAGCCCCATGTAGGGCTTGAGGTCATGACCCTGAGATCACCACCTGAGCTGAAAACAAGAGTCGGATGCTTAACTACGCCACCCCGGTGCCCTGAAATTAATTATTTTTAAAACTAAGAGGATATGCTATGGAAAATTTGGGAAGAAAACACAACTCCCAGTATGATCAGTATTAAAATAGTGTTGTAGGGCCGCCTGGGTGGCTCAGTGAGTTAAGCCTCTGCCCTCAGCTCAGGTCATGATCTCAGGGTCCTAAGATGGAGCCCCATATCGGGCTCTCTTCTCAGTGGGGAGCCTGCTTCCACCTCTCTCTCTCTGCCTGATTCTCTGCCTACTTGTGATCTCTGTCTCTGTCAAATAAATAAATAAAATCTTTAAATAAATAAATAAATAGTGTTGTATTTCTTTCTAGTCTTTTTATAAGTGTTTTTTGCTTAGACACTGCCTACATTAAAATTTTCATCTTACACTCTCTCCGTTTATTATATTGTAAGCGTTTCCCCATGCCACTGTCTAGTCTTCAGGGCCCTCATCTCTTTCAGTTGCCGGGACTTCCATCAGGTGAGTATAGTATGCTTGACCTAACTAGCTCCTATTGCTGGATACTCAGGCTTCTGTCTTTAGTGTAATGCATGGCTGGAAGAATATGTCGATGCAGTACAGCTGGTGAGGGCTGGGAGCCTTCTCTCGCCATTACTGGCTGGCTAGTTGGATGTCTGGGAGGAGGCGGGGGACTCAGGAGATGCAGATTAACACCACAAAGGCCAGATAGAACCTTAAGGGATAATGGAAATGTTCTGGACCTTGAACGGGGTAGTGGGTATGTGGGTGTATACATTCAAATCTCTGCCTTTATTTTTTTTTTTCAAAGATTTTATTTATTTATTTATTTATTTAACAGAGAGAGAGATCACAAGTAGGCAGAGAGACAGGCAGAGAGAGAGGGGGAAGCAGGCTCCCTGCTGAGCAGAGAGCCCAATCCCATGCGGCACTCGATCCCAGGACCCTGAGACCATGACCCGAGCTGAAGGCAGAGGCTTAACCCATTGAGCCACCCAGGTGCCCCGAATCTGTGCCTTTATTATATGCCAATTATACCTCAATTAAAAAAAAGAATATTGGGGAAAATGTCATCAGAGCCCTCCCTATAATAGCAGCACCCAATGCTAATGAGGATTGCTACTCTTATGTAATTGCTACTCTTATATGATAATGGCAGAAAATTTTGGCGGATGTTTCCAAATGTTTGTCAATACACTTTAAGATCCAGCGTTCCAGGTTTTTGACCAGTAATTCCACTCCTGGGAATTCATTCTATAAAAATAATGTTTTAAACAAAAAGTGTGTATATATATATACACATATGTATACACACACATATCCAAAAGTGTACATATAGATATGTATACAAAAAAGTGTATATATACTTATATATGCATACACAAACCAAAATACTTTTTTTCTATGTTATTCGGAGTAAAAATATCATTCATAGGACCAGTGAATAATTCTTAACTCAATTAGGACTGTGTTGTGAGGGTTGGTTCCATCAGGCCTAGAACTGACCTGAGCTGTTTTTCTAAGTTCTTGCTTGCACTGACCACTGGTCAAGCAATGGGACATGCTGATTAAAGCCGCGCTGGCTAGTAATCACAGGGCTGAGGAGCCTGACGGCAGTTTGCCCCAGCTTGTCAGCACTGTTTCCTGATAACAGTGCGACTGAGGATATGTACTTGGTCTCAGCAGACCTCCAGAGGGCTGTGCTGTTGAGGCTGGTTACCTAGCAGAAATACGCGCCCATGACCAGCAGGAAAAACAAACAAACAAACAAAAACTCAGCTGAGACTCCATTGGGGATCCCCAATTGTGAGGTGTTCGGTGCACACATTGGTAATTCCCGGCCCCCAGAGCGGCAGTGGATCCCAGCATGGCCCTAACATAGGGAGTGCATCTGGGGGCCCCTATGGGACCTCTTAGGACTATCTGCCGTGAGCCTGCCATGGGAGGCAATGCAAGTCCTGACCCTAATCCTGTTGTGCTACTGCATCCTTCTGCAATGAGCTGTACCTTTGGAAGGTACTGTTAGTACCTAGGTTCTGTTAGTCTTCTTTAGCAATCGGAACCCATTTAACTGCTGCTATTAGTGCAAGGGCATAGCAACTTTATGAAATATTATGTTCTACAGAAATAAGCAAATTCAAAGACTGTAGCAACAAAGCACAATGCTTATGAGAAAACACGAAGAGGAAAAGAATGTAAAATTGTACCCAAGCTAGAAAAGTAAAATCACAAAACTGTGTTTATTGCCAGAGACTAGGCATGAACACAGGGAGGATTCTGGGTAAGCAATGGATATACACATTAGATTCAGTATCAGTGCATCTGGCAGGCATTGTGGCATTTTATATGCTCTGGATCTAGTACTTCATTCTTCCAACTCTAATACCAAGATAAGAGGTGAAAAGAGCACTATATAGGTTATTAGAGGACCAAGTTCTAGCCTTAGATTTGTAAGCGGCATGAACTGAACCACGCGTACTCCCCTGACCACGGTTTCCACATTTCTTGGTAATGTGATAATCAAAGCAAGATAAGGAATACCAAAAATACTCTAAAGAGCAGTAAACAGTGTTTTTTTAAATCAATATCATTAATACTATCAACAACGTAGGTGAGTAAGAATATAAAAGAATAAGAAATTTCAGCCTAATTGAAAGAATAGAGTAGAAGACTACAGAGCTGGGAGCAGAGGTGTGGACCATGGAAAAAGAACTAAAAAAAAAAAAAGATATAATAGTAGCTATGCATTAGACATTGATCTAAGCAAGCACTTTATGTAAATTTATTCATTTAATTCTCATAACAGCTTTATGAGAAAGTACTGTTATTTTGTCCATTTTAAAGATGAAGGACCTCAGGCACAGAGAGGGTACATAATTTATCCAAGGTCATACAGCTAGTTTCTAGTAGAACCAGGATTTGTACCCAGGCTATATGGCTCCAGAGTCCATATTCTGAACTACTATGCTACATTCCAGAAAGGAGGAGAGTGGTAGGAATCTGGTAGAATGATGAGCAGGGAATGGAAGAAAGAACCAGAAGTTCAGAAACACATTTTTTATTGAGCACCTACTATATACTGGAGACTATGGATGAAAAGATGCATAAGACCATGGCCCAGGCCCTTGAAAAGCCTACAGTCTGGTGAGGAGGACAGGTAGTGAAACATACTATTTCAAAAGAATGCAGCAAGTTCTGAAATAAATACAAAGAGGCATGTACCAAAGGCTATGAGCGTACAAAGAATGAGCACTTCACCCAGTCCAGGCTGGTAGTGTCAAGAAAGGCTTCTTGGAGAAGATGACTCCTAGTCTAAGAATTATGAGTTGAAATGAGGAGTTGAAACAAGAAGTTGGTCAGACAGAGCAAAGAATGCGAGGGGAGAAGAGCACGAAGGCAAATGAAAAGGGTGTATTTGGGGAAAAGCATGAACTCCCTATTTGGAGGGAACTCATTTTCGTTTACCTCACATGGACATCAAGCTGCTTCAGAAACTGCCCATATTCTTCACAGAGTGCTTTCTTCTCCTGCTGCAGCCCAGATATCTTTTCTGATAATTCTCGGTTGCTTTTGAGATGCTGAAAAACATTTTTTTTTAATGAGACTATTCTGTGCTGCAAGATTAGAAGTCTGAAAACTACACTTCCCAGACTCTTGACAGCAGAGTTCCAACAAAGGAGAGGCACTTGCACACAGTCTAGAGGGCAGTGGGAGGGGAGAGCTGTCGTCCTCTAGCTCTAGTGGGGAGGTAACCAGGCAGACAGCCGAGGAGGCATTTACAGGGGTTCAGGGAGTGTTCCTGCAACTCCCTCTCTCTGGGGCTGCAGGAGTGGGTTTCCCTGGGGTTTCTGGACTTCTGGAGTTACCCAACGTTCTGACATTCTGACATTCTCCTCATCCTGAGGAGAGTTCTCAGTTCTGACATTCTCCTCATCCCGGCATCTCCCTTCCAACAGTTTGTAAGCATGTTATTCCCTGTGTTCAATCCCTTTCCTGCTTGAAATAGCTAAAGTAGACTCTGCTTTCCTGATAAACTTAAGGGGTAAAATGCTGGGCCCTCAATAACGATTAGCTGTGACTCGGGTCTACAGGAATAGGAAAACTGAGAAGTGCATCCATTTACTTTCTTACCTCTTCTGATTTTCTTTTCTCCTCTTCCAGTTGTTTGAGTTGGGCCTCCTGTTGCTGAATTCTGGATTGCTGCTGAGAATTGGTTATTTCCAGTTGATTCCCTTTATCTTGTAAGATTCTCACTTGTTTTTGTAGCTCTTTTACATTCTGACCCAGGAGTTTCCTGGTAGCAATTAATGTACATTAAATTACACTGAATTTACGAAATTCTTTGACCTAAAATTATTATATCATCACAAGGGATTTTACTAGCTCAATGAGGTAGGATATGCATCCATAAAACAAAGAGACCAAAACAGGGGACCTCTTTTGTGGCAGATGCTCTTTGTTCTTGCTCTCACTCATTAAAACAACCCTCTGAAGAGGAAGTAACTTTCCTTATTTCACAGAGGAAGCTGTGGCACAGAGAGCTTTTATTAACCTGCTAGAACAAGATGGACAAAGGGCTCTAATCCTGAATTCTCTATTCTTTCCCCTCATCCTCACTGCTTTACAAGTTGAGTGCCTGGATCTTGGTTCAATACGGTGCTGTTCATTACACACACTACTGAGACTAAGGCACATGTGTTAATGTTGCAGAAGCTGAATCATAAATGAGCCTGTGTTTGATGAGGAAATTCCCCCTTTTCCAGAAGGGCCATAAGTACTTAACTCCTTCATAGGGAATCTCATCAGACCACAGTTTGTGGAAGAGTTTCTGAGGATTTCCAACAAGGCTCTTGGGATTTAGGAGATTATCTAGAAGAATACGATAAGCGTGATGGAGTAGTGCCCATATGTTAGGTCACTACGGATATTGGACAAATGAGCTCACTTTCTCTAACTTCAGTTTTCTGAAAAACCAATGGATTCCTGGGAAATATTGATATTTGAGACATGGGACTCATACCTCTCAACCTCCAGCACCTCCAATTCTTGTTGTGGTTCCTGATATAAGTGCAGGCTCTATAAGCTTACCTCCTGCCATTCACATCCACTCCTGCACCAGCACTGCCCTCTTCATCTCTGTTTTCATTTCATTCATTACAGACCTGAGCAATTCCTGCCTCTTATTGTCTACTTCTTTTTTGGTTCCATTCTGAATTTCTGATCAAGGGGCCAGACTAAGTAATAAGATTTTGAGCTGAAAGGGAAGTTTTAAATTGCTAGAACTAAAGAAACCCGAGTTAGCTACAATGGAATTTAGGAGTTGGAAACTCATTGAAACATAGCAAGTCAAAATTTAAAAAGCAATTGATGAATATGTTAGAAATTAATTCCCACATTACATATAGTTTGAGCAAAAGACGAAGAGATAAACCAGTTACGCCAATGAATGAAATTAAGAAGGCTCTCTGCTCCTCTCCATTAGACCGACAGCCACATCCTCCAGGGCAGTGCCAGCCATGTCCCTGAGGCACAATGGTCCGAGTAAACAAATTTGGCCATATTGGGCACCTGGCCACCAGGGCTGCTTTTAACTCTGGCAAAGTGGATACTGTCACCATCAATGGCCCCTTCACTGACCTCAACTACATAGTCTACATGTTCCACTATGATTCCACCCATGGCAGATTCCATGGCATAGTCAAGGCTGAGAATGGGAAACTTGTCATCAATGGAAAGCCCCTTACCATCTTCCAGGAGCAAGATCCTGCCAACATCAAATGGGGTGATGCTGGTGCTGAGTATGTTGTGGAGACCACTGGGGTCTTCACCACCATGGAGCAGGCTGGCACTCACTTGAAAGGTGGAACTGAGAGGGTCATCATCTCTGCCCCTTCTGTTGATATCCCCATGTTTGTGAGGGGCGTGAACCTTGAGAAGTAAGACAACTCCCTCAAGATTGTCAGCAATGCCTCCTGTACCACCAACTGATTGGCTCCTCTGGCCAAGGTCATCCATGACAATTTTGACATCATGGAAGGACTCGTGACCACAGTCTATGCCATCACTGTCATTCAGAAGACTGTGGACAGACCCTCTGGGAAACTGTGGTGTGATGGCCAAGAGGCTGCCTAGAACATCATCTGCTTCTACTGGCACCATCAAGGCTGTAGGCAAGTTCATCCCTGAGCTGACTGAGAAGCTCACTGGCATGGCCTTCTGCATCCCCACCCCCAACATGTTAGTCATGGATCTGACATCCTGCCTGGAGAAAGCTGCCAAATACAATGACATCGAGAAGGTGGTGGAACAGGCATTGCAGGGCTCCCTCAAAGGCATCCTGGGCTGCACTGAAGACCAGGTTGTCTCCTGTGACTTTCATAGTGACACCCACTCTTCCACCTTCAGGCCTGGGGCTGGCATTGCTCTCAATGACTACTTTGTCTAGCTCATTTCCTGGTATGACAATGAATTTGGCTACAGCAACTGGGTGGTGGACCTTATGGTCCACATGGCCTCTAAGGAATAAGAGCCCCCTGGACCACCAGCCTTAGCGAGAGCAAAAAGAGAGAGGGGACCTCAACCACAGGGGAGTCCTTGCCTCAGCTCATCTCCCAACATACTGAAAATCTCCTGACCGCCACAGTTTTCATCGCAGACCCCCTGAAGAAGGAGAGGGGCTTAGGCAGCCCTAGATTGTCCTGTTCCATCAATAAAGTATACTGTACCCAGCTTAAATAAAAGAAATTAAGAAATCAGTAGATTGATGATTCCCTGTCTCCCCAACAGCTTCAACCTCTCAATCCTTTCCTTACATAGCAACCTGAGTGCTCTTTCTACATCACAATCTCATCATATCATAAAGTCCAAGCACTTCAATAGAGCTTGTTGGCTAGCGCAGCTTTCTAGCCTAGTTTTCTTGCCACTCACTCTATCCCCAAACATTTTGTTCTAGGAAAATGAACTTTCTTCACTTCCTGGAATAAGTCATCCTCTACCCTTATTCCTCCCCTGCAACTCCAACCTTTTCCTTATCTTCCTCTCCTAGGACTTCCTTCCCCTAATATTCTCTATTGAGCCATCCACCCCCAAATACCTCACATTCAGTTTAAATAGCTTTCTTTGAGCGAGGCTTTCTTGAGCTCCCTAGACCAGATTAAATGTCTCTGCCATGCACTGTCACAGCACCCTAAACCTCCCTAGTATAACGCTCACCATAAAGCCTATGCACAAGGATATTCACTGCAGCATTATTTGTAACAAAATGTCTAAGAAGCATTTTACATAATATAATATATTTATGTAAAGAATGCTATACAACAGTTTAAAATAATGTCATGGAATTAAAAATCAAGGTTGCCTGGGTAGGCTCAGTCATTAAATGTCTGCTTTCGGCTCAGGTCATGATCCCAGGGTCCTGGGATTGAGTCCCACATTGAGCTCCCTACTGGGCAGGTAGCCTGTTTCTCCCCCTCCCTCTGCCTGCTGTTCCCCCTACTTGTGCTCACTCTCTCTCTGTCAAATAAATAAATAAAATCTTTTTAAAAAAGAAAAAACTTAAAATATAGGAATCCTTAATACCTAAACTGAGTTGCTTTCCCCCAGAGATAATTTGAGGAAACCAGGGGCTGTCTACTGGGGAACACTTCAAGACTCCCAGCTCAATATCAGAGTCTCTAGTTCATCTCTCCCACTTTGGGGCAAACTTCCTCAGCTCCTTTTTCCCAAACCTGGGGCTGATGTTATTACTTGCCCCCTGACTTAGAAGTTTATTTACATTCATTGTTTTTGTTTGAGCTTATTATATGTTTGCTGTTAGTGCTTTCTCTTGCTTTATCGTGGTTAATACTTTAAAAGGTATGCTTATAGCTTATTCAGGATCTAGCTGTATCATAACAGGAGGATGGCCTACCATCCTGTTAGATGTGGCAGTGAGACAAGTGTTTTTCTACTGTACCTCACTGAGTGAACTCATTATTCATTCATACATTGACTCATTTACTTACTCAAAGATTCATTCAGTCACGATCTCTGAGTACCTCCTGAGTGTTGTGCCCTATGCTAGCGCTTTTTACTAAAACCAAAGGTAAATTTCTCAGCTTCATAATACATGTGAATGTCTGCATGTCTTTTCAGTGGCTAAAATCATATTTTTCTTAAAATATATGCGAATCACTCTGAGTGTCATAGTAGGAAGTATTGGTTACTGAAGTTTAGGGCATCCAGGAAGATCATTTAAGTAAGAATTGTGATAGTAATAATTTTAGAAAAAACAAATGAAAGCTCCTAACTGGCAACAGATTCTTGATGTCATCATCAAGAACGATGCCTATAAAGTACTTGGAAATTCTTTGAAGAAAATCAGCTGATGAATACAAAAGTCAATTTCATTTAGTGTGCATTTTACACCAGTCATGCTAGAATTAGAAAAGCAAATCCCAGAGTAGCATATTTCACAGGTCATCCAGTCATTCAAGAAAACTGACTGGTGTACCGTGTGCGTCTCAGAGCAACAGAAGTCATCCCAGCCTTGAAGAAATCTGACACTCTGGTGTGAAAAGCAAACAAGGAAAGCAACTAGAATACAGTGTGATAAGAAGTTGCGCCTCGGAGTTCCCGTCAGTGGGAACAGTGAGGAAATGCGTGGGAACGCTGACGGGCAGGTGCACTCAGTGATTGGCCCCTGTGACACTGACATCTTTGTTCCTCTTACCTCTTGTGCTGTTCTTCTTGATATTGCTGCTTTGTTTTAGCTTCATTTTCCAGTGCTTCTTTTATCCTTTGCTCTAGTTGCTTCATCCCCAAAATACAAGTGTCGGAGAGACAGACTTTTTGAGCATGTTCTAATTTCTGCTGCAGATCCAGGATCTTGAAGGAAATATTTTGTGAATAAAACATTAAGAAAAGTCTGACCTTTTTTCCAGTTAGGGAAATACCCCACGAGCAACCAGAAAACATCATGCTAACAAACAAATCTGGTCTAAAGTAAAGAGCATGGCTAAGTTTATTTTAACTTTAAAATAAATTACCTACATTTTACAATATATGATACATTTGCCTAGTTTAGTGTATGTTTGTGTAAATGAAGTTATATAGTGAAAACTCCTTCTCATCTCTATCCTGTCTTCCTGCCAGTTTTCCTCAACCACATAGATAACCACTGGTATTAGTTTCTTGTGTACCTTTCCAGAGATTTATTGATGCCCACATAAATAAATATTATGCAGTACTCTCCCATACACATATTTTTTACACAAATGGTGGCATATCATATGTACGTATGCACCTTGCGTTTTAAAAAAAATTGAGGGGGGCGGAGGGGCAGAGGGAGAATCTTAAGCAGGCTCCACCCCAGCGCAGAGGCCCTCCCCCACAGGGCTCGATCTCATGACCCCAAGACCATGACCTGAGCTGAAACAAGAGTCAGAGGCTTAACCAACTGAGCCACCCAGGCATCCCTGCACCTTGCTTTTTAAAAATAATATACTTGGTGATTTTTCTGTATTACATGTCTATGTAGAATTGCCTTCTCTTTTATAGCCCATACTATTCCACCATAAGGATATACTATAACTTACTTAAGTAGATCCCTACTGATAGGATATTTAAATTGATTCCAATCTTTTGCTATTACAAACAATTGTTCTAGAGTAAATCATGAGATAAGAATTTGCTATGGCAAAGGTTATTACTTGTTTGTTTAATAGATAATGCAGGGGTGTCTGGGTGGCTCAGTGGGTTAAGCCTCTGCCTTCGGCTCAGATCATGATCTCAGGATCCTGGGATGGAGCCCCACATCAGGCTCTCTGCTCAGTGGGGAGCCTGCTTCCTCCTCTTTCTCTGCCTGCATCTCTGCCTACTTGTGATCTCTCTCTCTCGCAAACAAATAAATAAAATCTCTAAAAAAAAATAGATAATGCCAACCTGGCTCTATAGGTATTAGGCTAATTTATACTTCCAACAGCAATGTGTGAGCGTGTCTAGTTTCTTTACAGTGTAGCCAGATTCACAACAAGATTTTAAAATAAAGCAGAAGTCTCTTACAAACCAAGTACTTATTAGGATATCACCTAGCACCAGTAATACATTCTTCAATGCACTGGTAGAACTAAAAATAAGACTTATGAATTTGATAGAGAGATGTATCATTTTATTTTAGAATTTACATGTTAGATTAAAAGTATCATCAAAAACTTTTTTTGTTAGGTAAGTCTATTTTTGTTTATTTTTTTTAAAGATTTTATTTATTTATTTGACAGATGGAGATCACACATAGGTAGAAAGGCAGGCAGAAAGAGAGAGGAGGAAGCAGGCTCCCCACTGAGCAGAGAGCCCAATGCGGGGCTCGATCTCAGGACCCTGGGATCATGACCTGAGCCGAAGGCAGAGGCTTTAACCCACTGAGCCACCCAGGTGCCCTGGCACTCCTTTTTTTTTTTAAAAGCAGGGCTTTGTGCATCAGCCCTGGGTCCTTGCAGAGCCCATGAACCATAGGAGAGGTGAAGATGCAGAATGATTCAAGAGCAATAGTAGTGGACAACCAGTCATCATGAGGCCAACTCAAGTTCCTTTGAGCTGCCCCACTTAGTTCTGCTTAGGGAAAATGATTCCTTAAAGATATGCACTCTTAATTCCACAAATGACAATATCACCCTGTTGGCTTCTCTACCAAGGACATATGCAAACATTTGAACCTGTCACCCAGTTTAAGAAAATAACATTTCAGGGTGTCTGGGTGGCTCAGTGGGTTGAGCCTCTGCCTTCGGCTCAGGTCATGGTCTCGGGGTCCTGGGATCAAGCCTCGTGTTGGGCTCTCTGCTCAGCGGTGGGGGGGGGGACTGTTTCCCTTCTCTCTGCCTGCCTCTCTGTCTACTTGTACTCTCTCTCTGTCAAATAAATAAAATATTTAAAAAAAAGAGAAAATAACATTTCAAATACGTTCGAAGTCTAATCTGAGACCTTGCCGATTAGCCCCCTTCCCTCCCCACTTGAGAAAACCAGTATCTGAATTTTGTATTAACCATTTGCTTGGTTTTTCTTTAATATATAAGCTATGTAATGTGGATTTTGTTGTACACCATTTTGACCTTTATATCAATGGACTCATACTGTGTTTTTGGTGATTTGGTTTTTATTCAATATATGTTGAACTATAACATGTACCTATAATTCATCTATTTTCACTGTTTTACACTATTGTATAAATATACAGCTTATTTATTCTATCCCATGTCAGTGGACATTTGGGTTGCTTCCAGTTTTCTGCTATTTGGAACAATGTTCCTACAAAAATGATTATATTCCTATCTCCTGACACATATGTGCAATATGACATTTTCTCCAGTATTTCTGCCTAGTGGCGGAAGTGTTGGGTTGTATGGTACATACGTCTTTTTTTTTAAATTTTTTAAATTTTTAATAAACATATAATGTATTTTTATCCCCAGGGGTAGGTACATGTCTGTGAATCACCAGGTTTACACACTTCACAGCACTAACCATAGCACATACCCTCCCCAATGTCCATGGTATATACGTCTTTAATGTAACTAAATACAAATGCCAAATTGCTTTCCAAAGTGTTTATATTGGGGTGCCTAGGTGGCTTAGTTGGTTAAGTGTCTGGCTCTTGATTTCAGCTCAGCTCGTGATGTTGGGGTCCTGGGGTCAAGGTCCACATGGGGCTCCGTGCTCGGCAGCAGGGTGTCTGCTTGAGGATTTTCTCTCTCCTCTCCCCCACAGAAGATTCCCTCTCATCCTCTCCCAATTAGAAGCCTCATAAAGACAACCACCATCTTCTGATCACAGCTGAGTTTTGTCTATTCTTAAACTTCTTATAAATGAAATTACACAGTATGAACGCTCTTGTTCTGGTTTCTTTAGCTCAAAATTAGGCTTCTGAGCATAATTAAGATTGCTATAATCTACTTTTTGATGTTGGTTTTATGTTTACATGGTCTGATGAAATAATTTATTTACTTATTTTATGATTTTTTTTTTTAATGTGAGATTGGTCTCTCAAACTCACAGATCAAAATGTGCAACTGTTACATACCACTGCCACCTGGTGTTAGGCAGTATGAAATGCAGGGGCATGATTTCAAAACATCCTTTTCACAACACAAATTGCCCCCCTAAGTTACAAGATTAAAAATCATATAAACAGACAAATGAGAGGAGAATCGGTTTTTTAAAAGTTGAAAGCATAAAGCAAAAGTCATATGGCTTCAATCAGTTACTTTAGGTTCATGTTATAGCTTTATTAAACCTACCTTTTTTTTTTTTTTAAAGTTCATGCAGTTTAGAGAAACACGAGCTTTACCAAAACTGCAGGAGTAGGTGAAGTCAAGAGAGAAGAGAGCATGGAAGAGCAAAGAAAAACCCTACAATTCTATCAAGACTGCATCGTAGCTACTTCTTAGACTCCTTAGGGAAACGGGATTTCAGTAGTGGTATCCAGTGCACGCTATTTATTAAGCATGAGGATAATTACCTTTGCCTCCGCATCAGCAACTTTTGATTTCTCCTGAGCCAGCTTTTCCTGCAGGTTGTTCTGGGATTTGATGCTCTGAGCCTGTGTAAGTCCCTCCAGCTCCAGTTCCCTGATTTTCTGCTGACTATGATTCCATTCTGCTGTGAGTGAAGAGCACATCTTTGTGCTATCTAATAACTTCTGCTGGGCCTGCTGTAGTTCAATTTTGATCTGGAGGTGGGGAATAAACAAGAGTGATAGAAATAAGCATGGCAAAAAGATGAATGTGAGCCAGAACAAGCACTTTTCATAGTAGTGCTGTCCCCCAAGAGCCGACAAATAACCAGTGTCACATGCATGATTACCTCTCCAGAGCTGTCATGTGTTAGTAAGGCTTGCCAAAGTCTATCTAGCCAGATGGCAGCTGGACAGAGGAATTTTCCTAAGAGTTTCTATACATGCATAGTCTGAACATTTTCCATCCTTTTGTTCAATCAACTGCAAGCTGGCTTTCATTCCCACTACTCTGTGAAACTGTTTATGCCAGGGGCACTACTGATCTCCCCACTGCAAAATGAATCCAATGGACAACTGAGCTTTTAGGTAGCATTCACTCCCTCCATCTCAGAAAGTTCTCTTAGAGTCTATGATACTGAAGTCTCCTGGTGTTCTCCTACCTCTTTGCTGTTCCTTCCTGGTTCTTCCTGTGTAGACTATTCTAATGCGACTCAACTTCTAAATATCACTGGACTACTGTAGGCCTTGGGAGTGGCTCATTCTCTCCCTAGATTCATGATTTGAAATAGAACCTTCATGCCAATAGCTGCTAAAATAAAACTCCTTGAGTCTGTCCATATCAAACATAATTTTTCTCTCTCTGTCTTCCTGATTTCAGTAAATGATGCCACCCTCTAAGGTTTTGTTCAAGCCAGTAGTCTGAGAGTCATCCTGAGTCTTCCTTACCTATCATGAGCCCATTCGGCCCCCACTGGCATGCTGCTTCAACAACATGTCTTGCATCTGCCCATCCGTCTCCACCACCCTTGTCTATGACACTATCATTTCTAGCCTGGGTCATTGCAGTAACAATGTGGTCCTGCCACTTCCATCTGTTCTCTACATTACAGACCAAGTGTTCTTTTCTCTTTTTTTTCTTTCTTTTTTCTTCCTTCCTTCCTTCCTTCCTTCTTTCCTTCCTTTCTTTTCTTTCTTCCTTTCTTCTTTTCTTCCTTCTTTCCTTTCCTTTTTCTTTCTTCCTTCCTTCCTTCCTTCCTCCCTCCCTCTTCCTCCCTTCCTTCCTTCTTCATCTCTTTCTTTCAAGAGCAAGTGCACAGGTTAGGGGTGGGTGGGAAAAGAATGAAAGGGAGAGAATCTTAAGCAGGCTTGATGCCAAACACAGAACCGACACAGGGCTCCATCTCACAACCCTGAGATCATATCCTGAGCCAAAATCAAGAGTTGGAGGTTTTTTTTTTTTTTTTAAAGATTTAATTTATTTATTTGACAGAGAGAGACACAGCGAGAGAGGGAACACAAGCAGGGGGAGTGGGAGAGGGAGAAGCAGGCTCCGTGCAGAGCAGAGAGCTCAGTGGGGAGCTCCAGGTGGGCCTCGATGAAGAGCTCAATGGGAGGCTTGATGGGGAGCTCATTGCAGGGCTCAATCCCAGGACCCTGGGATCATGACCTGAGCCGAAGGCAGATGCTTAATGACTGAGCCATCCAGGCGCCCCAAGAGTTGGAGACTTAACTGACTGAGCCAACCAGGTGCTGTCTCCCTCCTTTTTTCCCCTCGCCAACCTCTTTTATTTAAATCACAGGTTATTTAGTGCCATGAAAGTAAAAAGGATCATCTCTATATTTAAAAATTGATGACTAACTTAACTAAAATTTTTGAAAATTTAAATGAAAAATTTCTATAAAAATAAAATATACCAAAGTTGATACAAGAATTCTTAAAAAACATATCTTCTCATAACTATTAAGAAATTGAATCAGTAATTGAAAATCTTTCCCAGAAGAAAACTCTAGAATCAGAAGGACTCAGAAATGAGTTCTTATAATTATTTAAGAAGAAATAATTGTAATTTATTTTTACAAACTCTTCCAGAGAATAGAAAAAGAGGGTATGTTACCCATCTTATGTTAAGGGGCTAGGGTAACCTTGATGCCAAAATCCGACATGGATGTTATAAGAAAGGAAAAAGACAGGCCAGTCTCATTTGTGAACTAAGATGCAAAAATTCCAAAGAAATACTGGCAAGCTAAAATCAGCAATGTAGAAAAAAGATAATGATTTAGGATGAGGTTGGGTTTATCCCAGGAATGCAAAGTTGAGTTAACATGAGAAAATCAGTCAATGTAATTCACCATAATAACAGATTTAAAAATCAAAATATGCAGAAAAAGAATTTGATGAAATTCAACATGTGCTCATCACAAAACATTGAATAAACACTAGAAAAGAATTTTCTTAATGTGATTCTTAAAAATCTATTTAAAAAACCCCTATAGGGGCGCCTGGGTGGCTCAACTGTTAAGTGTCTGCCTTCAGCTCAGGTCATGATCCCAGGGTTCTGGGATCGAGCCCTGCATCAGGCTCCCTGCTCAGCGGGAAGCCTGTCTCTCCCTTTCCTACTCCCCCTGTTTGTGTTCCCTCTCTCGCTGTCTGTCTCTCTGTCAAATAAATAAATAAAATCTTAAAAAAAAAAAAAAAGAACCAACCTTGGTCTTCTAAAACTTAAAAAAAAGAAAAAAACAAAAAACCTCTAAAAACATACTAAATGAAATTTGAGAGCTTTCCCCTTGAGACAAGGAAGGAGAAAATATACCCCTAACACCAGCTCTATTTGGCACTATACAAGCCACTGCTTCAAACAAGAATAAAGAATAACAGGTGTAACATGTGGAAGGGAAAAAAGAAAATTATATTTATTCTTAGACGATATGATTGTTTACATATAAAATACAAAATGATAGAAACATAAATTATAAGAAGTAATTTAGGGGCGCCTGGGTGGCTCAGTTGGTTAAGCATCTGCCTTCGGCTCAGGTCATGATTCCAGGGTCCTGGGATCGAGCCCTGTATCGGGCTCCCTGCTCTGCAGAGAGCCTGCTTCTCTCTCTCCCTCTGCCTGCTGCTCTGCTTATTTGTGCTTTATCTCTCTGTCAAGTCAATAAATAAAATCTTTTTTAAAAAGTAATTTAAAAGTATGGCAAGGTTTTTATTAGAAAAAATTTATTGCATTTTTATGTATTAGCAATAGTTAGAAAGTGAAATTTTTAAAAAGTGAAAATTTTAAAAATTAAAAAAAAGTGAAAATTTTTAAAAAGTGAAATTTTAAAAACCATGTAAATGGTTACAATAGTGTGGAAAGTATCAGCACCTAAGAATATGTCTAATAAAAGTTATATAAGACCTCTACAAAGAAAAATATGATATTGGGAGAAATTAAAGAAGACCTAAATATAATACACACACTTTTTAAAAAAGATATTATTTATTTGACAGAGAGAAAGAGAGCACAAGCAGGATTTAGCAGAGGATTTGATACTGCAACGATTTAAATTCCTCCCAAATTTGGGACGCGTGAGTGGCTCAGTCTGTTAAGTGGCTGCCTTTGGCTCAGGTTATGATCATAAGTCCTGGGATCAAGTTCCACATTGGGCTCCTTGCTTAAGCAGGGAGCCTGCTTCTCCCTCTGCCTGCTCTCCCTGCCACTCCCCTTACTTGTGCTCTCTCTCTCTGGCAATAAATAAAATCTTAAAAAAAAAAAAGAATTCTTCCCAAATTTATCTATAGATTCAGTGTACAAATTCAGTGTATACCTCTCAAAAGGTCATTTGTGTATATATGTATGTGTGTGTGTGAGTACGTGTGGGTATGTGCATTTAACTTGACAAGCTGTTGACAAAATTTTTATAGAATTTCAAAAGGCCAAGAATGCCAAGGCATCCTAGAATAAGAACAAGATGAAAAGATGTGTTCTATCAAGTATTAAGATTTACATAAAGCTAACATAATTAAGATAGCATGTTATTGGCACAAGAATAGATAAAACAGGACAATGGAACAGAATAGAGACCTTGGAAACAGACCACATATATGCCAATATTCTTTTTTTTTTTAAGATTTTATTTATTTATTTGACAGAGAGAGGCAGGGAGAGAGAGAGGAGGAAGCAGGCTCTCTGCTGAGCAGAGAGCCCGATGCAGGGCTTGATCCCAGGACCCTGAGATCATGACATGAGCCAAAGGCAGAGGCTTTAACCCACTGAGCCACCCAGGCAGCCCATATGACAATATTCTTATGAGCCATGTAACAATATAGTAATGTAGGAGAATATCTTTATGACTTTGAAGTTGACAGAGAGCTCTTTCTTTCTTTTTAAAAAGATTATTTATTTATTTATTTATTTGAGAAAGAGAGAGCAAGAGTAAAGGGGAGGAGCAGAGGGGGAGGGAGAAGCAGATTCCCTACTGCACAGGGAGCCCAATGCAGGGCTGGATCCCAGTGGAATCACAACCTGAACCAAAGGCAGATGCCCAACCAACTGAGCCACCCAGGTGTCCCTCAAGACATATATTTAGAGAGTGAAAATGTAAGCTATAGAGTAGAAGATGTTTGTAATACACACCTGATCAAAGCTTCATATATAAAGAATTCCTATAAATTAATGGGAAAATGAAAATGACAGAAGCCCCAAAGAAAAGTAAGCAAAATCTTGAACAGGTCTTCACAAAATAGCAACTCAGATGTCAAAGAAATATATAGAAAGCTGCTCAACTTCATTTGTAAGCAGGGAAACACACTTTAAAACTGATAGGAGTGGGGTGCCTGGGTTGCTCAGTGGGTTAACCCTCTGCCTTTGGCTCAGGTCATGATCTCAGGGTCCTGGGATGGAGCCCCACATTGGCCTCTCTGCTCAGCAGGGAGCCTGCTTCCCCTTCTCTCTCTGCCTGCCTCTCTGCCTACTTGTGATCTCTCTGTCAAATAAATAAATAAAATCTTAAAAAAAAAAACTGCTAGGAGCTACCACAATATACATACATGAGATTAGCAAAAATTGTCAAGTCATAAGCTGTGTTGCTCTGGTCATTACACCTTGAGAAAGATGTAGTATTGCTTGAATATGTTCAGAGTTAGACAGTAAAAATTATCTCAGAAATGTGTTTGATAGGAAAAGTGAAATGCTGTCTTACAAGGAAATATGATCAAGATTTGGAATTTAATTTACAGCTACAAGGGCTTGAGGGAATATGGTCAATATTCAAAAAATCATGAAGGGTGAGGAATAAGGAAGCAGTTTCTTCAAATAATCCTGGAATACTAGGACTCTCTAGAAGGGCCTCCCTTCAAGTTTGATGTAAATGACTACTTGTTTTCCTCTGTATCTCCCCCACTATATTGTGAATTCCTAAAAAGGGGGGGCCCTTCTTAATCTGTTTTTGGGTCACTTTTTGAAGAAGGTACCTTGTTCCCGCTACACTAGGTGTGACGAATTTTCCTATAAAGTGCCAGAGAGTATATGTTTTAGCCTTTGTGGGCCACATGGTCTCTGTCAGAACTACTCAAATCTGCTATTACAGTACAAAAGCAGCCATCCATAATATATAAACAAACAGGTGGGGCTGTGTGCCAATAAAGCTTTATTTACAAAAACAAGAGGCAGGCAGGGTTTGACCCATGGACTCCTACTGACCAGAGGATAAGCACTCTATCGGTTTTACCTATGGTTCAACCCTCAGTATCAACAAAATTGCCTGCCTGGATTACGACCGATGCCCAGTACATATTTGTTGAATGCTGAATTCCAGAACTTTAGATAGGGACTTATAGAAAACTAGGTCCCTAATATATATTTACAGAATTGAACCTCAATTAAAAGGAAGCACTATTTTTACATGATGGTTCAGTTTGAATATTCGTATGGTTCATAAAATTTAGATGAACTCCGTGGCTGGCAGTTCTACATAGATTATTTTAGAACAAGCATGTTTGGGAGATGTCCTCCTAACTTTCTGATAGAACAAATTTGCCCTCCTATGAATTGTACCTTGGTGCAGTTGATATTTGATTCAATCAATAATAATGGATACGGCTCTTAGGGATAAATAAGTCTATAGATAGAAGTAGGGCAGGACCTTTAGCGTTTGAGATCAGGTCATTCAAATTTAGTTAAGTGTTAAAAGGTTTAGCTAATGATTTCAAAAGGTTGTGTAACTTTAAAAAGTTTGTCACCTTTATAAGTTGACAGTATACACACACCTTCAGCAGCAGGGAAACAACTGAACTGTGAGCCTACTTGGTGGGGCAGAGTCGGAATGAGTTATCAGAGAGCTCACAGCTCACACATCTGGGGGTCCTACCACAAATTATGCAGCTGGGGAATTATGCAGCTGGAGAACGCGTTTATCTCTAGGGCTGATTAGCAACTGAGACCCTCCGATCCAGGGTATAGTATGCCCCGAGAATCACCTTAAGGCTTTCTTCCTGAAGTAAGCTATTATGCTGTTTCAAGTCCAAGTTCTTTCCTCGCTCATACCGGAGCTCTTTTTCAGCCGAGTTACACAGAATCTGGAGCCGGTGCAAATTCTGACGAAGCTGGTCTACACTATCTTGCTGCTGGTATTTCACTTTCTCTCCAGGTGATGGACACTAAACAAACATTTTAAAAGAGAAATATGGGCAATTTGAGAGAATATTGGTAAAACATGGGTTCCAGCTCTCAGAAGCAGAAATGTCAGAACTATTCACACGTAAATATTCTTGGAGTTGGCTTACCTCCAGCAAATTACTCTCTTTTATACTTATGGCTATTTGGTACATGTTCACATAATTTAACTCCCATTATTTTAGAGTGAAAATATCAATGAAATTATTTGAGCAAAGCAGTTAAGCATAGACAATTAACTTCCTTTTCTTATGAATGAAGGGAAAGAGAAGCATGGACCATTTTAGAGTAAAACTTTAATGGCTTTAAAATGGCTTTAAAAGCTTTAAATGGGGACTTCAAAGAGCCAATATGGGAAGAGGGAAAGTGTGAATGTGTATGCATTGTGTTTGTGTGTGTGTGTGTGTGTGTGTGTGTGTGTGTGTAGTATCTGTTGGCAAAAAGAAAGAGAACATTTAGCAGAAGATCTTAAATTCCCAGTCTTCCTCATTGCTTTCCTGTTACTTTCACATGATTCTTCTTCAGTTACTATACAACCACACACTCTCCTGCAGGTCTCCAGGGCAATAAAACCACATTGATCAAAGGAGGAATCATGGGGTTTTCTAAAATGTAGTCTCACATGGGTGTGCTATGTAGATAAAGAATTCAACCTTACCCAATTCAATAGATAACATATATTTAGAGTTTCCTGAGTCCTGGTCCAGTGTACTTCCTGCCCATGACTTTCTGGAAATCCCATGTCATTAGTCCAGTTTTTTCTTGTTTACAACAGAATTGCAACACAGAATTCCCCAAGTTCTATAAAGCCCTTTAATTCCTATCTTGATTTAGTCAAGAAGGCAGTCTAAATCCAGTTTGCTTGTCCTAGAGCTGCAAGTGTCTAAGATTCCTAGAAAAAATTCTTTAATAGAATTATATGTAATTATTAAGAACCCTAGCTTTGGAATTAGTTTCAGTCCTGAATCTATCTTGAAGAAGTTAGTTTCTCTGCTTTTCATTTCCTTCATCTGAAAATGGGGATAATAATGATAACTGCTGGATGGAGTAAAGGTTATATAAGATAATGCATGCAAGCACTTAGCACGATGCCTAGCACACCATAAGTACTCAATAACATTACCCAGGACTGTGGGTGCTACCCAGATTTATTTTAACTGCCTTCTGGTTCCATCTGAAAACAAGAATTCCCTGAAACCTGGAAACCCTTGATCACCAATGTAGCTTCTTATTTAATTATCAGACAGCAGCTTTTAATAATCAATGAGTAACCAGCAGCCCATATGGCCACTGAACACGCCCAAACAGACATATACAAGAGAAGCACCCCCTTAATACCAATGTACAGAAATTTTTAACCTGTTTTGAAGATGAGAAAAGCCAGAACAAAAGTTCTTCTGGCCTATGTTTTCTAGTCAAGTCACTTAGCCCGAGCAGAAATGCAAATTATTTTGCATGAAAGGCAACTAACTAGTAAAGAAGCTACCAGGCAACCAGTCAAGTGGACAGCGTAAAGGGTCTCTATTTTCCCCATGTGTAAATGGCTTCCTGGCAGAAGGTTATTACAGAGACATTTAGACTCACTCAGGCTACTAGGAACCATGTAGAACTGCAAAGTACAGTACTTAGCTTCCTTTCTTGACCAATCAACAGATTTATTAAGTCAATTATCTTCTCTGAGTCTCAGCTGACTCATCTGCAAATTAAAGGCATAAGACCAGATGATCCATACACAGTGTCTCCTCAATTCATAATTCCTTAAGAATTAAAATGAAACAAATTGGAACCAGCATTAATTATCTTAATTTTATAGGCTTAAGATCAAGCTTTTAATATTTTCAAATATTATCTTCACACAATAAAAATTTAATATGAACCAAATCCATACACTGGTCGCGATGACAAGATCATTCCTTTTCTGGAAACAATTAAAGCCTATGAGCCTTCAATACTCTCATTCAGTGGGTATGAATGGAACAGGCTATCCAGCCTGCAAAGATGTCAAGCATCAAAGCAAGTCCACTTATTCGGACTCCCTATTCATCAAACATCCTTCAGATTTGAGTTTCTTTCTGAGCTCTCTACAGGTAAACATGTGTTCATTTAAACATGTTCAAGTGCTATTTATAACTAATTATTACAGATAATAACTAACTGACATTCTGGTTTTAACCAATAGTCTTAAAATTTGGCTTAATGTGAATTTATCTCCAAGATACAGATCTATTCCAGGGGACTAATGCATCAAGTTTTAGAGCCTATGAGCCAAAGGGCCAAACCTCAAATAAATTCATCAAGATAATCAATAACAGACACCTTGGGAGGGCTTTTGGAAGATGGCTTGCCAGCCTTCCTTAGGAAATTAGCCTTATAGGAGAACTGTATGCTTTCTTTGACTTTCTCAGCAAGGGGAGGCAAATGACTGGGGTTAAGACAGGTCAAGTTCTAGAGTAGACAGACCCAGGTTCCAGCGCAATGTGTCATTTTGGGAAAATTATTTAACCTCTCTAAAGCCTCAGTTTCCTCATCTGTAAAGTGGCAACAATACCATCCTGCCTTGTTGTGTTGCTTAGTATATACAAGGTATTTAGTGTAGTGCCTGGAACAGAGCAAATATTCAATGATGTCATGGAAAAACATGAAGCTAGATTTTTAAACCTATAAAATTAAGCTAATTAATGGTGATTGCAGTTTGTTTCACAAACATTGGGGAAGTAAAAATCCTTTTTTTTTTAAACTTTTTAAAAAAAATTTATTTATTTGTCAGAGAGCGAGCGAGCACAGGCAGACAGAGTGGCAGGCAGAGGCAGAGGGAGAAGCAGGCTCCCTGCCGAACAAGGAGCCGGATGTGGGACTTGATCCCAGGACACTGGGATCATGACCTGAGCCGAAGGCAGCCGCTTAACCAACTGAGCCACCCAGGAGTCCCTTGGGAAGTAAAAATCTTGAATTCAGCTCTTACAACCTTACCTGGAATGCTGTTGAACAGCAGAAATTAAGCCACCAAAGGTGATCAGTATCCCCAAATGATGTCACAAACACATAAGAGCAATAGAGCTCACCTACTTACTCATAAAAGAGGACCTCACAGTTCTTTTTCTATGTATTTGCCATCTATAAGCATTCTTTAGAATTTGACATCTGGTCTCAAGCCACAGTTGCTTAAATGTGTATGTTAGATTAAGACGATAGAGCAAAAAGGAGGTAGGCACTAGACACTAATGGGACAAGAGGGGTGAAGACCCAAAACTTCACATACACAAGAAGTAAAAGGCAGAACAATTTCTAGCCACCAGTACATCAAAGTACCCTCTACACAGAGAAAATTTCTGAAATTATCATTGTACAGAACCCTGGAAACAAACAAAAACTTGTCTAAAATATCTTTTCTTCCTTGCCTGCTTAAAGAAGTGAAATAGTGTGTATGATACTGCTTTGGGACGTGTAAAGTTCAAAATATAAATATGTTATTTTTTCCCAAGAAGCCCACATCTATCTTGTTTTCTGCTATAACAGAGGGCCCCAACACAGGTCCTGGCAGGTCATAAATACTCCATTAATAACAGTCAGGTAAACGAGTAAGAGCAAATTACCCTTCTTTCACTCATTCGAAGTCATTACTATGAAGCAAAATTACTGAACTCTGCAAGAATTCAGTGAAACCCTAGAGGCTATGTGGTATAAAGGACCATTTGTCCTTTTACAAAGTGGCTCTTCTCCCAGATGCCCCACATAATTTTTATATATTTAATCATTTTTCACCTCCCTCCTGTGTATTGAGAGATGATTCTTCAACTAATGAGAAAGGGTACATTAAATAAAATTAATAAATGAACCCGGGTGTTAATTGTCATACTCTCCAACTCATTGTTGGAGAGTAAATGCGTTGATCATTTTAAGCTCGTAAACCAAGATTTTATAATCTATGTGACCACAGTGTCCATCCTCTGCCCAAGTCTCTATGCTGCTCACTGCCCAATAAAGGGACTGCCTAGGGGATTTAAAATTAACCTTTTTTGAACATTGGATGTCATACCCCCCTTTTGTCTTCTCAATAAATGCAATGGCTTCCTTCTCTTTCAAACGTGTGTAAATCTCCTTTCAGGGATCTATTTTCCTTCTTTACTGTGACTTGCCTTGTTTTCAGACCCTATATCTATCTGCATTTCTTTTCAAATATACTTTTGACTTCCTTTACTATTACTCTGCCTTTTTTTCCTATGTATACTTGAAGCCATTTTTAAATGTGTATTATCAGTCTTTTGAAGTTGGCCTATGTATGTGTACAAAGGTCTCCCTCTGTGGATCTCAAAATAATTCCTAGGAAGGCATGTGTACAGAAATCTTAATTTCTAGGGGGAACCTGTAAAATTGAGGTGTAAGAGCTAAGGCATGGTTGGGAGTCACTCTGGGGATTTCTCCAGCGGGCAGATCTTGAGTAAGTACCAAAAGCCAAACTCAAAACATTTCCAAGTCTGTGGTCTTTTACCCACCCAAACTAACTATTTTGTAATTCTAAGCCAGGCACTGATGAATAGAAAATGTGGCACAAATCCTGCCCCTCCCCACCCTGCCTCCCTGTGGGAGATGTTAAGCACCAATCGTCATTTCTTCCTGCTGAGCCTAACTGGAGCCTAAGAACCCTTTAGAGCAAAGTGTTTCTGTTGACTATTTTATCACCACTCAGGCCATGGTGATGATCTTGCTTAACAACTTTCATGAATGTTGATATAAAAATGGTACTTACATCCACAGCTGGCCAGAGGAAATGGACCTAATCAGAGTATGTGTTTACAGCACCTACCTTGGCACTACTGTCATCTGAACTATCCCCCGAGCTCTGAGATTGCAGGAGGCTTTGATTTATACGATTCAGCTCTTCTCTAAGCCTCTCGATTTCCTCAGGCTTCAAGATCAACTGCTGTCCTTCACCCTCCATATTTTGGTTCTGTTGTGAGTCCTCCTCCTTCTGCCTCTCTCCTGGCAAAGTGCCCTCCTTTACTGACTCCTCTGCAATTTCCTTCTGCTTACTTTCTCCTTGTTCAGGACTTGGTACAAATATAACAACAGAAAACTGTCAAAATTCTCATTATAGTAGCAGAATATGGATCCCTCCCAAAAAAATCAACCAGTACTGCAAGCAAATCTTTCAACTTGAATTCTGTAGCAGAATAGTTCTCTTACTCTTATACAGAAATTTTAAAACAAATGAGTCATATTTTTTTACTCACATTCAGGAAGATGACCCATCAGAGAGTTTCATTTATACCAAATCAACCAGTTTAAGGGAACTTTTCACTTTTTCAACATTAAGTATGGCACTGGGCAGACACAGCTTATAAAGATTTTTTTAATTACTCAATAAGTTCCAGGCACTTTGGCAGGTACTGGGACTATAGTAGGACATAATCCCTGCCCTAAAGGGCTTACAATTTGGTGAGAAATAAGGATAATAAGGGAGTAGATTACACTCGTAGTTAGTAATCTGAGGCCTGATGGATGATTAGGCACAAACCAAGCAAACATAAAGGTACCGGTGTGTGCATACTTGCATGTGTGTGTGGGTATGTTGGGTGAAGGTGCTGGTATAGATGGGAACAGAGAAAAATAAATCCTGGTGCTCCAGGATGACTTAATAAATAAAATGCTTAAAAGCCTAGGGCGAAAGAGAGAATGTCCTTTAGAAAGACCGTCTGGATGTCACAGAGTGGGGAAACCGGAGATGGTAAGTGATTGATGCCATTAACAATGATGTCTAGGGGCACCTGGGTGGCTCAGTCATTTGGCTCAGGTCATGATCCCAGGGTCCTGGGATCAAGTCCCGCATCGGGCTCCCTGCTCAGCAGGAAGCCTGCTTCTCCCTCTCCCGCTCCCCCTGCTTGTGTTCCCTCTCTCGCTGTGTCTCTCTGTGTCAAATAAATAAAGAAAATGTTTAAAAAAAACCAACAATGATGTCTAGAACAGGATGTGGGGATGGAAACAAGCAGTGGATTTGTGGCAGGAGAGGAAGAATAAGGTATAATGGATGACACCTGGGTTTCTATCTGTGGCAAATAGGCAAGTGGGTGATAGACCAAGAAGGGGGAATGTGGATATGGATTGCAGAGTTGACTCTGGTGAACATGTAGAAGAATGTGAGCAGCAACCTCAGGATCTGGTAACAGGATCCAAGGAGAAGGGAGAAGATGAGAAGACCATTCTAGACATGCCTGAAGACTGGTAAGGAACAAGCAAAGGAAGGAGAACCTGGAGAGGAGGCTGAGAAGCCAGAGGGAGGAGGAAAACCAAGAGACTGTGAGCCGCAGAAGCCAAGGAGAGGGAATGTACCTTCACCGGTCAGGCAGTGTGGATGACACAAATATGCTGAGCTTATTTTTATTTGTTCATTTTAAATTTGTTTAGCTACCACGGAGCTGAGATAGCGTGCTTTACAAATTATAGTTGGTGCTCAAATTCTTCAAGAAGGCAGTTTGGCAATACAGATCAAGAGCCATAAAAATGTTCAGACCCTTTGACTGAATAATTGAATACCAATGAATTTACTGCAATAGAATAATTCATAAGACGAAAAGAGATGAATGTATAATAATGCTCATAAGCATGCTATTTAAAACAGTGATTAAATGGAGACACAGAAATGGCTAAGAGAATTAAAGATAAATCATCTTGAGAGTGGTATAAAAATATTCATCAACATGAAAAATACTTATTAAAATAAAATGGTAGAATAAACTATATAAATGTATATGTATGTGTATAAACATATATAATACCATGGTAAATGTATATATAGAAAAAACTGGAAAGGAACAGGGGGAAAATTATGTCTAGGGAGGTTTTTTTTTCCCTTTTTAAATTCCTTTGGCAATAACAAAAAAAGAATTAAATATTTTATTTTGAATTCAGCATGTTTTTTGTTTTTGTTGTTTAGAGAGAGAGAATGTGAGAGGGAAAAGACAGGAGGGGCAAAGGGAGAGAGAGAGAGAGAGAAAATCTTAGGCAGGTTCATCCCCAGACAATATGAAATAAAGACTAAAATCCTTTAAAAATAAATTTCTGATATAAATAACAAAGATTTTTTTCTATCTTCCATGAACTTTTTTCCTTTTCCTACTCCCAGTGGAAACCAGATACACTTGAAAGATTGGGGAAAATGCAAACATAATTTTTAAAATGGAAAAACTAACCTCTGCTTCCAGGAAGATGGAATTAACCTACTTTTTCCTATTTATCCCACCAATTGCAACTAAAAACCTGGGCATTATATATAAAACCAACATAAGAAGACTCTGAAAGGTAGGGAGAAGGCAGACCAACTAGGGTATTCAGGACCTGAGGAGTGACATGACTGTGGGCTTTCTGGGTTTTAACTGCTTTACTCTAGCCAAACACCACGGGAAAAATCTATGCCCTCCCCCCACCCATGTCAGCCAAGGTCAGGAGCCTATACTCCCACCTTTACCAGGCTATAATGAGGCACCCCTTTTGGGGTCGTGTCACAAGCCAACAGGGAATGTAGACTTTCATCCCTGCCAGGCAGTAATAGACACGGGGAGTCTGGACTTTCACCCGCACCTGGCAGTGATAAGACACCTTGCTCCTTTTCTACTGGGCTGGTGTCAGATGAGGCCTAGTGGAGAGTAAGGACTTATCACTAACAAGACCACCCTTACACACCTCCATGTGGTATCATGGAGACCTAGTGGATAGCAATAATAAGACACTCCTCCCTCTCATAGCCAGAGCACTATAAGCAGAGGCCTCTCACCCTCACCAGCAGTAATGAGGAGCGCCCCCCTTTCATTGGGTGTCCATGGAGTTTGAGTGGGGAAGCTCAACTTGTACCCCCAACCTGGGGTAGTAATGAGACAGCACCCTCCTATACCCCTGCCAGAGTGGTATCAGAAGAAGCCAGTTAAACTGAAGGTTTAAATAGAGTCTCATAATACCCAAAATACTCAGATTTTAATCTAAAATTACTCCTCATACCAACACCCAGGAAAATGAGAAAAGGTAAAAATAGATGATAAAACCAACATGTCAGAATTATCTGACAAAGATTTTTAATCAGCCATCATAAAAATGTTTTGATGAGCACTTATGAATATAGTTGAAATACATGAAAACACGCAAAGTCTCAGAAAAGAACTACAAAGTCTTGGCACAGAAATAGAAAATATAAGGAAGAACCAAATGTAAATTTTAGAACTGAAAAGTATAATAATCAAAATAAAAACTCAAATGCAAAATGGATTTAAATTGTAAAAATATACATAAAACAAGGAGAGTCTTCAAGATTTAAAGTTAAGCAGAGTTCTGAGACCTAACACCAAAAGTATGATCCATAAAAGGAGACTGATATGTCATCAAAATGAAAAACTCCATGTTGAGAAAATCCTGGTAAGAGGGAGAACAACAAGCTATGGACTGGGAAAAAAATATTTGCAAATCACATATCTGACAAAGGACTAATATTAGAATTCATAAAGAACTCTCAAAACTTAAGAGTGAGAAAACAAACCCATTAGAAAATAGGCAAAGACACAAAAGGAGACTTCACTAAAGAGGACAGACAGATGAAAATAAGCACATCAAAAGATACTCAACATTATTAGCCTTCAGGAAAGTGCAGATTAAAACTACAATGAGATACCACTATACAACTATGAGAATGACAAGTGACATTACAAATTTACAAGTGACAATACCAAATGTAAGAGAAGATACAGAGAAACTGGATCACTCCCATATTGCTAGTGGGAATGTAGAAATGATACAGCCACTGGAGGAAATCAGTTTAGCAGTGTCTTGAAAGCAACAAAAAAACCCCTAAACATATAGTTACCATGTGACCCAGAAATTGTACTCCTGGGGATTTATCCCAGAGAGATGAACAATTATGTTCATATAAAAACTTGAATATTTAGCAGCTTTATTCAAAACATTCCAAACTAGAAATAAACCGGATGTTTTTCAATGGATGAACAGTTAAACTGTGGAACAGCCATACTATGGAATACTATACAACAGTCAAAAGGACCCAATTGTTGATACAGAAATCTAGATGAATCTCCAGAGGATTATGTTGAATGAAAAAAAGGCAGGGCCCAAAAGATTACATATTGTGTTATATTATATAACACTCTTGAAATGAAAAACTTACAGAAATGGAGAACAGACTAATTTGAATTAGAATAGGACCTAGAGTTAAGAAGTGGGTGAGATAGGGGGAGTGTTGGGAGGGAGGGTCTATAAAAGAGCAACATGAGGGATCTCTGTGGTGATGGAAATGTTCTGTACCTTGACTATAACAATGTCAATATCCAGGCTATGATATTATACTATAATTTTATAAGATGTTACCAGTGGGGGAAACTGATAAAAGGTACATGGGACCTCTCCATTATTTCTTATAACCATATGCATGTGAATCTACAAGTACTTAAAAATAAAAAGCTTTCTTTTAAAAAAAAAATGGCAAATAAGAACTGCTCATTTAGCCTATCTATGCAGGTTGCTTGATTTGTTACATTTAGCAGGATAAATAACTTTATAAAGAGTAAACTTAGCCAGACCTGATGTAAATTCCTTCTATAATTGCATAGCAGCCATGTTGACACAGAAGAAAACTAGCCTTCATTATGTTTCTATAGTTCAAAGATAAAGTTTAAATGGTCTTCCTCTCAGGTGGGTCTATGAGATGTGCCTGTAAAGCTGTATTGAGAGCCAGGCAGTCAGTAAATCTTCTCTGACTTAGAGGGAATGATAAGCAAGTGCTCCCTAGGGCACAATCCTGGGGCTGATGCCATTTTACATCATCAAAGGTCTGAAGAAATTAACAGCATTCACATGAATTCATTAGTTGATTAAGGAGAATTAGTAATATCTTGGAATATGGGAATTTAAAGTGCTCTTGATACATGAGGACAATTATCCTTTAAATAAATGCCCTCCAAAAAGAACAGGCTTTATTCTTTCAAAAGACATAGAGAAAATGTGCAATTTATAAAAACAAAAGGCAAACTGAACAGATTTTTAAAAAGTAGTACATACTATATGTATTACTTTATTTTACTTTTATGTAGTAGTAGTAGTAGTAATGACAATAATAATGATAATGATAATAACGTAAAAGGTGTATGGGCAAAAGTAGACCACCAGCCAGAAATGACAAGTTGCTGAGAACATGACTTCCAGTCCTGCATACCTGTACTTTAGGGCCTGGAAAACTCAAATTTCTCCTCTAACACAGACCTATCCCCCCCTCCCAAGAACATCTTTCTTTTATGTTTTATTAAACTTTTTGCTTTAATCCATTAGTTAACATACACTATATTAGTTTCAAGTGTACAATAGAGTTATTTGGCACTTCCATACAACACCCAGTGCTCATCACATCACAACAAGTGCATTCCTCAACCCCCATCACCTGTTTCACCCATCTCCACCCACCCCTCTGGTTCTTAATCTTTATTTGAAAGGATCTGTTGCCCACTTCTGACCAAAACTCACCCATTCTGTTATTTTTATGTCATGCTATAAGTGTGTGATTGTCACCAGGCTACAGCTGGTAGGAGGTGCCTAGGGAGCACCCCTACCCTATTCTTTTTCTAGTAACCTAGATACATAGTCTTGAACACATAGAGAGATTCAGGAAAGAGACTGTGATGTCTGGATTCAGGAAAGAGAAGCTGTGAGTTCTGGTCCTGGATCTTCTACCTACTATTCACATAACCTTTGGCAAGGCACAATTTCTCAGAGTCCTAGTCTCTTGAGTTGCCTTACTCATAAGATTATTGGGAACTTATGAAGTGAAATGTGACAAGATTTTGGAAACCTACAAGTATAATGTGTGATTAAAATGAATTCAAGCCTAATAGAACAGAATAGGGATGGGAAGCAATAGAACTCTGTTTCCAGAGAGGAAGGAAAAGATTCATTTATTCATTTATTCATCAAATATTTATTGAATATCAACTACATGTCAAGTGCTGTTCTTTTTTTTTTCAAGATTTATTTGTTTATTTTGGAGAGAAAGAGATAGAGCCTGTGAGCTGGGGGAGGGGCAGAGGGAAAGAATCTCAAGTAGACTCCCCATAGAGCACAGAGCCAGATTTGGGGCTCAATCCCACAACCCTGAGATGATGACCCGAGCTGAAATCAAGAGTCAGATGCTCAACTGACTGAGCCACCCAGGTGCCCTGCCAAGCACTGTTCTATGTGCTAAAAGTTAATGGTGATCAAGACAGCCAGGTCCTTGCTCTCACAGAGCACACCCATAGGAGGAATATAAGGACAGACAACAAGTAAACAAGATAATTAAATTATAAGTCACAAATAAGGTGACATGGTAGAGCAGGAGCTAGGATTTCCCCATATGTGATATTTACTGATTACCTCTCTGAGAAGGTGCAAAGGAGTTAGCCCCATGAAAACCTGGGGGAGGGCCATTCTGGGCAGGAACAGCTTTTCAATGCAAAATTCCTAAAGCAGGAAAGTGCTTTAAGGGCTAGAGGCTCTGAAAGGCTGCATGATAACAAGGCAGAGAGTGGTACAGTGATGAAATTGAGGAGATGGACAGAGGCTAAGTCATGGAAGGCCTTACAGGTCATGGTAAGTGTTTAGATTTTATTTTGAGTGCAATGGGCAAAGACTGAGAGGTTTGTAAGAGAGAAATAATCTCATTCAACTTGCATTATTAAAAGACAACTTTGGCTGTTCTATGGAGAATGAACTGGTAATGAGGTATGGAAGCAGGTAGGTCAGTTAAGAAGATATTGTGATAGTTCAAGTGAGCAATACCAGTGTCATGGAGTAGGGTAGTAGCAGTGGATATAGTAGAAACAAGCAGATTAAATATTCTTTGTTTTCATGGTGGAACTGACAGGATTTGTGACAGTTTAGTTGTGGGGAGGAATCAACAGTGACTCCTTAGGTTTTGTTCTGATCAACTGTGTGAATGGAGGGGGCTCTTCATTGAATGGATTGGACTGGGGAAGAAATAGTTTAGAGGAAGAGGAAAAATGTATCAGTAGTCTCTGAAATGGATATAAATTCACTGTCAAGTTGAACTGGAAACATAAATAAACTTGAACATTTATCAAATAATTCTTGATAAAGGTAGTAAGAATGCAAGGAGATGGTGAATGAGAGTGTGCTAGAAAAATATACAGCTTATTAAGCCATTAAGGTCCAGAGAAGCTACCGGCTCCTCTGGCCCACACTTCCTAACAAAGCAAACCCAGGCTGAGATCAGCTGGGCTCTGTAAGCTTAGGGCTGCCATTGGAGGTCCAACTTTGGGTTCAACTGCAAGTATACAGTGGGGGTAGAAGGAAAACTCCATTCACTCCAATATTTTAAAACACCTACTATGTGTCAGGCATTGTTCTAGACACTGTTAACAGTCCAGAACAAGACAGATGGGACTCCATTCTTACCCCCCTTCCACCCATGTTATACATATACAAAGACTGAGCAATTTTTAATACCACGAAGGTCACTTTCATAGCAACTACCTAGAACCCAAGTGTCCCAGCACCTTCTTGCCCTTGAGATATTTGTGACTATGTCCTCTCCAGAGTAGATTTACTGGTAACCTCTGACTCAGAGTTAGGAGACTTGGGACCTCCTGTAGTCTTGCTGATAACTTGCTAAGTATGAGACTGTGACCAAAAGAGTCACTTCAGTTCTCTTGGTCTCAGAGACCTCTTCTGTGAAAGGAGAAGACCAGCTAAATAGCAGTTGTTTTCAAACATTTTAGCTGTGGCCCCTTTCTTGAAGTAAAATCTTATACAGATTTCCACATATGAAACAGATAAAGTAGGTCTTCTCTGGCTGAAATGTGATGGAGGGCTCCCAGTCCCACTCATTAGTCTTTCCTCATCTCCAAAGGCAGTTTCTGAGCCGTGCAGAGAGCTCCTAGAGTTTTGGAAGGCTGAAGTGTGAAAACCACTAGAAGAAGATCTGCAGGTCCCTCCTGTTTCAAGATTCATTACTCTATAAGTAAAGCAACATACACAACAGAAAAACAAGACACAGTCCATTACCTTAAAGGAGCTAAAATCTAGCAGAAGAGATGTACTACAAGAATCAATCACCTTGGCTTATGGAGCAGCTTCTATGTGCATGGGACCATGCTAGGTGTGCTGTAGCACTTTCTGCTTCTTTTCAGTGGAAGATTTTGGCTCATGGCCTTCTGGTGTCTTCTTCACCCCAAATCCTACCATCATCCTGGAAGATTCCAAGGACCATACAGATCACCCACCAATGCCTTGGCATCTCACTTCCTCAGTCTCCTTATCTCCTATTTTCTCCTCATCTCTCCCTCTTGGCCAACTACTTGAATAACCACACTATGGGGTATATCGGCAGCAAACACTTCATTCTGAAATAACTAAAATAAGATATCCAGATTTCAGCTTTTCCTTTTTACATAATTTTTACATAAATACCTTCAATTCCTTGTCTCTTTGTCTATCGGCTCCCATTACTTGCTTCTTTATCCAATGTAGAGCCCAGTGTTTATCATCATCATCATCGTTATTTAAGTAGGCTCCATGCTCTGCATGGAGCCCAGTGCAGGGGCTTAAACTCATGACACAGAGCAAGACCTGAGTTGAGCCACCCAGACACCCCAAGCCTAGTGTTCATTATTTTAATCACTGTCTAAATAAAATGTTCAACTTTCTTCCCCCATTGTTCTTCCACTTCACTCATGTGGCAAAAGCTTAGCCCTGGACAAATCCAATTGTCTTCATATGCCTATGCCAAATGTTGTCCCACATACGTTCCCTTACATATTCTCAAAGACAAATGCCATATAAAGTCACAATCTCTAGCCTTAAGTGGGCCCGCAAGATTACCTGCCTTCCCTAGTAAGCTTTCCTTTCCAATTGCCACAGTTATTATTTCAAACCTTTATCACTCTGCTATGTCTATTACTCTCTTTCAGCACATGACTTTCTTTCCTACTTCACGGAGGACACAAACTACCAAATAAGTACTTTGGCCCTCTCAAGTTAAAAACTCACTTGGATTTCTGCCCATCCTCCCTTTCTTCATCCTGTTACAATGGACCAGCTGGCCCATCTCCTAAGGCTAGACCCTCTCTGGTATTTGGAATCCTAAACCTGTCCATCTGGGGACTCTTTCTCAGAATTTAAACTAACACATTTCTTTTTGCCTCAGCTCCATATTCCCTTCTCTCCTTCACAACCAAATTTTTTGGAAGGCATCCACACTCACCATTTTTACTTCCTCAAATTTCACTCACCCCTCAGTTCACTCCCATTTACCATCCCATGAGATGTAATCTAGGAAGCCATTTGTTTTTTGCCCTTCATTGGAACAACTTTTACTAAAGTCTTCAACCACATTCTTAAACCTGAATTCAATAGTCACCTTTTGTTCTTTATTTTCTTGGCAATATATAACACTATTTACTATTTCTTCTTAAAACAGTCTTCAATCTGGCTTCTGTAGCACACACTCTTGACTTTTCTTCTACTTCTCTGGCTGTTTTGTCTAAGTCACCTTTGGGATAATTATTTTTGTCTCTTATAGAGAGGCTTCTCTTACATTTCTACCTTTGGGTACTTTCATCAAGCAACTTACAGGACCATCTCATCCATCACAGGACTTCTGCTAACGTCTACTTATTGATGATTTTCAAATTGACCTCCAGCCCAGCCTTCACTCTTGGCATGGCTGTTCTAAAGACACTTCAAAGTCAACATATCAAAAGCTGTACTCCTTTCACTCCTCCCTCAAAACTATGTTTCCTAACTCAATGGATGACACCTTCAAACCAGAAACTTGAAAGTCTTCCTTAATATCTGCTGACACCCAAGTCCCTGCCTACCATCCCTTCTTCCTCACTTCCTATACTCATTAGTTCCTAAGTCTTGTTGATCCACTTCCATCCACTTTTCTCTAACCTCACCAACACTATCTCTCTCACCCAGATTATAGCAACAGCTTCCAAACTAGTCTCACTACCTTCAATTCTATACAAACAATCTATTTCCCTCACAGCAGGCCAAGTGAACAGGCAAATCGTTTTTGGTCTCTTCCATGTTACTAAACACTGCAGGACTTTCCTACTGTCTAAATTTCCCCATGCGGGTATTCATGTTCCCTCGTGACAGGGTCCCTGCCTACTTCCTCACTCTCATTGTCTCCTTCCCCTTTCTTCTCTTCACACTCTGCACTGTAGCAGCACCGAGGTCACTGAGTTCCTCAAGCAAATCATGCCTTCTCTTGCACATGTCATATCCGCCCTGAAAATTACTCCCTCACTTTTTGCTTGGCCCTGGGTTATCTATACTTCAGGACTCAGTCTGTTACTTCCTTTAAGAATATTTTCTGGTTTCTTTTTTTTTTTTAAGATTTTATTTATTTATTTGACAGATCACAAGTAGGCAGAGAGGCAGGCAGAGAGAGAGGAGGAAGCAGGCTCCCTGCTGAGCAGAGAGCCCGATGCAGGGCTCCATCCCAGCACCCTGGGATCATGACCTGAGCCGAAAGCAGAGGCTTTAACCCACTGAGCCACCCAGGCGCCCCTATTTTCTGGTTTCTTAGCCTGGCCATGGCACCTCCTTTGTGCTCCCATAATACCCAATACTGTTTTGTTTAATTGTCTATCTTCCCCCCGCAGGCTATATGGACCATGAAGGTAAGAGCTGTGTCTTATTTTGTATCCTCAGTATCTCCCTACAGTACCTGGCACATGGTAGATATGCAATTTTACTGTCAAATGTGATTATGTAATGGATCTGAGATAAATGGAGGGTGTGAAGTAGGGCACAGGAGATAAGTAAGCGAGGAAACATTCCAAGAAGAGGAGAGAGAGAAGCATAGGGCAGATACACAGACTTCTCACAGTCCCAGTGATGGGAAGTAATTTGGACCAAGTAATGGAAACAGGTGGCAACGAAATCTTTTTAGAGAGAAGTCTAGTATCTTTACAATGGCAAGGTTCCCCACCACCAACTGAATTAAGGCCCCAGCCTTCCTCCCTGTGGTAAATATCCCTACCAATGATCCTATGTCAGCTGGGTGGATTTTTGTCAGCTTTGATAATTAATATCAACATCTTCTCTGAAGATTGGCCACTTCAATTCCATTGCCACCTACTCAATCTAGGCCACTATCTCTTCACCTGTGGCTCATATCTGGATTAATTGGTCCGTTTTTCTTCTTCAGTTTATCTCTTCTAAAGAACTAGAACAATCTCCCTTAAAAACCTGGTAATACACTGTTCTAGTGCTCAAGAACAAGACTTCCACTTTCCCCTATAGCAAACCTAAATGCTATGACCAAGCTTCTTGGCTCTTCACTCTTGTGACCACTATCATGCCTGTTCCCCACCATGTCTCCAATATGCTTTCCCCACTTCTGCAACTAGGTTTCATGATTGTGAATCTTGGACTCAGAGTACATTATAAAGTTAAAAGCAACTTTTAGGAAGGCATAAAATGCAGCAGTCCAAAACTAGCAAACAAACAAACAAACAAACAAAAAACCCTCCTTCTACATTAAAACGTTTACAAAGATAGAGCTTAGACTGCACCTAGACCATATTTTCCTAATTCACTGATGATGTGTCCTTCAGTAAATGGTATATAAGTCAAAATTGCCATCTATTGTTCCTTCTGATGATCTAGTTCTAGGCTTTTGCCCAGACAAAATTTGGTTGCATCTATTCGTTTTTGCGGCAGGGTAATGCATTGGCCCAAAATCTCAAAAGTTTCTATGAAAGATACTTCTGGTGAAAAAGCAGAAATACAAGAGTTTGAGGGCAAGATTAATAAAAAAAGGAGGGAAGGAAGGAAGGGAGGGAGGGAAGGAGGAAGGGAGGGAAGTTTATCAAAAACGAACCATGAGAGACTATGGACTTGAGAGACTACTTGAGAGAATATGGACTCTGGGAAACAAACTTAGGGTTTTAGAAGGGAAGGAGGTAGGGGAATGAGTGAGCCTGGTGATGGGTATTAAGGAGGGCATGGGTTGCATGGAGCACTGGGTGTTATATGCAAACAATGAATCATGGAACAGCACATCAAAAACTAGTGATGAACTGTATGGTGACTAACATAACATAATAAAAAAGAGAGAAGATTATCAAAATGATTATCAGATATGATGTTAAATAAAAACAGCAAAAAATCTCTTGGCCGAGTATAGTTAGGACATTAACAGATTTCCTTAGTGAAACTAGGGGTTATTATCATTCTTTTTATTTTTTCATGCTTTCCAAATTTTCCTCAAAATGCATAAATTTATTTTAAAAAGCAAGATAAGGTTTAGAAACGTAGTAACATATCAAAAGATAAACTCCTTGGGGAAAATGCTTGCTTATAATTAATTTTCCTCTCATACCATTTAGAAATGAATGTCAAATTCTTACAACGATCAAGCGAAATAAAATAAGTGTATCTCTCCACCCAAATAATTAATATGATATGGGACTTTCTCAATTTACCAGAGTTCCTCTTTCTCTTACTTTGGGCTTTGAATCTCTGCTTCCAAAATTGTTAGTTTAGACACAAGATCTTTATAGATATTTTCACTTGCAATTAAATTAGCAGGTACAGTACTTCTCCCTACAGTAAAATGATTTAATTGTTCAAATTCTTGTGAAAGCTTCAAGACCTGTAAAGTGAGAAGACAAATATTCTATTTTGTATATTCTAATATATAATTATGAGAAAGTACATTGAGTCTATTAAATGTTTAAATAATTATTGACAAATAATATAAATCGACATTCTATTTGAAGTCATCTTCTAATTTAACTTAACACTTTGCTGTTGTTATGTAATCTCATCCATTTTTATCATAGTCATAAGGATGCATAAATCCATGGTTTTAAAGAAGGGTATCTTTGGAGAAGGGAAGATAGAGGGAGAATGATAAAGCAAATGCGGGTATACCATGCTAATACTGGAAGAGTGAAGGTACATGGGAATTCTTTGTACGATTTTTATAACTTTTCTGTAAGCCTGAAATTATTTCAAAATAAAAAGCCTTTTAAAAGAAAGAGCAAGGGAGAGCCAGATTACCAGGATAGTGATCTGAATCTCTTGTTTTTACATTATATTCCTGTTGCCACAGTTCATCTTCTGTGTTGCACAGTCCAGAGATATTTCATAAGACAAGATCCTTTAATTGTACAGTGTGATGACAACCCACTTTGCTGACAAGGTCCTCCAACAAAGCTTAGTTTAGGCTGTGCCCCATGTATCCACCTTTCCAGGTACCAAACCCCGTGTTCTGGACCTTTCCATCCCTAGGTCATATACTGTTTGATCCATGTCCCAATCCCTCAGCAGCTTGCACCCTGCTTTCAGGATAACAACTTCACAGAGGATAAATGAGGCCTGGGCCTAGTCCTTCATTTCACACGTGCTATGAAAATATAACCCAATATATTTTAGTTGTGTGTTCTAATTAAATTAAATTAAACAATTAAACAAAGCCTTCACTCCTTCCTACCATTTTAATCAAGACCAAGGGAGTAACTGAGGAAGAGAATTTTCAACCAGGAGTAGTTAATAAGTGGGACTCCAGGAATCACCCTGCAGGCAACCTCTCCATCTAACTGTGGTCTGGTAGCCATTTTTATACTTGGGGAACATATTGGGGTCAGGACATAAACATTTTCCTAATTCTAAGTATGAAACTGATCTTCAGTATAACTGAAAAAAAATGCTTTGATTTGAAGGTTTAAGGTTGAAGACACTTAAGTAAACTTTTGTTTTGTATTTCGGGGGGCTAGTAAAGTACACATAACATAAAATTTACCATCTTAACCTAACATACTGAAGTGTGCCTTCAGTGGTATTAAATACATTTACAGGGTTGTGTGACCATGACCATCAACCATCCCCAGAACTCTTCATTTTATAAAACAAACTCTATACCTATTAAACAATAACTCGCCCTCACCCCTTCCCCAGCCCCTGAAACTACCAATACACTTCTTGTCTTTATGATTTTGACTACTCTAAGTACCTCACATATTTAGAATCATACAGTGTTTGTGTTTTTGTGATGGGCTTATTTCACTTAGTGTGATGTCCTCAAGATTCATCCATATTGTAGCATACTGCAGGATTTCCCTCCTCTTTTAAGGCTGAATAACTTTCCATTGTGTGTTACATACCACAATTTGCTTATCTATTCATCCCTCAATAAACACTTGGGTTACTTCCACATTTCAGCTATTGTGAATAATGCTGCTATGAAAATGGGTGTGTGAATTATCTCTTCAAGGCCCTACTTACAATTCTTTTGGGTATATGTCCAGATAGTGGAATTGCTGGATCATTTGGTAGTTCTATTTTTAAGTATAATTTTACATTATAATATGTACTCCAAAAATTAAACTGTTTGGAAACTGATTTAAAGTAAAAAATTAATAGCGTAATCCTAAGAGTGAAGACTGAAGTCTATTTGGAGATGCAGATTGGCTTATAACCTACACGATATGGCAATTTATTCTATGAATTATATAATTTTATATATATGTAATTATACAAGTAAAATATATGCCAATTTCCAAGTCAACTTTTCCTGAAAATTAATTTCCTTTTATCTTATCCTAATAAAAGATAAAGTCAAACACTGAACATTTAAAGATTTAATTCAGTCTCACCTTTGTTTCTAATTCAGAATTCTCTCTTTGTAGCTGGTTATATGTTACTAAAAAATAGTCTCCATTTTCTGATGCCCCTGGAATACTTTGAATTTCATTATAAAGGCATATAAGTTCTGACTTTGATTTTTGCAATCCCTGATTAAGAAATAAAGATATTTAATAAAATAAGACTTTCCCATAAAAGGTATAATACTTCTAAATAGGAATCTTAGAATTTCTTTTGTTGTTTTAAATATTCCAACTTATTCTTCCGGCAAAACTACTTTCTTAATAATTGAAGTTTACTTAAACCAATTAATTAAACTGAGCATTCCTAGTTTTTATCATTCACAGGTTGAAGGACAGGGTTTCTAGAGTCATTCCTACTTTTAGCAAGGCTTCTAGAGAGGTAAATTCTTCAGCAACTCCTGCACTAGTTATATTACCTGTTTTAAAATGTATCTTTTTTGGGGTGCCTAGGTGGCTCAGTGGGTTAAAGCCTCTGCCTTCAGCTCAAGTCATGATCTCAGGGTCCTGGGATCGAGTCCCGCATCGGGCTCTCTGCTCCGCAGGGAGCCTGCTTCCTCCTCTCTCCCTCTCTGCCTGCCTCTCTGCCTACTTGTGATCTCTGTCTGTCAAAGAAATAAATAAAATCTTAAAAAAAATAAAATGTATTTTTTTTTTTTTAAGTTACCTTTACAGAACAACCATGCCTTTAATTTTGTGACAATCCCATGCAGTCCCATACAGGCTCAGAGAGTGTAAGTGGCCTGCCTGAGCTCACATAGCTAGGAAGTGGTAAAGCTAAGATTCAACTGTCTGACCAACTTCAAACTCTGTGTTCTTAACTACAAAGTGTGCTGCCTTACTTAATAATGTATATTCAGTGACTTAATCAACTCTGATTTTTTTCTGTATCATGAGAGAAAACACTTCACTTACATGTAGATTCTTATAAAATTTCTACACTGATGATATGGAATATACATTTTGGTTGGTGGATGACTGGGACCTGAGAATCTGTGGTGCCCTATGAAGGGAACAGGTGATATGATATGAAACTTACTTTAGGAGAGGAGTTACTTGGTATTTTCCCAAAGCCTTGAGATCAGAAAGGGAAGAAAGTGTTGATGAGGAAGGTCTGGGGCAAAAAGGAGAGAAAATGGAGAGTGGCCACCCAAAACCACAGGAAGAGGTCAAGTGGCATCAGTTTCCTACCTCATTGCATTGAAAATTCCTGTAGGTCATCAGGATGGGATTTGGGGCATTGCACTGGCTGTCACCCACCCTGCAAACTGATTAAGTGTCACCGTCCTCTAAATTGGTGATCTAGACTTCCATGGACTCACATCCAGGTCTCTCTTCCAAATATAGGCTGGTTGTCTCCTGATAGACCTTTCCAAGATGGTAGGACAAGCACTTAAAAGGAGAGACAAGTCCATGACTCTATGACCACCATAATAATCAAACACCTGCTACTTAAGGCCCCTCTTTGGCTGGTGCTGGAACTCAGCTTGTGGAAAGGACACTCACCCCATTATTACTAACAGAAACACGTATTCTATAGCTACGATTTAGTTGAAAACCAAAATAAATGGTAACATGAAATCCCTAAAGTAGGAATGCAAAAAGAGGGAAATAACATCCTGAGTGGCAAAATACCTCACTTTCAACTTTCAAAGCCTTCTGTATAGTAGTAAAATCAGATGCCAATTGCCTTCTCCTTTCTTCTGACAACTCACTTTCAAATATTTCAATTTTTTCTTGGCTCATTTTCAAAATCTGCAAAAAGTATTTTACATAATTAATTCTATATACAATAATCATGTTTAAATTAAATCATGTATAAATTCTGATAATAGTAATTTCCTGCCTAACTCAATTATAAAGTCATCTAGGGGAGATACGAAGCTGGGAAAAGTAATTCATGGTACCATAGCTCGTAAGAGACATTTTTCTCTTTGAGCCTCTTTCTCAATTGTAAAATGGAGCTGATACTGTTCTATATACATTATAACCATCAGAGTAGGAATGAAGTGAGATTTTGAAAGTATTTTGTTAAGCAGCTATCAGATATAAAGTCTTGTTAAAATCTTCCCAGATTAATTGATAATAATAATTGCAATAATAATGAAAGTAACTACTCGTTAGTGCTTGCCATGTGTCAGACATCATGTTACATGCTTTACTTGCATTATCTAATTTTGTTTTCCAGGACCCCTACGAAATTGGAACTAATATATATATGATTAAGTTATAGAATATATAATAGATATTATATAAATATTTATATAAAGTCACATATAAATACAATTAAGTTATATGATAAATATAAGGTCATATAATATATAAACATAATTAAGTTATATTCTACATATAATATATAATTATATATTTTATATAGATATATATATATATTTTTTTAACAGAGAACAGAGGTGAGGCTCAGCTATATTAAATATTTTTCCCAAGATCAACACTGGGATTCAAACCAAATTTAATCTATAAGCCCTTACTTTTAATATCTACTCTATTTGAACTTGCCAAAGCATATTTTCTCTTATTACAAAAACTTAGTAGGAAATTAAATTGAGGCCAAAATGCAATTTGGTGGCTATGGACTGAGAACTGAGCCAATTCTCATAATCAAGCTGCGGATCCTTCTTGTTGGTCAGAGCACACGTGTCAGGTGAGCTAACTGCTCCTTTGTACCACCCCACCAGGGAGCAGCATGAAATTGATAGGTCTCTACTCTCCAACTTGGGAAACCAAGAATGATTTGTGGAAAAAAGTCTTACTGGTCTTGTTCTATTTACCAACAGCAGAAAACTGAGTCCGTTACTTAACTTAAACTCAGTTTTGTCATCAGAAAAGTGAGGACAATGATGCCTACGCACATGTGGGCACCTCACTTACAGCAAATGCTCTGTAAATGGTGGTTTGTGTTATTGGGTTCTGAATTCTCACATTTACTCAGTTGCAAGGCAATACCTTTAAACCACCCTTCCAATTTCAACACACTAGTTTATCCAAAATATATTTTACCGGGCTCCTTCCTAACTGACCTATAACCACTGATCACAATCACAAGATGTACGTTTACCACTCCTGCAGGTGTATTTTCTCCCTTTGCCTATATTCAGCAATTCTTAAGCATCCTTATGGAGTGTGCCTCACCTGAATTAGCAGCTGTCAACTGGAAATGACCTTTTTATGTCTTACCTCATTTAAATCTTGTACTTGCACTGTCTCTTGACTTTTCATACGGGGTTCTCTGCTATATTCCTGTATTACTGATAACTCGGGCTCTAAGAGGGAAGTCTTAATCCAAATAAATCATCAGTTAAAATACATACATACATGTGTTATTCTAAAAAAATACTGAAAAAAATAAGCTATAGGTTTTAAGCATTCTTCCCTGAAGGTACAACTTGAAAACTTTCTGTACCAACAAGTTTCACCTTCTGTTTGGTCTTGGATCCTTCGGAGAGTGGCTTTATGAAGTGTTCGAGCCCTCACTGCTGTTTGGCAGCTGAACCAAAGGACCCAAGTGTTAGAAAAATATACTACAGGATCTCCATTGTTCTGATGAAGGTTGTTAATGTGCCCTTTTTTTTTTTCACTTTTGAAAAGTAACCTTTCATTGTAGATTTGGCCCAATAACTAAAATTATAAGCAAAGGAAGCTTCTGAGTATTTAGATGTAATTTAGAAATAGAACACACCAACACTGATACTACTTTTTCTCAGAATTCGGTTTCAACAGAATCTTCAATTAAGTTTTTAGTTTAATTCATAGACAAAAACACTCATTTATTTAAGCTGAAGAGGAAAGCGTTGATCCACCAAAGACTTCTACCTAATTAAATTTTGGAGAAAAGTATTCTGGGGCTTTGCTGGTCCTTCTGGATTCATAATTTACTGCCAGATATGTATTAAATTAACCAACAGGTTTTTCAAAAATTAATTTATTAGTTCATTATTAATAAACTAATATTTATTGATGTTAATAATATTTATTATTATTATCAATAAGTTACCTTTGTCGTGTTTAATATTCATAAAATAGGAAGTGATGGGTTAGAAAGAATGGGACAGGCAACGGTAAAAATGGATGCTGAAACCCCAGTGTAACTTTTACAACTCCTCCTGTCTGGGGGTATAGAAAAAAGATCTGGTTAAGAATTAGGTCGACTTCCTAGCAGCACTGGGCAAGGACATAGGGAAGGGTATAGTTTTCCCTCAGGACAGCTTCTCCCCTTCACCAGCCCCCCTTTGTCCTGATGGACCTTTCTGCAGGGTCCATCATTCAGCACCCAAGGCAAGAATCTCCTTGGCTCCACCCTATATCACCTGAGATCTTCAGTGCCAAGTGCAAGAACCATTTCAACCCTTAAAAATGAAAACTCCCATCATTTCCTTCATGTTTTCCTTTGTGTAATTCAGTATAAGAACATCATGTATTTTGGGGCGCCTGGGTGGCTCAGTGGGTTAAAGCCTCTGCCTTCAGCTCAGGTCATGATCCCAGGTCCTGGGATAGAGCCCCACATCAGGCTCTCTGCTCAACAGGGAGCCTGCTTCCCCCTCTCTCTCTGCCTGCCTTTCTGCCTACTTGTGACCTCTGTCTGTCAAATAAATAAATAAATAAAATCTTTAAAAAAAAAAAAGAACATCATGTATTTTAATGCTATAATTTTTAAAAGATAGCTTTTCAAAAGAATATATATGAAATTTAACATAATTTGTGGCATATTAATGATGGTTATGCATTTAGGCAATGTGTGTCCTTTGTGTACTGCATGGTAACCAAAGTCTAAAGCAGAAAAACTCAGCAGAGAGGCAGCAAATACTGTAAGAAATGAGCAGTGGTAGAGAGAGAGCTCTGGGTAGCTGATGGGAGCCTACCTCACCTGTCAGGCAGCAGTAACCAAAGGGAAGCACCACCAGAATTGCTAGGAAATTGTCCCATTGGCATGGGGTAGCCACCAACGACTCTGGAGAAAGGTGTAACAGCTCAGAATTTTCCACTTTCAGTATTCTACTGCCCCAAAGGTGGGGATCATCTAATGCTCCAAAGCAAACTGTGCCTCCCAGGCTCAGTGTGACAAGTGCTACTACCACCCCCACCATGTGCCTGCACTCTGCCACGGACACAGTCTGTGGGGTGGCAGGTGCGGGCAGTGGGCAGGATGGAACATGCGCAGTCACCACCTCCAGGTGGACATGATTTATGTGCTCAGTGTGGAGCATGTTGTAACCCCCAGGAGGTATAATTAATTCCCTATATAAAACCTCCATAAATCCTCATAAGAGTTGACGTGATGTGTTGTGATGTGATGTGATGATCCCTGGGTGTTATACGCAACCAATGAATCGTTGAGCAGTACATCAAAAACTAATGATGTACTATATGTTGGCTAATTGAACTTAAAAAAAAAGAAGAGTTGATCTGATGTACATAATCAGTTTTAAGTCCAGACAAACCCAGAACAACTCCTAGCTCTGCCTCTCACTTTGTTCAAGTCCCTTTAAGTTCTCTCAATCATGAAATGGGAATAGCCCTACTTACCCTGAGGAGGGCTATTACATGGATTATTGGGATTATGTAAACAGGTCATGGCATATTAGAGATGCTCAATATATTGTGGCTATTATAATTCCTTTTAAAATTTAATTTCACTTATTTATTTGATAAAGAGAGAAAGAGGGAGCACAAGCAGGGGGAGTGGCAGGCAGAGGGAGTTGAGCAGGGAGCCCTACGTGGGACTCCATCCCAGGACTCTGGGATCATGACCAAAGCCGAAGGCAGATGCTGAACTGACCGGCCACCCAGGCACCCCAGCTATTATCATTTTTATCAGATACCTAGAATTTCTTCTTTTCAAGCATTTTCTCTGAGAATATGCACGTTAGCAGCATTAAGATGGTCTAATTAGTGGTAAATCTGTCTAGATATAGAAATAGGTAAGGAATACAGGTCATTGTCTTGAGGAGCCTGCACAATTTAAGGGATTGGTTTTCTAAATTATTTGGCCTGTTAAAGTCACCCCTTCCCATTTATTTTCAAAAGAATTCTTATGGGGAAACTGTCTACAGGGAGCCCAGAAATTAAGGCTTCTCTGGTTGATGTGGAGGCAGAAGACCTAGAACTCTGCATCTGTGGAACATCAAGGATCCTTGAAACACAGTTTGAAAAGCACAGTGGCAAAAACATGGATTTTGTAGTCAGTTGAAATTTGAAATCTTCAGGGCACCTGGGTGGCTCAGCAGGTTAAGCATCTGCCTTTGGCTCAGGTTTGATCCCAGGGTTCTGGGATCAAGCCCCACATCAGGTTCCCTGCTCAGTAGGGAGCCGGGGTCTCTCTCTCCCTCTGCCTGCTGCTCCCCCTGCTTGTGCCCTCAATATCTCTCTCTGTATAAAAGAAGGAAGGAAGAAAGAAAGAAATTTGAAATCTTTACATTTATGAATTTGTGATCTTTGTTTCCTCACCTATGCAGGGAGGTGAATGATACCTATCTCCCAGAATTTTCTGTTAACATTAAATCAGTTATATCAAACCCACAGCAGAGTCATTACAACATTGTGTAGGCACTGAAATCTTAGTTTCCATCCTCTAACTTCTTTTTTGTAGGGAACAGAAAGTAAAGTAGTAAGAGACCAGGAATGATGGCATGAGGCACCCGCACACTCACTTAAAAGCTGAAGATCCATGCTGAGGGGAGCATTGCCTTGCATCAAGATCTGAAACTCCTAACCTACTGATTATAGCACTCAGTTCATGCAATTCCATAGCTGAGAATGAGCCCTTAGTGAATACTTAGTGATATCTCCATTGCCTGGTGCTAAACTTGATCAAGAAAGCTTGAGTCTTTTTCTTCATGGAAGATCAAGAGAGAACTTTGATCATAAAAATCTATTTAGTATTATTTTAGAAATCATATATTTCAAGTCTTGATGACAAAGTAAAGAAAGCAGCCTAGAGGACTGAGATTACACAAAGAAAAAACTTCTGGTACTTAAAATTAAACATGAGAGGGATATGTATGATCTTCTTTTCTAAACATGTTTTAAAATATGACATATACTCATTTATTCAGAATGTCATAGATGACATCTATCATAGAGGGAGATGGATTAACCAGTCACTCTCCAAGGATCTTTTCTACTATCAAGAATTCTGTGACACAGAGAGCCACATGGCAGTGTACCACTGGTAGGTATCTCTCCCTTCAGGAAAGAACTTGGCACACTCTTCCCAGGCAGCCTCCAATGAACAACTAAGCATGGTGGGGATAGTAAGACCTGCTCATTTCTGGTTAATGTGGAATTCCTTCACAGGTTATCACTGTGCCAAAGCCCTATTGGTCTAAAATGAGACTTCTCAGAGTTACACCACAGTCTGAGGCTCTTCCTATCCAATCTTCCTTCCTTCTCCCTTTTTAATGGATATCAGACCTGCATCATGAGCTTAAAGCCTTTACTAGCCCACAGCCTCCATTCCCTTGATCCTTCTCAGGTACCACCCCCAATAACTCTCTTGTAATTCTAGGTTTGTTTTGGTCCTGGTTCCCAGATCAGCCTCCTCCCAGTGGATAAATGGGTAACTGAAAAAGGAATGGGTCACAGACATGGTCACCATCAAAGACAAAAGAAAATGATAGTTTGTTTGAAGACATGAATATAACCATCCAAGAAGCTCACTAAACTGCAAGAAGAATGAAATCAAAGAGACCCACACTGAGACGTATTATAAATAGGCCACTGAAAGCCAAAGATAAAGAGATAATCTTGAATGCAGCAAGAGAGAAGTGACTTGTCACTTACAGGAGATCCTCAGTAACATTACCAGCAGATTTCTTATCTGAAACTTTGGGGACCAGAAGTCAGTGGGCTGATATATTCAAAATGCTAAAAGAAAAAAAAAAAACTGTCAGCCTAGAATTCTATAACCAGCAAAACTGTCCTTTCAAGAGTGAGAATGAAAGTAAGACATTCACAGATAAACAAGAGCTGAGGGAGTTTGTCACTGCTAGACCCACCCTGTGAGAAATCCTAAAAGCAGTCCTGCAGGTTGAAATGAAAAGATACCAGACAGTAACTCAAAGCCATATGAAGAGAAACATCTCAGTAAAAGTAAATATACGGACAATGATAAAAGCTAGTGTTATAGTAACAGTGGTTTAAAACTCCAATTTTGTTCTCTACATGACATAAGAGATTGATATATTGCTTGAAAAATTATTATTAGCCTAAAACCTAGTATTATTGGAACTTTCATTCTAATTCTATAATTCAGTTTCTATGTAATTTAAGAGACTAATACATTTTAAAAAGCAATTATTAGTTCATACTTTTGGATACACAATATATAAAGATGTAATTTTGTGGGGCGCCTGGGTGGCTCAGTCGTTAAGCCTCTGCCTTCAGCTCAGGTCATGATCCCAGGATTCTGGGATCAAGCTCCGCATCGGGCTTCCTGCTCAGTGGGAAGCCTGGTTCTCCCTCTCCCACTCCCCCTGCTTGTGTTCCCTCTCTTGCTGTCTCTCTCTGTCAAATAAATTTTTTAAAAAATCTTTTAAAAATTCTCAAAAAAAAGATGTAATTGTGTGATGTCAATTACTGAGAACAAAGCTGTAAATGAGCAAAGTTTTTGCATATTATTAAAGTTGAACTGACATAAATTCAAATCAAAGTATTATAACTTTAGCATGTTAAATGCAATCCCTATGGTAACTGCAAAGAAAATAGTTACAGGATATACTCAAAAGGGAATGAAAAGGAATTAAAACATTTTATTACCAAAAAAATAAACTACATACAAGAGAGACACTTAAGCAGGAAATGAGGAAAACAAAAAGCTATATGGTACATGGAAACAAATGGTGAAATGACAGGAGTCCTACTTTAATAATTACTTTAAATGTAAGGCAATCTCTGTGATCAAAAGACAGACATTGGGATCATGGATAAAAACACAACATGGTCTAACCATATACTGTCCACAGAAGATTTACTTTAGATCCAAAGATGCAAAGAAGGTACAAGCAAAAGTATGCAAATAGTAACCAAAAGAGGGCAAGGCTAGTAAAACTAATATCAGACAAAATAGATTTTAAATCAAAAAAGATTATGAGACAAAGAAGAGCATCATATATTAATAAAAGTTTCAATACAGCAATAAGATATAACAGTACCTAATCACCAACCAAAATATATAAGGCAAAATTGGCCAAATTAAAAGAAGATGTAGATATTTCTATAATAAGAGTTGGAAACTTCAATACCCCACTTTCAATAATGGATGGAACAGATATAAGATAAGTAAAGAAATAGAAGACTTGAACAACACAATAAACAACAATATCTAACAGACATATATAGGACACTCTACTCAATGACAACAAAATACTCTTCTCAAGTGCACACAGGACATTCTCCAGAATAGACCATATTTTAGGTGATAGACCAAGTCTTAATAGATACAAGATGTCTTCTCCAACTACAGTAGGATGGAGACAGATATAATAACAGAAGGAAAATTAGAAATTTCATATATACATATATGTATATACATATATATGGAAATTAAACAACTACTCTGTTTTTTTAAAGATTTTATTTATTTGACAGACAGAGATCACAAGTAGGCAGAGAGGCAGGCAGAGACAGAGAGGGGGAAGCAGGCCCCCCGCCGAGCAGAAAGCCCAATGTGGGGCTCAATCCCAGGATCCCGGGACCACGACCCGAGCCGAAGACAGAGGCCATAACCCACTGAGGCACCCAGGCACCTCTAAACAAATACTCTTAAACAACCAATGGATAAAGAAGAAATCACAAGAGAGATCAGGAAATATCCAGAGATGAATGAAAATAAAACATGAAACTACAACATTCAAAACTTAGGGGATGTAATGAAAGATGTGCTAAGGGGGAAATTTATAGCTATAAATGCTTACATTAAAGAATGAGAAAGAGGTGCGCCTGGGTGGCTCAGTGGGTTAAAGCCTCTGCCTTCAGCTCAGGTCATGATCCCAGAGTCCTGGGATCGAGCCCCACATCGGGCTCTCTGCTAGGCAGGGAGCCTGCTTCCCTTCCTCTCTCTCTGCCTCTCTCTGCCTACTTGTGATCTCTCTCTCTGTCAAATAAATAAATAAAATCTTTAAAAAAAAAAGAATGAGAAAGATCTGAAATCAACAACCTAACTTTATGATTTAAAGAAGTGTAAAAAGAACAACAAATTAAGTCCAAACACAGCAAAAAGAAATAATAAGAGTCAGAGCACAGATAAAATATAGAAAAACAATACAGAAAATCAGTGAAACCAAAGATCAAAATTGACAAACCTTTAGCTAGAATGACTAAGGAAAAAAGAGAAGACTTAAATTACTAACATAAAAGTTAAGAGTACATTCTTATGAATTTTACAAATTAAAAAAGCGTAGAAGAAAGTACTTTGAACAATCGTACACCAATAAACTGGATAATCTACATGAAATGGATGAGTTCCTAGAAACAAAAAACCAAGAAAGACCAGGGACATTTAGTCCTGGTCTTTTAGTCCTGGACTAAATTTAGTCCTGAAATTTAAGTATGGTTCAACATACAGAAGTCGATCAATGTAATATGCCACTTTAAAAATATGAGGGAACATTGACATGATCATCTCAATTGGTGCAGAAAATGCATTTGACAGAATCCAACATCCTTTCATGATGAAAAATCATGAAATAAAGCAGGAATAGGAAAAAACTATCTCAACATAATAAGAAATTTTTAAGAAACCTACAGTGAACATCATAGTCAATGGTCAAGGATTAAAAGCTTTTCCTATAAGATCAGAAACAAACCTTTTACCACTTCTGTTCAACATAGTATTGGAAATTCTAGTCAGAGCAATTAAGCAATGAAAAGAAAGACATCCAAATTAGAAAGGAAGAAGTAAAATGATCTCTATTTGCAGATGATATTATCTTATGTAGAAAACCTTAAAGATTCTACAAACAGATATAACAAATGAATTTACCAAGTAACACGATACAAAATCAACACACTTCTACACACACTAACAACAAGGCAATCTGAAAAGGAAATTGCAAAAACACTTCCATTTATAGTAGCATCAAAAAGAATAAAATAGTTAGGAATCAACTTAACCAAGGAGATGAAAGACTTGTACAATGAAAACTACAAGAAATTGCTGAAAAAAATTAAAGAAAACAAACAGAAACATATTCCATGTTCATGAATCGGAAGACTTAACATTGTTAAGATGTCAATACTATCCAAAATATCTACAGATTCAATGCAATTCCTATCAAAAATCCCAATATCATTTTTTCAGAAATAGAAAAACCCATCCTAAAACTCATATGGAATCTCAAGGTACACTGAAACCATCTTGGAAAAGAACAAAGCTTCAGGACTCATATTTCCAGATTTTAAAATTTACTACAAAGCCAGAGTAGTCAAAATAGTGTGGTACAGGCAGAAACACAGACATATAGACCAATGGAATAGAATACTGAGACCAAAAACCAACCTTCATGTATACAGTCAAACAATTTCTGACAAGTGTGCTAAGACCATTCAATGGGAAAAGGCCAGGTTTTCAACAAATGATGCTGGAATAACTGAATATCCACATGCAAAAGAAGGAAGTTATACCTTAACAGCAAATATAAAGATTAACTCAAAATGGATCAAAGATTTAAGTGTAAGACTTAAAACTGTAAAACTCATAGAAGAAAAGATGGGAAAAGCTTTAGAACAGTGGATTTGGCAATAATTTCTTGGATATGACACAAAAAGAACAGACAATAAAACAAAAAATGGACAAACTGGACTTCATGAAATTTAGAATTTTTTTGTGCATCAATACAGTGAAAAGGAAACCTATAGAATGGAAAATGATTTTCAAGTTATATATTTTTTCTTTTTTTTTTTTTTTTAAGATTTTATCTATTTATTTGACAGAGATCACAAGTAGGCAAGAGAGGCAGGCAAGGAGAGAGAGGAGGAAGCAGGCTCTCCGCGGAGCAGAGAGCCCGATGTGGGGCTTGATCCCAGGACCCCAGGACCATGACCTGAGCCGAAAGCAGAGGCTTTAACCCACTAAGCTACCCAGGCGCCCCTCAAGTTATATATTGATAAGGGATTCATATAATCAAAATATGTAAAGAGCTCCTAAAACTCAACAACATAAAAACAACACGAGTTGAAAATAGGCAAAGGAGGGGAATGCTCAGTCAGTTAAGCTGACTGACTGGCTCAGTCAGTTAAGCATCTGCCTTCTGCTCAGGTTGTGATCCCAGGATTCTGGGATCGAGTCCCACACTAGGCTCTTTGCTTAGCAGGGAGCCTGCTTCTCCCTCTGCCTGCTCCTCTGCCTGCTTGTGCCTGCTGTCTCTCTCTCTCTCTCTCTCTGACAAATAAATAAAAAATTCCTTAAAAAAAAATAGTCAAATGACTTGAATAGGTATTTCTCCAGTGATGACATATGAAAAGTCAATGAGCACATGAAAAGATGTTTAACATCATTAATTATTATGTAAATGCAACTCAGACCACAATGAGAAACCACCCTGCATCCATTAGGATAGCTAGCACCAAAAAGATAGAAAATAACAAGTGTTGATGGTGATGTGGAAAAACTGGAATCCTTATGTACTGCCAGTGAGAATGTAAAATGGTGCAGTCATTATGGAAAATGGTAAGGTGGTTCTTCAATAAAATGAAAGACAATTACCATATGATCCAGCAGTTCTACATCTACCGTATATACCCAAAAGAATTGAAAGCAGGGACTTGAACAGATATTTGCATACTCTTGTTCATAGCAGTGAACACACAGCCAAAAGGCTGAAGCAAGTCAAGTATCCCTTGAGGGATGAATATACACACAGAATGTGGACTATATAATGGAATATTATTCAGCCTTAAACTGGAAGGAAATTCTGACATGCTGCAATGTGGATGAAACTTGAAGACATTAGCTGATTGAAATGTGAATCAGAAAAGAACAAATAGTATATGATTTCCCTTTTATGAGGTATTTAGAGTAGTCAAAATCATAGAGATAGAAAGTAGAATGGTGGTTGCCAGGGCCTGGGAGAAAGGCAGAAGGGGAGTTACTGCTTAATGACTATACAGTCTTAGTTTTACAAGATGAAGGGAGTTCTGGAGGTGGATGTCAGTAACGGCTACACAACAATGGGAACGTGCTACTATCACTCAACTGTACACTTAAAAGTAGTTAATATGAGGGGCACCTGGGTGGCTCAGTGGATTGAGCATCTGACTCGATTTCAGCCCAAGTCATGATCTCAGGGTTGTGAGACTGAGCCTCATCTTGCACTCAATGTGGAGTCTGCTTCTCTTCCTCTCCCTATGCCACTCCCCCTGCTTGCATTGTCTCTAAAATATATAAATAAGTCTTAAAAAGAAACAGTTAACATGATAAATTTTCTGTTATGTGCATTTTACCATGGTAAAAGGCTTTTTGGGGAAAAAAAAGGCAAAACAAAGACTTTTGCAGACAAACAAAACCAGAAAATTTATCAATAGTAGATCTATACTACAAGAAATATTGACTCGTGTTCTTTAGGCTAAAGAAGTATGGAGCCAGATAGAAACTTGGGTCTATGCAAAGTAATGATGAGCTCTAGAAATGGCCAATATGTGGTTAAATGGGAAAGACTTGTTCTCCCTTTAAAAGGTAATAGGCTGGGGTGTCTGGGTGGCTCAGTCAGTTAAGTGTCTGCCTTTGGCTCAGGTCATGATCCCAGGGTCCTGGGATAGAGCCCCTCATCGGGTTCCCTGCTCAGCAGGAGGCCTGCTTCTCCCTTTCCCACTCCCCCTGCTTGTGTTCCCTCTCTTGCTGTGTCTCTCTCTGTCAAATAAATAAATAAAATCTTAAAAAATAAATAAATAACTAATAAAAGGTAATAGGCTAAAGCAAAAATAATAACAATGTATTATAGGGTTTAGAACAACAAGTGCTGTTCCTTTTTATTAACCATTAATTCAACTTACCTCTTTCCTCTTGCATTTTACCATAAGCATCAAGGTTAAACCATACCTTACACATTTTGTTTGGAAATCACCACCATTAAACATCCAAGTTCATCACTTAAAGGTTCTACTTTCCACCCAATGGTAAAATGTAACTCAACCACATTCTCTGCTACTTTATAACAAGGATCATCTCTTTTCCAGAGTCAAATAGTATGTTGCTCATTTCTCTCTGAGGCCTCACCAGAAACACCTTAGACGTTCATATTTCTAGCAAGATACTGGCAATATATGTGTTCTCTGAGATGACAGTAGCTTTCTCTGTAGCTCTCACTTCTTTCTGAGCTCCCACCAGAACCACCTTTAAGTTCATATTTATACCAACAGTCCCTTCAAGGCAATTTAGGCTTTTTCTGTCTAGCACCTCAAAATTATTCCAGCCTCTACATATAATACAATTACAAAGCCACTTCTCCAGTTTTAGGTATTTGTTATAGAAGTACCTCACTTTCCAAAGTGAGAAGTACCAAAATGTCAACGAGTTTCCTAGGGTTGCCATAACAAAGTACCACAAATTAGGAAGTTTAAAAAAACAAAAATTTATTCCTCATAGCTCTGGAGTCAGAATTCCAAAATCAAGCTGTCAGCAGAGTCAAGTTCCCTTTGAGACACTGGGTAGAATCTTTCCTTGCCTCTTTTAGCTTCTGGTGGTGGCTGTCGATCCTTGGCATTTCTTGGCTTGCAGCCCATCACTACAACCTCTGCCTCTGTCAGCACATGGCACTCCCTGTGCATTTCTGTCTTCACACAGCATTTCCTCTTCTTATAGGTACACCAGTCATATTGGAGTAGGGCCCATCCTAATGCCCTCAACCTAACTTGGCTACATCTGCAAAGACCCTGTTTCTAGATGAGGTTGTATTCACAGGTGCTGGGGGTTAGGATTTCAACACATTTCAGAGGAGGCACAAGTCAGTCTGTGACAGAGACTAATAAATAGAATATATAAAGAGCCCTTGCAATAAAAAGACAAATAATGCCATTAAAAATTGGCAAAGGATATAAAAAGACATTTTCTAAAGAAGATATACAAATGGCCAATAAGCATAAGAAAAGATGCTTAATATTACTTGGGAAATGCAAGTCAAAATTACACTAAGATACTACTCCACACCCACTAGAATGGCTATAATAAGAAAGAATATAACAAATATTGGTGAAGGTGTGGGGAAATTGGAATTCTCATAGAGTGCTAATAAGAATGTTATATGGGGCAGCTGCTTTGGAAAACAGCCTGGCATTTTCAAAAGGTTAAACATAAAACTAACATATGACTTACCAATTCCACTCCTACATACATACCCAAAAGAAATGAAAATATGTCCACACAAAAAAAATTGTACATGTATGTACATAGCAACATTATTCATAATAGCCATTAAGTGGAAACTACCAAATGTCCATCAACTGGTGAATGGATAAGCAAAATGTGTTGTAACCCATGCAATGAAATATTATTTAGCCATAAAAAGAGATAAAGTACTGATTCATACTACAATATGCTTCAGGCTTGACAAGATTATGCCAAGTGAAAGAAGACAGATGTGGAAGACCACATACTGTATGGTTCCATGTGTATGAAATGTACCATAAAGGCAAATTCTTAGAGACAAAAAGCAAATTAGTGGTTGTCAAGAGGCTGGAGGCTTGGGGCGCCTGGGTGGCTCAGCGGGTTAAAGCCTCTGCCCTCGGCTCAGGTCATGATCCCAGGGTCCTGGGATCGAGCCCCACATCCCACATTGGGCTCTTTGCTCAGCAGGGAGCCTGCTTCCCCCTCTCTCTCTGCCTGACTGTCTGCCTACTTGTGATCTCTGTCTGCCAAATAAATAAATAAAATCTTAAAAAAAAAAGTGGCTGGAGGCTAAGGGAATGGAGATTGACTACTAATGGAGATGGGGTTTCTTTGGGGGAGATGAAAATGTTCTGAAATTAGATAGTGGTGATAATTGTGTAACTTTGTGAATATAAAAGCCACTGAACAATATACTTTAAAGGGGTGAATTTTATGGTATGTAAGTTATACTTCAATTTTCTCAAAGAATAAATGAAATTACACATAGGTAAGAACTGTGTGCTGAAAATGATAAAACATTGCTGAGATAAAGACTCAAACAGAAAGATATAGATCATCTTGACACATTGGCAGACCCAATATTGTTAAAATATAAGTTCTGCCTCAGTTGATCTACAGATTCAGTGCCATCCCAATCAAAATCCTAGCAGGCATTTTTGTCAAAAATGATAAGCTGATTCTAAAATGTATATGGAAGGGGCACTTGGGTAACTCAGTCAGTTAAGCATTTGCCTTCAGCTCAGGTTATGATCCCAGGGTCCCCAGGTCTCTCTCTCTCAAATCAATAAAATCCTTGTAAAAATGTATATGAATGCAAAGAACCTAGAGCAGTCCAAACATCTTTGAAAGAAAAAGTTGGAAAGATTTTCTTTCTGATTTCAAGATTTACAATGAAACAATAGCATGATATTATCCTACAAACAAATGTGTAGATTAATGGAACAGAAGAGAGTCCAGAAACTGAGCTGAATAATAGATTTTTTGTAAAGATGCCAAAGTAATTAAATAATTCTCTTTCCAATAAATCATTCCAGAATAATAGGATATACATTTGGAAATAAATGAAACTCAAACCTCACCTCACACTATACACAAAAATTATCTCCAATGGATCTTAAACCTAAATGTAGAAGCTGAAACTCTAAAACTTTTAGAAGAAAAGAGAGGACAAATATTTTGTGTCCTTGGTGTAGACAAAATTTCTTAGATGGCTTGTATGTCCTATAATAAAATTTTAAAAGAAAACTTTGATAAATTGGGTTCCATCAAAATTTTAAAACAACTATTCTTCATAAAACACTTTTAAAAATGAAAAGACAAGTCGTAGACTGACAGAAAATATTTAAAGTACATATATCTAATGAAGGACTGGTATGCAACATATATAAAGAATCCTACAACTTAATATACATATAATTCAGTTAAAAACAAGCAAAATATTTAAATTGAGGTTTCATAAAGGAACATATACTAATGGCTAATGGGCACATCAAAGCATACTCATTGTCATTAGATACTTTCAAAAGTCAAATTCGAACCACAGTGAGGGGTGCCTGAGTGACTCAGCTGGTTATGTGTCCGACTCTTGATTTTGGCTCAGGTAACGATCTCAGAGTCGTGAGATTGAGCCTCACATCTGGCTTCATGCTCAATGAAGAGTCTTCTTCAGATTCTCTCTCCCTCTCCCTCCCCCTTTGCCCCTCTCCCCATTCGCATACTCTTTCTCTAAAATAAATAAAACTTTTAAAAATGATAAAACCATAGTGAGATACAACTACATGTCACCTAGAATATCTAGAATTCAAAAGACTGACAATAACAATGTTGATGAAAATGAGAAGCAACTGAAACTTCCATACTATTGTTGGTAGGAATGTAAGATAGTACTGCCACTTCAGAAAGCAGTCTGGCAGCTTTTTTATAAGGTTAAACATACATTTACTCTATGACTTAATAATTTCACTACTAGATATTTATCCAAGAATTAAAAAAAAAACAGGTATAAGGATATTAGTGACAGCTTTATTTATAACAGTCAAAACCTAAAAACAATTTGAATGTCTATCAACCAGTGGGTGGGTAAACAATTTCTGGTATATCTGAATACAGGGACATTACTAAGCAATATAAAAAATGAACTACTGACACAGGCAACAACACAGTTAAATATCAAAAGCATCATTATAAGTGAAATAAGCTAAACACAAAAAAGTATATACTAGATGATTCTACTTGTTTGAAATTCTAGAAAAGGTATGATAATAGAAAATGGTGGAGTAAGGACTGGTGGGAGGTGGGGTTAATGGCAAAGGGGGAGGGAAATTTATGGATTAATGAATATGTTTTCTTTCTTGATTGCAGTTATAGTTATAACTTGATTATAGTTATATATAGTTATAACTTGATTACTTGATAGCTTGAATATAGTTATAACTTGATTGCAGGCTGTAGTTATAGGTATATCCATCTGTCAAAACTCACTGAACTCAACTCTTAAAAATGTATGTTTATATTATATTAAACATTTCAATGAAGCAAATTTTATAAAAGAAATATAGATAACTTTTAAACATATGAAATTCCCAATTTCACTATAAATAGATAAAGGTGCATTAAAACTACACTTAGATATCCATTCTCAGCTCTCATTTAGTAGACAATATATTCAGCTGGTGAATTCTTTAAGAAACTGATTTTTACACGCATTGTGGAAGGAGAGGAAAATGGTATAATTCTTTCTGAGGAGTATCAGACAGTATCTACCTGAATTGTAGATCCATCTACTCTAATCCCACAATCCCATTTCTGTGACTCTATCCTACAGAAATACCCACATATATGTGCAAAAGACCAGAAACAACCCAAGTGTCCATCAAAAGAAGACTGGTTAAATAAATCATAGTACATCCACACAATAGAAAGCTAGACTGCTCTAAAGAATGAGGAAGACTTTTTTGTATGATATGGAAGGATCTCTAGGAGCATTCTAGTAAAAAGGAAAAGAAACCAAGAAAGGAGGAAATCTGAATAAATATTCAAATTTTTTATATTTGAATAAAGAAATACTGGAAGGATAAATAAGAAACTAATCAAAATGGTTACTAAAAATCAATTTACCTTTTTAAAAACGATTTATTTATTTATTTATTTAACACATAGAGAGAGTGCACAAGCAAGGGGAGCAGCAGGCAGAGGGAGAGGGAGAAGCAGGCTCCCCTAGGACCAGGAAGCCTGACCCGGGGCTCCATCCCAGGACCCTGGGATCATGACCTGAACCAAAAGCAGATGCTTAAACGACTAAGCCAACCAGGTGCCCCTCAACTTACTTTTAATTAGAGCACCCTGAGTTCTTTTTTTTTTTTTTTTGAGATTTATTTTTTTATATTAGAGAGAGAGTGGGAGAGTGTGAGCAGGGGAAGATATAGAGGAAGAGGGAGAGGATCTCAAGATCTCCACTGAGCAGAGAACCTGCCTCAGGGCTCAATCCCACAACCCTGAGCTGAAATTGAGTCCGACGCTCAACCGACTCAGCCACCAGGCACTCTGAGCACTACTGAGCTCTTTGGGAATAGTTTTGGTAAAAGTTACTGAAGTCTTGCCTGGAAATTCCTTCTTTCCTTCCCTCCACTCCTCTCTTCCACCTTCTCTGCTCTTCCTCCCTTCCTTCCTATAAAAACGCACTGCTTCTATGTAAGAGGGTTTTGGAAGACCAGGAAAGATAACAGTTCCTTGGGTTAGAGCCAAGAAATCCTATAGCTGTAGTTTCCATGATACCTAAGAGTTCTGGGCTATAGGGACCAAGGAGCTACAATAAAAACTAGCTCAGCAACAAGGGATGTCACTCGTCTTAGGTAAGTAAGAGGAAAGCCCCCCCCCCCCCAGAGCAGTCTAGCTCCTTGCCCTGAGTGTCTGACACAGCCCTATCTAAAACATACGGGCTCCCACTGCATTCCAGCTTGATGGTGACTGCTTTGCCCACCACTGCAGAGGCTGATCATGCTGAAAAGACCAGAGACCATGCACAGTATCTAAGCCTTCTGGTTCTTTACCATAGTTTGTTACTTTAAGAGGGACTCCAAATACCCACTCCATCATCATTGGTTGATTCTATAAATCAATTTCATTTTGATGATTAAAAATGCCCAAACTGGTTATATCTTTGTACAATTCCTTTTTTCTTTAAAAAAGAATATAGTCCATTATATTCTTCATATAAATTTTCCCTGTGGGGAAGATGTGAACAGAAACACATCCTCTGTACCCCAATTTCTTCCTCTACTCTAATTGGCCAAGCAATAGAAAAAGACAAGCAATAAGAGGAGAGAAGCAAATAATTGGTATAATCACTCAGTGTACTCTGCAAAAATGTGACTGACTTTATAATTTGAAATCAGAAAGAATACCTTTTCTTTAAAATACCTGTTCTCTCTGTTCAGCACTCACACTTTTCCCAGGGGAGTGGTTTCCAAGTTGCTTATTCTCTTGAGATTCACGAATCTCTCCTTTAAGTCTTTCAACCTTAAATACAAAAGTATTTTAAATATGAGAGGATGGGGTAGGGGAGGTGGTTTGCTTTGTTTTTAGAAGATATAAGTAATACATGAATACATTCTTCATGAAAAAATTTCAAACAACATATTGGTATATAGAGTAAAAAGTGAAATTTTCCCTCACATAACCTTACCCCACAATCCCATTTCCCTTTCCAGAAGTATAAAACTGTTTGGGATACACTCTTCTTAAATTTTATCATGTATGTGTGTGTATGTATTACATATATATGTTGGTATTAAATATGTAAATGTAAAAAGACTAAGACAACTTGAACAATTGTTGTCTACTCATTCTTTTTATGACTGCATTTAAAAAATAATGATAAAATATACATAATACAAAACTTACCATGTTGACCATTTTCAAGTGCACAGTTCAATATTATTAAGTACATTCTAATTATTATGTACCATCACCATCATGGATCTCCAAAATTCTTTTCATCATGCAAAACTGAAACTCTATGCCCACTAAACAAGAATTCCCTATTCTGCCCTTCTCTCCCCAAAGTCCCTGGCAACCACCATTCAATTTTCTGTCTCTATGATTTTGGCTACTCTTGGTACTTCATAAAAGGGAAATCATATACTATTTTTTCTTTTCTGTCACATTTCAATTAGCATAACGTCTTCAAGTTTCAGCCATGTTGCAGCATAGGTCAGAATTTCCTTCCTATTTAAGGCTGAATAAAATTCCATTGTATCGTCCACATTCTGTGTATCTATTCATCCCTCAAAGGCTTCAACCTTTGGGCTGTTGTGGATAACACTGCTATGAACACAAGTGTACAAATATCTGTTCAAGTCTCTACCTTCAATTCTTTGGGTATATACCCAAAAGCAGAATTGCTTGATCATATGGTGATTCCACATTTACTTTTTAGGGAAAGTGCCATGCTGGTTCCTACAGTGACTGCAGCATCATTTTTCATTCTCAACAAGGCACAAGGATTCCAATTTCTCCAGATTACCATCAACGCTTGTTATTTTCTGTTGCTTTGATAAGAGCCAATCTAATGGGTATTTATTCATTCTTGCAACAAAATTACTTGAGCACTTATTATCGTGTGATACACAGGTGTTGTGTGAGATGCTAGAGATACGGTTGTAAAATGAATATAAACTAAAATTGAAGACACATATATCCAGAACTTGGAAGTACATATTAAAAATCAAAAATTACTAAAAAGAAATGGTTCGCAAATGTGACACAACTCAAACTTAATCTATATTAAAAAGAAAAGATCTAAAAAAAAAAAAGATCTTAGGGGTGTCTGGGTGGCTGAGTGGATTAAAGCCTCTGCCTTCGGCTTGGGTCATGATCCCAGGGTGCTGGGATGGAGCCCCACATCGGGCTCTCTGCTTGGCAGGGAGCCTGCTTCCCCCTCTCTCTCTGACTGCCTCTCTGACTACTTGTGATCTCTGTCTGTCAAATAAACAAATAAAATCTTTTAAATAAATTTAAAAAAAGATCCTAAATTGACACAATAGCAAAACATTACTGTTTAGCATGGGTAGTTAAAATGTATAAACATAAATACTGATAGACTGTATCAAGGTCAGGGAATGGCATCTATCTGGGATGCTCTAGCCACCAGGATTGGTCATCACTAATGATATATATGTAGTGCTTTAGCTGCTGATTATTATTTTATATGCATTTAAATACATTCTAGGGGTGCCTGGGTAGCTCAGTGGGTTAAAGCCTCTGCCCTCAGCTCAGGTCTTGATCCCAGGGTCCTGAGATTGAGCCCGGCATCTGGCTCTCTGCTTGGCAGGGAGCCTGCTTCCTTCTCTCTCTCTCTGCCTGCCTCTCTGCCTACTTGTGATCTCTGTCTGTCAAGTAAAGAAATAAAATATTTTAAATAAATAAATATATACATACATACATTCTAAAAACAAATTACACTAAACAACTTACCACTTCTCCAAGCACTTTTTTTTCTGAGTCAAGTGATCGAACCCGATTTCTTAAAGCCAGAATTTCCTTATCCAGTCTCTGATTATGTTCCCTTGCTTTCTGTAGGTCAGCCGAATCTAAAACAGAGAACAGGACACAGTTGGCTCAACTGGATCAAAGTTTCAATCTGAGGGACTAACTTTAAAAACAAAGGAAGTGCTGTTTCCTGCCCTCTCGTCAGTCCTTCCATGTCTCTACATATGTGACTCTCTGCATGGGAGAGCTGCTACTCTCAAGTCTAGCCCTAGAATATTCTACCAACCTATCGGAATGGATTTTTTTTCTCACACCAAACTAATGAGCAGGATTTTTTGAGAATAGGATTTCCAGCAATAGAGGCTCTTTGAGTTAAAGCAGTGGAACCTACCTTCTAAGAGTTATACAAACGAGAAAATTATCTTCCCATCTTGCTTGTGGTCCCATCTCTCTTACACACCATATATACTCCTAGATACATATCTTCTACTCAGAAACAGCAGCGCCCTACAGATATCAAGTACGGAGCCACGAGCACTGAATGGACAGATTTTCCTAGCTAAATCAAGTTCATGCACCAAAGCCATCTTTCTGTCTGCCCCACAGGCCATAAAATGGTAGTCCTCTCTGAGCTTAGCACCTCAAGGTAAGACCTGCTCTTTCCAGTGCTCATCAGTTTCGATATTGCAAACTTGCTACCCGAGACTTTTCTGAATTTGTAGCTGTTTCTTTTGAGCTACTTCTGCTCATACTTCTTATTTTTCTTCTGCTGCTTTCAAGTCTCCTTTGTTTTTCCTTCTTCATTGCCTGTTCTGTATCAATTATTCCTTGTGTTTTTCTTTCCTCCTTTTTTTCTCTTTTCCCCCTTCCTATTTTTTCTCCCTTGGTATGCAATTTTTTAATTTGAAAAGTGCTGAAAACACAAAAAGAAAAAAAATCATTCATAATCCCACCCTGTACGTGTGTGGGTGTGTATATATAATGAGAGAGACAGAGACAGTTTTTTGCCTGCGCAGTTTTTAAAGATTTAAACAATGCTACATAATCTGTCTGCAACTTTACCACTTGTGACTACGTCATAGATGTCTTTACAGGAAAATTCTTATAAAGTCACTTTCCATTTCTCATTTGGAATTATTTTTAGATTAGTTTTTTAAATTTATTTAAAAAAATGTTTTTGTTAACATATAATGTGTTATTAGCCCCAGGGGTACAGGTCTGTGAATCACCAGGCTTACACACTTCATAGCACTTATCATAGCACACACCCTCCCCAATGTCCATAACCCAACCACCCTCTCCTACCCACCTCCCCCCGGCAACCCTCAGTTTGTTTTGTGAGATTAAGAGTCCCTTATGGTTTGTCTTATTTTTAGATTAGTTTTACTGGTCCTTGCTCTTCCTATAAATGGAATCTTAATATATGTATTTTTTGTGTCAGGCTTCTTTTGCTCAATATATATTTTGGGGATGCCATCTGTCATATCGATAATTTATTCCTCTCTACTCTTTAGTCCATCTTATTCATATACCACTTATTAATATATCAGTCTTCATCCAGTCTTTCATTTTGTTCTGCACAGTGCAGCACTGTCCCGTTGTGCCATAATGTGTGTCACTTTTCCCCTACTGAAGAAGATTCAGGTGTGTTGCCAGTGCTTTACTCTTATAATTGTAACATCATTATCCTTGTTTATCAATCTTTAGGCATTTATGACATTATTTCCAAAAAATAAATCCCCAGATGGGGCATGTGGGTGGCTCAGTGGGTTAAAGCCTCTGCTTTCAGCTCAGGTCATGATCTCAGGGTCCTGGGATCGAGCCCCGCATCCGGCTCTCTGCTCAGCGGGGAGCCTGCTTCCCTTCCTCTCTCTCTCTGCCTGCCTCTCTGCCTACTTGTGATCTCTGTCAAATAAATAAAAAATCTAAAAAACAAAAAATCCCCAGAAATGGGACAGCTGGATTGTAGGATATGTGCATTTAGAAAATTTGATAGATATTGCCAAGTTACTCTTTATTTATTTTTAAATGATTTTTTAAAAAGATTTTATCTACTCATTTGAGAGAGAGCAAGAGACAGAGGGAGCACAAGCAGAGGGAGAGGCAGAGGGAGAGGGAGAAGCAGATTCCCCACTGGGCAGGGAGCCCGATGCGGGGCTTGACCCTGTCAGGATCCTGAGATCATAACCTGAGCAGAAGGCAGATGCTTAACTGACTGAGCCACCCAGGCACCCCCCAAATTACTCTTTTTTTTTTTTAATTTATTTATTTGTCAGAGAGAGAGAGAGCGAGCGCCGGCAGACAGAATGGCAGGCAGAGGCAGAGGGAGAAGCAGGCTCCCTGCCGAGCAAGGAGCCCGATGTGGGACTGGATCCCAGGACGCTGGGATCATGACCTGAGCTGAAGGCAGCCGCTTAACCAACTGAGCCACCCAGGCGTCCCCCAAATTACTCTTTTAAAAGATTGTAGAAAATTACATTTTGTGCAATGACACCGCCCATTTCTCCACACTGAATGTTACCAGAATTTCAATTTTCATAAATCTTAAAAATGCATTTGAATAATGGCTCATTGTAAACAATGATTTATTTATTTTAGAGAGAGAGAGTGAAGGAGTGCCAGAGAGAGAGGGAGAGAGGAAACCCAAGCAGACTCTACAGTATGTGCAGAGCCTAACATAGGGCTCAGTCTCACAACCCTGAGATCAGTCAGGCCTGAGGCGAAACCATGAGTGGGACACAACCAACTCTACCACCCTGGCACCCTAATAATGACTCGTTTTAAATGCAATATTGTTTTGCTAATCACAATTGAATGAATATAGGCTTTTTGTTAAAAAGAAAAAAGTATACAGTTATGTTCAAAGTGAATATTCTCATCTAACCCTTACTCACCACCCTGACCCAAAATAATATGGTTAATATTTAGTAAATAGTCTTCAAAATATTTTATATGCATATTCTTCAGACAAAGGTTGTACTAAAAACATGTAATAACTCTTAAATCATGGCCCCTCAAGTATAAGAATGTAGCTCCAGAGAAGAATTCTAGAGAATTGCTAAGTATTTTCCGTTTAGTGGCTGGGAAGACAAGGGGGCAGGGAGGAGCTTGGCCAGCTGGAGTAGGTGACAGACAGCTGAAAGACTCAGGCCAGCAGCTATTTACAACTGATACAAAATTACTCCAGTGTCTTCACAACTTTATTGACATACATTAATGTGTACCACCTCATAGAAGTCCTGTGAACATACACACACACACACATACACCCAAAAAATAAAAGCCAGAATAGCATTATACCACATATACAACTTGCTTTTTTCACTTGATAATATATCACAGATATCTATTCACATCTGTGCACATAGATTTATGTCCTTATTAATAGATACACAGTTACTTAGTTAGCCAATCCATTGTGGATAAATACAACTTAATTTTGTTACCCCAAAAGTTACTTCTTACTCTTTGTACTTCTATAAGTTCTTCTATAGTCATCAGTGCTAATATAATGTCTTTGTTTGGTTTTGATATCAAGATAATGTTGACCTCTTAAAAGTTGGGAAGTATTTCGGCTTCTTCAATTTTCTGGAAGAGTTTATGTGAAATTGGTACTAATAATTCTTTTTTAAAAAAGATTTTATTTATTTATTTGACAGAGACAGAGAGATCACAAGTAGGCAGAGAGGCAGGTAGAGAGAAAGGGGGAAGCAGGCTCCCCGCTGAGCAGAGAGCCCCATACGGCCTCAATCCCAGGACCCTGAGATCATGACCTGAGCTGAAGGCAGAGGCTTAACCCACTGAGCCACCCAAGTGCCTGGTACTATTAATTCTTAAAACTCTTTTTTAGAATTTACTAGTGAAGACATCTGAGCCTAGAGTTTTCTTCATGGGAAGATTTTTAACTACAATTCAATTCCTTGGGCAGATTTCTTCTTGAGTGAGGTTTAGTAGTTTGTCTTTGAATGAATGTGTTCATGTCATACAGTCATCAAATATAGTGGCATAAAGTTGTTCAAAATATTCCCTTGTTATCTTTTTGGTCTGTAGAAATGTTCTGTCATTTCTTGTATTGGTGATTTATTGTCTTCTCTCTTTTTTTCATGATCAAATTAGAAGTTTACCAGTGTTATTGATCCTTCCAAAGAACCACTCTTGGCTCTACAATATACACTCTTGTGGTTGTCTTTAATTTTTTTGACTTCAACACTTATTTTTAATACCACTTTCATTTCACTTGTTTTGGCTGGGTTTTTAAGGTGAAAGGTTGGATCACTTTGAGTCCTTTCTCAATTTCTGGTATAAGCATTAAATGGTATAAATTCTCATCCAAGCACAGATTTAGTTACTTCCCCCAAATATTGATTTTTTTTTCATTTTCATTCAAGTTAATTCATGGAAAATATTTTCTAACATCTCTTGTAATTTTTTTCTCTGAAGGCATGGCAGTTTAGAAATATCTTGACTGGGTGGCTCAGTCAGTTAAGTGGCTGCCTTCGGCTCGGGTCATGATTCCAATGTCCTGGGATTGAGTCCCACATTGGGCTCCTTGCTCGGCAGGGAGCCTGCTTCTCCCTCTGCCTCCACCTGCCACTCTGCCTATGTGTGCGCGTGCTCTCTCTCTCTGACAAATAAATAAAAATAAAATCCTTTAAAAAATTTAGAAATATCTTGTTTGGCTTCCAAATATTTGGGGATTGTCTAAACATACTTCTGTTATTGATTCTTAGTTTAATTCTATTATGGTCAGAGAACACAATTTGTGTGACTTCAGTTCCTCCACAAAAAGTTGTTTTATGGCTCAGTACAGCCTCTCCTTGTGAATGTTCCATGCATACTTGAAAAGAATCTGTGATTTGGTGGAGTTTTCTATAATTATCAATTTGGTCATGTTGGTTGGTACTATTCTCAAGTCTTTATCCTTACTGATTTTGTTTCCTTGTTTTATTAGTTGCTAAGAAAGCAGTGTTCATGTTATAAGTATTCATAAATTAGGAAAAGAAGGGTTAACAATCCTGTCACCAATTATAATGTGTGGGGGTTTTTTTCCCCACACATCTAGGCAATTCTTGGACACCTGCCAGGTATCCTATAATTCAACTCAGTTCTGACACTGTCTAGCTTGAGACAGCATCAGATTCCACAGGTAAGGGCTCAGTCCTACAAAAATGCCTACCATTTTAAATACCAGTGACAAACCCATCTTGTTACCTGTGCTTCTGACAGACTGGTTATAAATCAGAGGTTGCCACGATCCCCACCTTAATTTGATTAATTTGTTAGAGTGGCTCGCAGAATTTACAGAAACATTTTACTCACTAGATTACCAGTTTATTATAAAAGGATATAACTCAAGAATAGCCAGATGGGAGAGAGGCATGGGGCAAGGTATAAGTAAAATGGTGAAGAGTTTCCATATCCTCTCTGTGCATACCACTCTTCCCAAATCTCCAAGTGGTCACCAACCCAGAAGCTCTCCAGACTCTGTCCTTTGGGGTTTTTATAAAGGCTTCATTCATAGGCATGAGTGATGAAATCACTGGCCATTGGTGACTGAACTCAATCTCTAGCCACTGTCCCCTTCCAGCCTCTGGTAACCTAGAGGTTTTCCAACAGTCCCCATTAACATAACAAAAGACACTTTTTATCATTCCCATCCCAGGAAATTTCAAGGGTTTTAGAAGCGTGGTGGCAGAAACAGGGCCAACAATGACAGATAAATAGATAAAGAAGATGTGGTGTACACACACACACACACACATACACACACACACACACACAGGAATATTACCCAGCCATCAAAAAAATAAAATCTTGCCATTTGCAATGATGTGGATGGAACTAAAAGGTATTATGCTAAGTGAAATAAGCCAATCAGAGAAAGACAATTATCATATGATCTCACTGGTATGTGGAATTTAAGAAACAAAACAGACTATCATAGGAGAAGAGAGGAAAAAATAAAACAACAGGAGACTAGAGAGGGAGACAAACCGTAAGAGACTCTTAATCACAGGAAACAAACTGAGGGTTGTTGGAGGGGAGGGGAGTGGGGGGATGGGATTACTGGGTGATGGACATTAAGGAGGGCATGCAATGTAATGAGCACTAGGTATTATATAAGACTGATGAATCACAGACCTGTACCTCTGAAACCAATAAAACATTATGTTGTAATTAATTGAATTAAAATAAAAATTTTTAAAAATAGGAATAAAGACCAAATATATATTTCTTATTATAAAGCACTGGGTAAACCCAGTTTTAGAATTATTTAAAATGGGTAATATGCTATGGATGCCAGGAAACAAACTGAGGGTTTCAGAGGGGAGAGGAGAGGGGGATGGGTGAGCCTGGTGATGGGTATTAAAGAGAGCACATATTGCGGTGAGCGCTGGGTATTATACTCAAACAACGAATCATGGAACACTACATCAAAAACTAATGAAGTACTGTATGGTAACTAACATAACATAATAAATAAATAAATAAATAAATGGGTGACATTTTAAAATTATTTTTGTAGTTGCTACCATTGTAACACTCAAATTTCATTGTATTATTTATAGCTGGTAGCGTTTTTACATAGTCAAACTAGGGTCAGATTAACTAATTCATCATGGATTCGAAGCCTGTTGGCTTCCAGGTAAACAAGTATGTGCAAGGTATTGTTGAATTCATCATAAGGTGTCTTGATCTCAGTGGTAAAATATGTACTATTGACCGCAGGTTTTGGAGTCAGATATCTATGAATTCAAATACCAGCTCTACATTACTTAATTCACTAATACTTAATGTAGCTATTGGATAACTCACTTAACCTTGCCATAACTCAGCTTCTTTGTCCATGAAATGGAAATAATAATACTCACTACTTGGAATTGTTGTGAGGATTAGAGTTCATACAAATACGGCATCTGTTACTCAGTAAGCAGTAAGTGGTAGTAGTATAGTAGTAGAAATAAGTAATAACAGTGGCAATAGGCTTTTTTATTATTATTAGAGAAGATATTATGTTAAAACATGTACAATACATTTATGCTATTAATGTATATTAAATATATCTGCTAACATGCCCGGCTCACCATTTTCTTTCAGCTTTGTCAGATTTTCTTTCAGTTTCTCGATTTCTAGCTGAGCCTTCTGAAGTGCAGAATCTAAAGAAACAAGAAAATATTCCTGTAAGGAGCAAATGGTTAGTGTAATGATCACATTAAAATTATTCTCTTTTTTTGGAACACTCCCTTTCTGCTGATTGTCCTTTGAGTTTCTACATAAATGTCACCTCCAGGAAACTTTTCCAGACTCGTCCTCTTAGTGCTCCTACTGCACCCTATCATTATTCCTGATTATGTGATCTCATAATATTACTGTTTCCCTAACTAGAGTCCATGTTGAAGAGCTTGGACCACTATACTCAATAGGAGCAACTCAACTTTTTAAGCATGGTACTATCAGCTTTAATTACACTCAGAAACATTTTTTTTTTTAGATTTTATTTATTTATTTGACAGACAGAGATCACAAGTAGGCAGAGAGGCAGGCAGAGGGAGAGAGGGGAAAGCAGGCTCCCTGCTGAGCAGAGAGCTGGATGCGGGGCTTGATCCCAGGACCCTGGGATCATGACTTTAGCCAAAGGCAGAGGCTTTAACCCACTGAGCCACCCAGGTGCCCCGACACTCAGAAATACTTAAAATAAATTCTTGCAATTAGTAATACTTAGAATTTTACCAGTGGTGCTCAGCATCCAACTCTTGATTTTGGCATAGGTCATGATCTCAGGGTCATGAGATCAAGCCCCACATTGGGCTCTGCATTCAGCAAGGAGTCTACTTGATATTCTCTCTCTTCCTCTCCCTCTGCCCCTCCCCTGCCCCATACATGTGCTCTCTTTAAGTAAAATAAATCTTTTTTTAAAAAAGAATTTTATCAGTAGTTGCTAGAAATATCAAGACAACAAAATTTCAGGAAATACCTTTTGATACTATTTAAGAATTATGTGAAGATGGCAGAATGGTACAGGGCAAGAACATGGGACACTGGAGTCAATTGGATTTGGGTTCTTTAATCCAGGTTTTATCACTCTACCTCCTGGGATCTAGTCATTACCAGTGATATGTTTGGTGGGTTTCCTATGTCAGGATGAAAAACCTTCCAGAAATAAAAGACTAACATGAACCTTATAAAAGATTATTCCTATCACAAAGTAAATACATCGGCACAATTGTGCATGTTTTGTTATTACTCCCAAAGCACTCAATTCTTTGGAGTAAATCACAGTTTAATCTACCAGATTCAGCTAAAATTGTATTTCTGACCATAACAATACTATACCTACCACTGCTGTCAACAGCACCAGCTATTAGTCTCAGATATATTAACGTTATAATACATCTTCGAAGTAAATATTAGCATCCCCATTTTATAGATAAGGGAAGGCTCAGAAAAGTAAGCAACTTGCTCAGTGTCACACAACTAGTAAATGGTAAAGCTGGGACCTGCACTCAGGTCTGTTTGAGTACACTGTGCCAGAGATGTGAGAATAGTGCTGTTTTACTAAAACTATGGCTTCGTGATGTGTTCATCTATGGAAGGGAGAGGGAGTAGAATGACAGCTGGTGGAAGGGTGTTCCAGAAAGAGGGAAAGCATACGTGGAGGAGAGAGGGTAGGAGAGAATATTGAGTGCTCTGGGAACATGTAGTCTAATATTGCTTGGGCCGACAGTGCAAAGGATTATGGGAAATGTGGGATATGAAGCTGGATGGATAGGCAAGGGCCAAACCAGAAAGGCCTTAGAGAGTTCAGAATTTATTTTACAGAAAAATTTTTTATGGAAGCTTAAATTGCCAAGGAAGGAATTGGGAAGTTCTGTAAACATTTGATCAGATTTCCACTTAAAAAAAAGACCAAACAACCTATTTTTACAATAAAACATACAGCCAAATATATCATATACCAAACTCAGATATATCAGAGACCACCAACTACACTAACTCATGTGGCCAAGTTAGCTTCTCCTGCCATGTTTATGCAGATATTTGAAAATCATAGCTCTCTATCATGACTCTTAAACTAGTAATATTTCTAAAACTGTGTTGGCTGTAAGTTTATGAGACCTCTCTATTGTTTGAAAGTTTTACTTTTTAAGTCTATTCCTTTAGTGGTTACCCTCAATAATTTTGGGGGGAACTTTTTTATTATGGAAAATTTCAAACATATATAAAAGTAGATAAAGAAGTTATGAACAGTTATGGAAATACCTGTATCTCTCATCCAGCGTTTAACTATTGTCAAGCCATAGCCAATCTTGTTTCATTTACATACTTAAATATTACATACTTAAATGGTTTTTTAATGCTGTATAGAAAATCATCACAAATTTAGTGACTTAAAACGACATCCATCTATCAGCCAACAGTTTTGTAGATCAGAAGTCCAAAATGGTATGGCTGAGTTCTCTGATAAGAGTCTTATGAGGCTAAAATCGAGGTGTGAGGTAGGTGTGTTCCTCTCTGAAGCTTCGGGAAAGAATCCATCTCCAAGTTCATTCAGGTTACGAACTGACTTTGGTCCCACGGTTTTAGGACTGAAGTCTCCATCTCCTTGCTACTGTTAGCCAGGAAGCTCTCTGAGCTCTTAGAAGCAACCAACATTCTTGGCCACATGGTCTCCTCCATCATCAAAGTCAGCAAAAGAGAATTTCCCTCACATTGAATCCTTCTCACACTTTGAATATCTTTCACCAGGAAAAAAAAACTAACCCCTTTTAAGGGCTCATCTGATCAGGTCAGTCTCATCCAGGATAATCTCTCTTTCTTAAAGGCAACTGATTTGGGACTTTAACCACATCTGTAAAGGCTTTTCACAGGAGCATCTATATTGTATTTGACTGAGTAACTGGGAAAAGTTATGTGTACATCAAGTGGGACTCTTAGAGATGATCTTGGATTTCTTACCATGTTTGCTTTTGGTGCTGAATTAACATATCATTGCCTAATCCAAGATCATGAAGGTTTACTGTTTTCTTCCGAGAGGTTCATAGTTTTAACTCTTACATTTAGCTTTGTAGTCTATTTTGAGTTAATTTTTGTGTGGGTATGACGTAAAGGCCTTTAAAAAGCAAATCCCAGAAACCATATCACTCATCTATAAATATTTCACTATATATCACTTATATTAGATAAGAATTCTTTTTAAATATTGTTCATTATTTTACTTCATAGTTAAATTGCAAGACAAGAACTTTTTATTTTTATGTATTTTTTTAAGATCTTATTTATCTATTTGACAGAGAGAGATACAGTGAGAGAGGGAACACAAGCAGGGGGAGTGGGAGAGGGAGAAGCAGACTCCCACCGAACAAGGAGCCAGACATGGGGATCGATCCCAGGACCCTGGGATCACAACCTGAGCGGAAGGCAGACGCTTAATGACTGAGCCACCCAGGCGCCCCAGAGAACTCTTTTTAAACCTAAATGCCACATGTGGTTCAGGAAATTTAACAATTTTTTATATATCCAGTATATATCCACATTTCCAATTATTTCACAAATGTTACAAATGTGTTTGAATCAGTGTCCAGTAAAGGCCACACATTATAATTGGTTAATAATTCCTTTAAATTAAAAAAAATCATTTTTTCTTTCAATTTATTGAAGAATACTCTAAATATTTGACATGAATTCTTTTTTATTCTTAAAAAATATCTTTGTATTATCCAAAATTTTTAATTCCCATCCAAATTTTTCGGATGTGATACAGAGCGAGCTAGAAAATAAACTGGATTACTTCATCCAAAAAAGTCATTTTGGGGGCACGTGAGTGGCTCAGTTGGTTAAGCATCTGCCTTCAGCTCAGGTCATGATCTCAGGGTCCTGGAGTCCAGCCCCACATCAGGCTCCCTGCTCAGTGGGGAGTTTACTTGCCTTCTCCCTCTGCCCCTCCCCCTTGCTCCTGCTCTCTCTTTCGAATAAATAAAATCTTTAAAAATAAATAAATAAAAGAGTCAGTTTATTGAAAGAAGTAGGCTAATGGTAAATGCAGTTACCCAGGGCGCCTGGGTGGCTCAGTGGGTTAAAGCCTCTGCCTTCGGCTCAGGTCATGATCCCAGGGCCCTGGGATCGAGCCCCGCATCGGGCTCTCTTCTCAGTGGGGAGCCTGCTTCCTCCTTCTCTCTGCCTGCCTCTCTGCCTACTTGTGATCTCTGTCAAATAAATAAATAAAATCTTAAAAAAAAAAAGTTACCCAGAAATACATTCTGACTTATAAACTGATGACTCAAGAAGTTATACATAGGGCATACATCAGTACTAATATATTTTATTTTATTTTATTTTTTGATAGTACATGTGTTTTTTAAAGGACTTGCTAATTTAGCTTCCCAATAGTGCCCCAGTATACTCACTGTGGAGACAGTTTTCAGTTAGTAGTTTAGGATCTACCAGACTGACCATGGAAGAGGGGGCTGTGTGATGGTGGAATGGGGGTCCTGGTTTTCTTTTCTCCTTCTATATTGCAAGGAGCAGAGACTGCTTCTCATTATACTCACATAGCCAAATTTCTTTTCTTTTTTTTTAAATTGGGTGTATACCTTACATACAGTAAAATTCACCCTTTTAGGTGTACAGTTCAGTGAATTTTGACAACCTTATCAGGATATAGAACAATTCCATATTCCAAAAATTTCATTTGTGTTCACTGTCTAAAACACATCCTTAACAAAATCTCAACCCTCCTGATATTCTTTGTTTTTAAATCCATGTCAATTTGGCAGAATCATTACTGTTTTAACATTTAATACTTTAAAGATATGATCCTAAAGTAACCTATACACTGCATTTGAAAATTGGCCCAATTTCTTAATCATTGTAAATTATAAATATAGAAAAGGGATAATTTTTGAAGTTTAAACTTTATTCTAAAATAAATTATTGATAAAGGGAAGATTTAAATATAAACAATGAAACCATAAAGCACAATAAAACACTATAGAGATGAACACTTTCAAAAACCTTGTAGTGGGACACCTGGGTGGCTCAGTTGGTTAAGCGGCTGCCTTCGGCTCAGGTCATGATCCCAGCGTCCTGGGATCGAGTCCCACATCAGGCTCCTTGCTCGGCAGGGAGCCTGCTTCTCCCTCTGCCTCTGCCTGCCACTCTGTCTGCCTGTGCTCACTCGCTCTCTCTCCCTCTCTCTCTGACAAATAAATAAATAAAATCTTTAAAATAAAAAACAACCTTGTAGTGATATAGAAAAGACTTTTATACATGAAAACCCAGAAGCCTTACAGAATAACTCTGTTGAACCCAACTTGATAAATATTAGCATTTCTGTATGGCAAAACCCCCCAACATAACATTTATAACCAACAGAAGGCTCATATCCGTAATATATAAAGAATTTAAAAAGGTTGTTTTGTTTTTTTTTTTAACTAAGTAATGTCTAATGTCTATGCCCAATGTGGGGCTTGAACTCATGATCCTGAGATCAAGAGTCACATGCTCTACAGACTGAGCCAGCCAGATGCTCCAGGAGTACATAAAGAATTTTTACAAGTTAATAAAAGATACAACCCAAAAGAAAAAGTACAGGAGACTTAAGCAGGTACTTCACAAAATAGTGTATCCAAATGAGCAACAGCAAGAGTAACAAGAAATGATGACAGGCTTTTCAGCTTCATCAGCCATCAGGGAAATGCAAATGAAAGCCATCACTAAATACACGACACACTTACCAGAAAAGGCCAAGTTAATAAGACTGACGATGCCAAATACTGACAAAGAATGTGGAGCAACCAAAATCGCAGTAACAACTGAGATTCAGTATACAAACCGTTCCTCGGCAACCACAGCTCACCTAATTTCCCCTGTTCTTTCTCCTTCTCTCGCAGCTCATCAGTGAGCCTTCGGATCTCTTCCTGGGCCATCCCTAACTTCTCCGCTGCTTCTTCTCCATTTCTCTCCAGGCAGTTTTGTGAAGTTTTATCTTTTTCCAGATCTTCATTATGGGACTGAAATAAAAGTGTTGTTAGTAATAAAACAAAAATTAAATGTACTCTTATAACACTGCACTATTTCCCACGAGCATTTGAAAGCTAACAAAGAAAAATAGCAAACAATATTTCATTTGTATGTATTTCTTTTAACTGAAACCATGTAAAATTGGTGACATTTGATTTTTTTACCTATGAACATACAACTTCTTATAGTTCAACCTAATATATCTAAGAGTTTATGGTTATGTGATTATAAAAAATAGAAATTTTATCATAAAAGTGAGTATCAGCTGGCGAAAAAGAGAAAAAAACTCTTCATGTGTATGGTCCATTAAATACAGTTTACAAAATGTTTTCACATGGAATATTTCATTTAATGTCAAGGCACACACTCAAATCATGTTTACAGCTCCTTTTCTGCAATTATTTTCAAAGTATTTTAAAAGTTAAGAAATTCAGTCTCAATTATATCTTGCTTTAGATCCCCCAAATATGTATTAATTTATATAATGATCATACAAATATTTCTAAAAGATAAGAAGACAACAAAAATACCATCTGCAAAACAAAACCACTTCTAGCACATCAGTATATATCCTTGCAGTATTTTTTATTTGTATACATTTTCACATAGTCATAATCCCAATCTCTGTACTTCTCTTTTTCATTTAACATTATATGAGAAACATTCCCACAAAAATTGTACAGATTTTGTAATGATAATTTTTAAAAGCTATATAATGTTCTGTAGTGGGTGTCACATGATTTATATAATCATTTAAACATTTGGTAGTTTCCAATTTTTGCTATTTAAAATAATACTATGATATACAGTTTTATCCTTATACATTTACCTTGGGTTACTTCCTGTGGTTAAATTCCTAGCATATACTTTATTTGCTGGACTTAGCACTTAATAACATTTCCCCAGAGCAAAAAATGTAATTCCATGAAGGGAATTGGTTATACTTAAAATAATGTGCTATATATATTAAAGGACTGTCCAAAATAAAGGACTTCAAACATATTTGGGAAGGATTATCCCAAAGTGATTTTTCAAAGGATATAACACACACTGATTTTAAATTTTGATACATTCAAAAAAACCAGCTATTTATTTTTTCTTCCCAAATCTTTGTGATGTATTTTTTTTTAAGATTTTATTTATTTATTTGTCAGAGAGAGAGAGCAAGAGAGCGAGCACAGGCAGGCAGAGTGGCAGGCAGAGGCAGAGGGAGAAGCAGACTCCCCGCAGAGCAGGGAGCCCGATGCGGGACTCGATCCCAGGACGCTGGGATCATGACCTGAGCCGAAGGCAGCTGCTTAACCGACTGAGCCACCCAGGCGTCCCTGTGATGTATTTATACATTTATATACAATTCTATAATCTTCACAGCATGGATTTATATTTTAATATATTCAAACAAAATACTTGTTAAAAGCTAATGTGTTAGAAGGGGGTTGGGAGAGGGTGCTGGGGTTATGGACATTGGGGAGGGTATGTGCTATGGTGAGTGCTGTGAAGTGTGTAAACCTAGTGATTCACAGACCTGTACCCCTGGGGCTAAATAATACATTATATGTTTATATTTAAAAAAAGCTAATGTGTAATTCACTGCTATTATTAATCGAAGGATTCTTTTTTCTTTTTTTTTTTTTTTTACCTCACTCAGAGTTTTTCCAGGCTGCCGCACAGGTACCTGGTATTTCTCATGTTCTCTTTGCAGAGGCTGGTGAATTTGCTCAAATTTCTCCTAAATAAATAATGAGATAAATGAAACTTACATCAGTCAGTCTTCATAAATGTCATTTAAAAATTTTTTTAAGATTTTATTTATTTATTTGACAGACAGAGATCACAAGTACGCAGAGAGGCAGGCAGAGAGAGAGGAAGAAGCAGGCTCCCTGCTGAGCAGAGAGCCCGATTTGGGACTGGATCCCAGGACCCCAAGATCATGACCTGAGCCGAAGGCAGAGGCTTAACCCACTGAGCCACCCAGGCGCCCCTCATTTAAATTTTTTTTAAAAAGCAAAAAAAAAGAGCACAGTCCAATCCATTTTATGAGCTTAGGCAATGCATTTTCTTTTTTTTTTTTTTAAGATTTTATTTATTTATTTCACAGAGCGAGATCACAAGTAGGTAGAGAGAGAGAGAGAGGAGGAAGCAGGCTCCCCTCCGAGCAGAGAGCCCGATGCGGGACTCGATCCCAGGAGTCTGGGATCATGACCTGAGCCGAAGGCAGAGGCTCAACCCACTGAGCCACCCAGGCACCCTAGGCAATGCATTTTCAATGAGACAATATCACACCCAAGGGAATGAAAATTGGTTCCTATGGGGACAAAAAAATCTTACTCTTTTTATGTATAAAGCATGATATGCATACAATATACAGAACTCTACAGTAGTGTTAAAATTTCATGGGGGAGTGATTGGGAAAAATTATCTAAAAAGTGTCATTATAGAGGCAATAATGAAAAATGATTGGCTAACACTGGCTAGCCAAACGTTGACATTAAAACCCAACAGGGGTGCCTGGGTGGCTCAGTGGGTTAAAGCCTCTGTCTTTGGCTCAGGTCATGGTCCCAGGGTCCTGGGATCGAGCCCCGCATTGGGCTCTCTGATCTGCAGGGAGCCTGCTTCCCCCTCTCTTTGCCTGCCTCTCTGCCTACTTGTGATCTCTTTCTGTCAAATAAATAAATAAAATCTTAAAAAAAAAAACCAACAAAGATAACAGGGGAAAGAAAAATCACAGGGGAATCTTCAGGGGAATCACATAAATGTAGATTAAAAATCATAAACAAAATTTTATCAAAAATAATCTTATAATATCTAGAAAGGATAACATATCATGAACAAGTTGGATTTGTCCCAGCAATGCAACAACAGGTTTAACATTAAAAAATAAATCAACGAAATTCTCTCATTAACAGATTCAAGTTCTAAATTATTTCATAATCAATGGCTACAAAAAAACAGTTTATAATATTCACCATTGGTTCCTAATAAAAGCTCTTAGCAAACTAGGAATAAGAGAGTAAATAATAAACAAACACTACCATTTTTTTAAAGATTTTATTTATTTATTTGACAGAGAGAGGCAGAGATAGAGGAAGGGAAGCAGGCTCCCTGCTGAGCAGAGAGCCAGACGTGGGGCTCGTTCCCAGGACCCTGGGATCATGACCCGAGCCAAAGGCAGAGGCTTTAACCCACTGAGCCACCCAGGCACCCCAAACACTACCATTTGAAACAAAACCTTCAGCAAGCATCATACATAATAGTGAATCACTAAATGCTTTCTCCAATATTAATAACAAGATAAAGCTAGATAATACTAATAATAATACTAACTTCAAGATAACAGTAAAGAGCCTAGCCAATATAAGGCAAGAAAAAGAACTAAAAGGAATAAGGACTGAAAAGGAAGAAACAAAAGTATCATTATTCTCAGATAATATCATTGTATAGGTAGAAAATATTTTAAATCTTCAAAAAATTTATTAGAATGAATAAGAGGGGTGCCTGTTTGGCTCAGTCAGTGGAGCACATGACTCTTGATCGCAGGATTGTGAGTTTAAGCCCCATTTCGGTGTGGAGCCTACTTAAAAAAATAAATAAATAAAAATAAAGAGCAAAAATAAATTTAAAATACTTATTTATTATTTATTTATTTAATAATAAATATGTAAAATGAATAGGAAATTTTAGCAACAATGTTAAGTGTTGGTCAGTATATAAAATAATTATACTTTTTAATACCGGCAATAGATAGTTAGAAAATTAAATCCTTTTTAAAAAGGTAGCTTAATAGTATCCAAAGATATGAAATACCTAGGAATAAATGTTAACAAGAGTGTAAGATTTTGTGGGGAAAATCATAAAACTTTACTTATATACATGAAAAAATACATGGATATTCTATGATCACAGATCACATCAATATTTTAAGATAGCAAATTCCTCTTTTTTTTTTTTAAGATTTTATTTGTTTATTTGCCAGGAAAGAGAGAGATCACAAGTAGGCAGAGAGGCAGGCAGAGGGAGGTGGGGGGAAGCAGGCTCCCCACTGAGCAGAGAGCCAGACTCGGGGCTCGATCCCAGTACCCTGAGATCATAACCCAAGCCGAAGGCAGAGGCCCAACACACTGAACCACCCAGGTGCCCCTCCTCTTTTTTTTTTTTTTAAAGATTTTATTTATTTATTTGTCAGAGAGAGAGAGCACAAGCAGAGGGAACAGCAGGCAGAGGGAGAAGCAGTCTCCCCACTGAGCAAAGAGCCCCATTTGAGACTCCATCCCAGGACCCTGGGATCATGACCCGAGCCAAAGGCAGATGCCCAACCGACTTAGCCACCTAGGAGTCCTGATAGTAAATTCCTCTTAAACTGATTCAATACAACCAAAAACCAAAATCCCAGATTTTGTAATAACATGAATCAGGATGTTACTCTTTCCTCTTAAAATTATTTAGTGTGACTCTCCAGACCTTCTATAACAAAGTCCATCAAATGTTTTTTATGCCTTGGGGCACCTGGCTGCTTCAGTGGGTTTGTAGCCAGCAACTCATGATCTTGGGGTTGTAGGTTCAAGCTCCATGCTGGGTTTAGAGATTACTGAATAATAAAATCTTAAAAAAAAAAAAAGTGTTTATGCCCCTAGTATGGTTCAGGAACATTGCTAGGTGCTGAGTCTAAACTTTAGCTTAGCATATGAATCTCACCATGATGTGGTTCCTGAAAATATCTCCAGCCACATTTCTCAGCATTCACTCACATGAACCAGTCTGTGATATATACTGTTTCCTCTGCCAGGAATGCCTTTCCTAGCTTCTTCATCTAGCTAACACATACTCAGTTTTCAAAATACTACTCAACATCTCCTCTAGAAGGCTTTTCAGTCCCCTGACCCATTAAATCTGACTCAGACCCTCCTCTGAGTTTCTCGAAACTTCTATGCCTTCCTTTATCATGGGACTTTACACACTGAACTATAATCAATGGCTTTTTTCTTTCCTCCATTAGCTTGTAAGCTTGCAAGTCCAAATTATGTCTAATTTGACCGTGTTTCTACATTTGCTGGCACAGAGCCTGGCACATGGAAAGTTCTCCATAAAAATAACAATAATGCTAATTAATACTCTGGTTTCTCTTCAGATGGCATAAATTTTTCACCTTTTACTACAGATTTCTGTGGAGGAAAAAAAGCCCCACAATAATGCTAACTAATGTGTGAGGTACTATTTGAGAGCCTTATATATGTTATTTCATTTTCATGATAGCCTTGTGGAGTAGTTGAGTCAATTCCAGATTTTATAGATGAGAAAATCAAGGCTCACAAAAGTTAACTAACTTGCTCAAGTTCATACCAAGAACAAGTGGCAGAGAAGTCCATCCAAAAAATGAAACCTATATACTCAGGGTGCCTTGACAAAGTTGGTTGAGTGGACAGCTCTTGGTTTTGGTTCAGGTCAAGACCCTTAGATGGAGCCCCACATCTGGCTCCAGGGCATGCAGGGCGTTTGCTTCAGAATTCTCTCCCTCTCTCTCTGCCCCTCCCCCACTCACTTGGACATGTATATTCTCTTTCAAATAAATAAGTAAATCTGTAAAAAAAAAAAAATACCAACTTACTTAAGCATTATTAAAACTGGCTTCCTAATAATTTAATGAATGAATTATTAAAGAAACAAACAAACAAATAAAAAACTGGCCTGACTCTTATTCAATTATCTAGTTAATTTCAGAATACCTGGGTAAGTCCTTTCTGTAGGTTACTGGTCATACATCTTTGTGACTCTGATTTGGGGCCCCCAGTTTCCAGTTTCCTCAAGAGTGTACTTCTTTCTACCAATAAGTATGTAATCTGTTCACTGGGGCTGCTCAGAGCTATTTCAGATAAGCCCTCTTTATACAACATTTCTTCAATCTCTTTTATTCGCACTTCTGTTAGGAAGAAATAATAGAAACAAAGCTGTTAAAAGAAATGCCAGCAAATAATTGGTGTTATGAAATGTTAAATGTGTTCTTAATGAAATAGCAAGTTAATTTTTTAAAAAGTCAGCTATATTGCTACTACCACTCTTCTGCCCATCCCTTCAGGGTGTCTGCAAACTTTCAAGAAAAAAAAATAACCAAAAAAGTAGTGGAAAAGGGTTCTCAAAAGCAGTAAATATTCTTAATGTTACATAACTTTAAATATTGTTGTTGTATTGAGTGCTCACTATGTGCTAGGTATTATACCAAGCACTTAAGATAAATTTATGTCATCTAATCTGTGCAACAATTCACTGAGGTAGGAAACATGATTATCCTTTATGAGACAAGGATGTAGGTACCAACAAGCCAACCAAATTGTGTAAGGTTACTTAACTAGTCCTGCCAAAATTCTTGGTGATTTCAATATTCAGGTAGATTATTCTAGTGCCCTGGCTTCTCAGTCTCACCAACTAACTTCCAAAGATTGAGTCCTCCATCCGATCTCAGTCCCTACTCCATAGTAATTCTCTAGACCTTGCTGTTAGCAGCAACTCCCCAGTCTCAATTTCAAGCATCCCAGTCTCCAATCACCATTTCCTATATACTTCGTCTAGTAGCTAGATGTCAACAAGCTTTTGATTATACTGACAACTATAATCCACCAACTTTAAACACTTCTCAATGTTCCTTGTCCCACTCCCATTCCCATTTACTTTCTTAGATTCATCTAAGCTTAGATTCATCTAAGCAATTCATCATCATAATCATCCCCCCACCTTGAAAACATACACAATTCCCTTGCCCCTCTTTCCTTCCATTATACTTGGCTGACAGAACTCCAGCCCATAAACCAACCCTTCACCTCTCCTCTCCTGTCCCTCACTCTAGAAGCGAAGTGTAGCTAGAGAAAACTGTACAGCCAGTGCTGATTGCTTTCACTCTAAATTCGTGTCTACTCACCTCAAGTGGGTCCTTATTGTCCACCAATCCTCCCACAGTTCCCTGGAATTCTCTCTCTCATTTTCCAGCGATCTAGACCATTATTTGATTCCTCTCTTTCCTCAAGTCTCCAATGCCTCCTTCCCCATCCTCACTCTCAGCTGAATACCCTGCTTCTTTTTTTCACTGAGAAAAAAGCAGCACTCCAGCTTCCACAAACTCTCCTTACCAAATCTGCCAATTCCCACATACTCTTCCCTCTTGTGAGATTTAACAAACTATCCTTGCTCCCAAGGCCACACTCTCCCCTTGTGTGCTGGATCCCATTCCCACTTCCATTCCCACTTATCTCAAAGACAACATGCTTTCATCATGTCTCTCTGGGACACCACACACTGTTGGTTTTCCTCCTGTCATGCGTGCCACTCCTTCTCAGACTTCTTGGCTAATTTCTCACCTTTCCAACCTCTCTAAACATAGAAATGCCTAGGGCCCAGTCTTCTTTTCATTCCCCAGGTAATCGCCTATCATCCCAAGGCTTTAAGTGTTGGCTATTTGCTGATGACTCTCAGATTCACTGCTCTAGCATGCAGTGCCTTCCAAACATACAACATTGTGTACTTGATATTTCCACTGGGATGTCTAATATATGCATCAAAAGGTACATGTCCAAAAGCAAATTCTTTACTCTTTCCCAAATGGGACTTCCTATTGCCTCCCCAACCTAAGTAGCTGTAACTCTAATATTCCAACTGCTCACGCCAGAAAGCATTGGGTCACGAATGATTTCTCCCCTTTACTCCCACCCAACATTAAATTCATTACAAAATCATATTATTTCCACCTTCAAAAAATATCATTTAAATTATATAAGCATTTCTCAAGTGATTAAGTTTTATGCTCCTAAAATAAACTTGTATTTTGCAAACTGCTCACTAAAAGTAATAAAGTTATTGAAAACCAGATTGGTACAGACAATTCTAAATCTCTGTCATTGTGTAACTAGAATGCTATAAAAAAACACTGGCAATCCTAATAATTACACTGGTACACTTAAAGAGATATATCAAATTCCTAAAAAATAAATACTATAGTAAATATAGGACTTTTGTCTTTTTTTAAAAACTCAGGCTTGCTATAAAGGTGAGCTCAAAGAGCTGAGTCTGCAGAGTTATGGAAACAAAGCCAAATGCACAAAGGTTAGGGCTACCTTTGCAATAAGCCCTTCCCAGGAAAAACATGGGGCCAAACTGAGTCCCAGAGAAGAATGTGGGACAAATGAACTTCATGTATGAACTCCAAGCCTTGCTGATTAGCTCAAATCATTAACATGCTGGAGTACACTGTATATGAACTTCTGCATTAAAATGACATAATTCAGGGGAGCCTGGGTGGCTCAGTCGTTAAGCATCTGCCTTCGGTCCAGGTCCTGATCCCAGGATCCTGGGATGGAGACCCGTGCTGCGCTCCCTGCTCTGCAGGAGCCCTGCTTCTCCCTTTCACTCCCCTTGCTGTGTTCCCTCTCTCATTGTGTGTGTGTGTGTGTGTGTGTGTGTGTGTGTGTGTGTGTATGAAATAAATAAATGTTTTTTTTAAAAAGGGAATCTTTAAAAATAAATAAATAAATAAATAACAATAAAATAACATAATTCCCTTATTTACCAATCCTTCATAAACTAATTTATACTGGCAGCAGGACACACAGTATCTTCCATTTCTCACGGAATGGCGGATTAGGGCCCTGAACAGCCCTCTTGCTGAGAATAACTAAGAATGAGAGAAGAAATTTGAAAACTCTTAAAAATGCAACCACCATACAGACAAAAATAGAATGCAAACTTTTAAACCAGCAGAAGAAAACTCCGCATATTCAATGGAAAACAACAAAGGAAAATAAATGAAACAAGAGTGCAGTACATATGAAATAGGTCCTATGCTTAACTCAACCTTTCCACCTGATATTCAAAATAAAGAAAAAACTTCCATCAGCAGAATATTAGAATATTCTAAAGGGGTCCTATCCATGTTCTCCCTTGCAGCTTTGTAGTACTTAATAAACATTTCTTGAGTCCTTAATATGCTAGTGTAAGGACCTATTTAGCCAGAGGCTTCCATCCAGGTTAAACAATAACCTTGTTGTTCAACCCTTAAACTGTCCCTGCCCCACTTCCCCCAAGGGACTTACTCAAAAACGAGTCCCGAAAACCCGAGGTAACAAAGCTCAAATACAAGGGTGGGTTAGCCCAGGTGGAGACATCCGATCAGTGGGCGGGGTGCCTACTATCTCCCTTGTTACCAAGGAGTATGGGCCCCGCCTTTTGGGCACCTTTTGGGCACCAATTCTGACCAAGGTGATAGGCTGGTTCAAATGTCTACTATAGGGTAAATTGTAATTCAATTGGTCACTTATGTGTGACCTAGCATGACTGTACAGCTTTCTCTGTGTGTTACAATTTCATTGGCCACCTGTGCGTGGCCGGCCAGGCCCAACCACGTGGCCTTTGCCCTTAAAAGCTAGTCTGTGAAACAGAGAAAGGTTGCCCTCTCTTGTAAGAGATGCGGCCCCAAACGTTCGGTCTGATTCTTGATTCTTGGCGCGGAATAAAGCTTTGCTTGACCTTCGCTTTATATCAGTCTTGCTCCTTTAATCACGGACCCATTATTGGGGGACCTCACATTAGGTGCTTTACAAGGCAGGTTCTGTGGAAACACAGAAACCACTAAGACCGGGACATGATCTCTGCCCCAAAGGAGCTGACACAGGTCACTGTGACACAGTGTGTTAAGTGCTAGAATAGACACTGAAGGAAATAACCATCTTGTCCTCTCTCACACACATTCCCGAATATTTCAGAACAGATAGTTTGAAAAGACCAGGCAGAAAATACACTCAAACAGGATAAGTACTTTTCTTGGAGTGGAAGATTATAATTTTCCCCCTTCCTTCTACTTTTATACATATCCCAAATTTCTATAATTGTCACATATTCTTTCTAGAAGTAGAAAAAAAAATAAACTTCACACTGTTAACAAAAGGGAAAAATACCCTGTTTCGGTTGGAGTTCTTTAACCACATTTCTAAGCTCTTTGTTTTCCTCTTCACAACTGTGAGAAGATGCTTCTCTTTCCTCTGTTAACTTATGGACATGGTTTGCATACTTTTCCATCTAAAAAGAAAATAATACATTTTCTTACCCTTAGTCCATGATTCATACAGTAACCCATATCAAATCTATGAAGTGAAAGAATCTTTGAGAGATCACCATACGATCCTGATCTATAATCTAAGAAATAAACAGAAAACTTGGCTTTCCTTAAGTGTGAGTCTCCCTCCCTAAACTTCCTTCCAGCGTTTCATTTTATTATATGCTGTTACCCATAGATATGATGACACAGCTCTACAAATTTCTGGGACAGTCACAATCTCTAATTTTTTTTCCCATTAACTTGCCAGGTTTCAAATTAAGTCTCCTTATTTATGGTGTAGGCAATATAGCATGATACCCACGAACAGAGAAAAATCTCCACAATAGTGATGTGCTAACAATGATGATTAAGATGTCTGAAATGTTAATAGAAGATTGTACTAAAATATGGGGTATTTTTAAAAATAGCTTTTGGTTAGGGGCGCCTGGGTGGCTCAGTGGATTAGGCCGCTGCCTTCGGCTCAGGTCATGATCCCAGGGTCCTGGGATCGAGCCCCGCATCTGGCTCTCTGCTCGGCAGGGAGCCTGCTTCCCCCGCCTGCTTCCCCCGCCTGCTTCCCCCGTCTCTCACCGCCTGCCTCTCTGCCTAGTTATGATCTCTCTCTCTGTCAAATACATAAATAAAAAAAATCTAAAAAAAAATAATAAATAAATAAAAATAAAAATAGCTTTTGGTTAATATGGCAACTTTATAAAAGGCACTTTTTGTGGCTCATAATAATAGATTAAAAGCTAGCTCAATGCCCCAGGCACTGTATTAAGGACATCAAATATTTCATTTTCACCACAATCCTCTGAGACTGTTATCCTCCCACTTTATAGGAGAAGAAGCAAGCTGTTAAGAGGCCAAGAGATTTGCATTGTCATGCAGAAAATAAGGAGAGGAGCTAGACTTCACACTCAGCAGGGCCAGACCCAGAGGCTAAGCTCTTACCTATCTGCAAAATTGCTTAAAAGTAGACTAACATGGGGTGCCTGGGTGGCTCAGTGGGTTAAGCCTCTGCCTTCCACTCAGGTCATGATCTTAGGATCCAGCGATAGAGCCCCGCATCAGACTCTCTGCTCAGCAGGGAGCCTGCTTCCCCCCCCCCCTCTGCCTACTCTCTGCCTACTTGTGATCTCTCTCTGTCAAATAAATTTTTTAAAAAATCTTTAAAAAAAAAGGCTAACAAAGTAATTGCATTTTGCTGAATTGTGTTGAAATCTATTGCACAACCCCTCATAAAATGAACAAAGAGCTGAATGGTATATAGCAGAGGTAACTTGGCACTGCCACCCAACTTCATAACTTCCTGCTAATCTTCAGTTTCTTTCTCTTCAAAATGGCAGGAACAATAACAACTATTTCTAGTGATTAACAGCTATAATTGATTGAATACCTGCTAGGAGTCAAGCACATGTACGTGAAATGTTTTATGGACCTTAACCTGTGTAAACCTCACACATCTCTTTGAAGAGGTTATCATCCCCATCTTACCTATGAGGAATGTCAAGTTCAAAGAAGTTAACTAACTTGCCCAAGGCTACACAGAAAGACAGTACTAAAGGCAATTTTTCACACCCATTTGCCTAATGTTAAAGTTCATGGTTTATTATGTTGTCCTGCTTTTGTTCTAAAGGAGCTGCATTCTTCTTTAAGGGTTTGGAAATCACACTGTCCTCTAAAAGTTAAATTTAAAAATCAGTAAGTTGCCTATCTGAGCTGAGATGCTGAAACACAACAGAATGATTTCTAAGCAACTTGAGAGAATTTCTTAACTCATTTAAAGAAAGAACATGTCAAAAAAGTAGGTTAATCAGTATTGGAAACACCAAAAGAGTGATAAGAAAGTCAAAAGATGTCATTATCTACTCCTCTAAGGGAAAGCTAGATACTCTGCCATGTTCTAGTCTATAAAAGGTCCAGAAATAAAGGCAGGTATAGAGAGACGTATTGTGGAAATCAGGCCATCTCAGTCAGTGCTATAAAAATTAAAATATTTGGGCGCCTGGGTGGCTCAGTGGGTTAAGCCGCTGCCTTTAGCTCAAGTCATGATCTCAGGGTCCTGGGATTGAGCCCCATGCCGGGCTCTCTGCTCAGCGGGGAGCCTGCTTCCCTCTCTCTCTCTGCCTGCCTCTCTGTCTACTGTGATCTCTCTCTGTCAAATAAATAAATAAAATCTTAAAAAAAAAATTAAAATATTTATTCCGCAAGTAAACGTCTGCAATGCAGTGTACCTGTAGAGAAAGAATCCATCAGCCACAGGACATGCATGTCTGGTTCTTGTGGCAATTATATTTCTTTTTGCCCACTAGTAAGCTGGTATCTATTTTTTCACAAACTTCTCTGTGAGTGTAGTTAATATAAGGTCACCTTTGAGAAACAGATCCACTGACTAATCAGGTTTCTAAGCCCGCAAACGACAAGCAAGAGAGTCAGCTAAAGGGTGGGTTATTGAAACAGGATGAATTTACAAAGATAATGAAAACCACCTTGAGCAGACCTATTTGGATGTCCAACCAGTCATCTCTTGGTAACATCTTGTACATCTCTACAAGAAATGAATACAGACTATTGGAACATTTTAGGGAAAAAAAGTACCTGCAAGTGCTTTTGCAAACTACACAGTAATATTCAGATGTTGGTTTTTAACATGTTGGTTTAATGAACAAAACCACAGTATCTTAAAACTTTGTTATTAGCTCTTACTTCTTTCATTTCTTCCATGTGCTTCAGTGTAAGCTCTTCTAAATTTCTGGTAGCAGTGCTCAGCCTGTCTTCACTGTTCTGGAATAAGCACCAAATAAAATAGAGTGGTTCTTCTGTAGCAAAAAGGGATTCAACCCCTTCTTTCTCAAGATGGTGAAATACATATTCTATCTGAACTTCTCCCTTGGTAAAAGAGATAGCATATGTGTATGTACACACATGCATACAACACACACACACACACACACACACACACAACTGAGCACGCAAGAAAACTGACATGCATATACACCTAGAGTTAGACCCTGTACAAAGTAGTTTAGTTCTCCTGTTAATTAATGGGTATCTTATCCAGTTATGATGGACATTTACATGAATACCCAACAACACAAAGAAAATTAAAATTTCAAACAGCTTCATAACATCTTCTAAAATAAGAAATGATGACATTATATATAATGCAAATGTGTATTTTTAAAAGATACAAGCTTTTCTGTATGCCCAGTTCTGAAGTTTGCAATTTAGTAATCAGAAAATTGCCCAAGGGCCCCTTGAAAAGTTATAAATTCCAAAGAAGCCTTTTTTCCCCTCAGTTGAATTTGAGAGATAAAAGGACTCCTCTGGAAACTAGAGCGCTCACTGATTCTGTACTATCAAGGGATTACTGTACTCACTGAATATGGATTAAAATTTCTGGTGACTTTCAAATCATTCAGTTCTCTTCCAGAACTTCTTGATATAAGCCTGTCATCAATATTATCTTTAGTTCTTTAAGCTACAAAAGAGCTTACACTATAATGGTAGGTGAAAGATAAATTTCTGATTGAAGTTTTATCTGTGTTTCTGTTACTAGAATCTCTAGCTGTGACTACGACTTGCTGTTATAATCAAACATAGCTTTTTTTATTTTTTTTACAAGATTTTAATTATTTATTTGAGAGAGAGAGAGAGAGAGCACAAGCAGGAGGAGGAACAGGAGGTGGGGGAGTAAGCAGACTCCTCGCTGAGCAGGGAGCACAACTCGGGGCTAGATCCCAGGACTCCAGGATCATGACCTGAGCTGAAGGCAGACGCTTAACCGACTGAACTACCCGGGTGCCCCCAGATACAACTTTTAACGAAGTTAATCTGACCAAATTGTAGTGATCTGCACAATTATTACTGTACTGCAGACAGTCCACACAAACTACACTGTTTTGCTTTCTTCATTATTTGTATCATTTTTCTCCTTTCTTGCTAAGTTTTTCAGGGTTATTTTCACATCAACAGTTTAAGTGGACAATATATAGAATTCTAATTATCATCTGAACCTCATGCTGAAAGAAAAAAGGATTCAGGTCTGAATCTTCGTACCCCATGTGTTCGCCTCGTGACTTACAGCTAAAAATCTTCTTGTGCTACTCCTCACCTCACTTCCATCATCTGGTCCCCACTCATATTTTCCTTCTCCCTTTTTAAGGTTGAATATGATTCCGGTGTGTGGATGGGTGCATGTGTGAGTGTGTCTGTGTGCGTGTGTATCACATTTTGTTTGTTCATTCATTGGTTCATGGACAGTTGAGCTATTTCTACCTTCCAGCTGGTGTGAATGAACACTGTTGTGAACATGGGTTACAGGTATCTGTTTAAGTCCCCGCTTTCAGTTGTTTGGGGCATATGCTTAAAATAGATTGCTGTCTATTGCTGTCCTATAACTCTGTTTAACAAATCTTTGAGGAGCTGCCCTATTGTTTTCTAAACCAGCTGCACCATTTTATGTTCCCACCACACAACGCTAGGGTTCCAATGTCATATCTTTACCAATACTTGTTATATTTGTTTTATACATATAACAAAGCCATACTGATAGGGGTGAAGTGATTGTTCTCTTAAACTGTGCTTATTCTACAATGACAGTGAGACCTCAGTCCCTCGACCATTACATCTCTCAAACTACCAGATACTTTTGGCTTTTCCCCTCAAGCCTGGAGCCAACAGCTGATCACTGCAATCTCTTGTCAATGTCTCCAGTTATCTTGCCCCTTGAACCACCTTCCCTGAAAATCCCAGCCCTGGAAAAGTTTGACCATTTAACTGTTCTTTATCTATTTTAGTTTGCCGAGGGCTGGTAGAGAAAAATAAAACAAGCGAGCAGACTGGACGCACTACAAATTTATGGTCTGCAACCTGAGCCAAGCTTCTCTCTTGCTAGATCAGTGTATGCATTCTTTACCAGATTCTGCTACCATTTCACTCAGCAACTATTCAGAACTTCCATCTCTCCCATCAATTTCCAACCACTCTCACCTCTCCCCTCTTTTGGCAGATGACCTTGTCTCCCACAGCACTAGTAAAACTAAAGTCATCATAAAACTCTGTCAGCTTCTATATCGAGTTATTAGCCTTTATCTTTAGAGACCTTGTTCTCTTTCTCTGCTCAGTGGAGGAGAGTTCCATCCTCCTGATCAAAGCAAGTCTCTTCACCTGTGTTCGAGATCCCATCCCATACTGGTTCTTCAAGGAAGTTTTTTCTTTTCTTTATACTCATCGTCTCCCTCTCTACTGATCTCTTGCCCTTCACTCAAGATGCTTCTGGCCTTGGGCTGCCTGCGTGGCTTAGTCGGTTAAGTGTTGGACTCCTGATTTAGGCTCAGGTCATGATCTCAGGGTTAGGAGATTGAGCCCCGAGTCGGGCTCCACGTTGGATGTAGACCCTAATTAAGATTCTCTCTCCTAGGGGTGCATCGGTGGCTCAGTGGGTTAAAGCCTCTGCCTTCAGCTCAGGTCATGATCTCAGGGTCCTGGGATTCAGCCCCGCATCAGGCACTCTGCTCAGCAGGGAGCCTGCTTCCCCCTCTCTCTCTGCCTCTCTGCCTACTTGTGATCTTTGCCTGTCAAATAAGTAAATAAAATCTTTAAAAAAAAAAAAAAAGATTCTCTCTCCCTCTCTCTCTGCCCCTCCCCAAACAGGCTCTCACCCTTTTCTATCTCAAAAAAAAGGGATGTTTTTGGTCTTAAAAATAAAGATACAAAAATAACCCTCCTTTGACCCCATCACATTTCTCTGAAGCTACTGTCTGCCTTCCAAATTGTCTTCCCCTCCCCTCCTCAATTGCATTTTGACTTCTGTTCTTACCACTATACTCAAAATATCAGTTACCAATAACCCCCCAAATGCCAATCAAACTGGACATGGTTCTGTAATTTGTATATATGATCTCTCTGCACTACTATCTTGAAAATGTTTCCTTTCTTTGTTCTGGGACATCACTTTCTCCTGTTTTTTCTCTTACCTCTTTGGCCTTTTCTTCTCTCCGTTCTTCCTGGGCTCCTCTTCTTCCACAACCCCTTGAGATGCTGCCATTCCTAAGAATCCTGACTTTGGCTCTCTGCCTTTCTCACCATCATGGTGATTAACAGCATGGATATAGGAGTCTGACATACCTTGGTTCAAACCCTGGCTCTGCCACTTTATAGCTTTGTGACTAAGCAAGTCACCTAACTTCTTTAAACTTTTATCTACCCCCAAATAAAATGGATTAATAACAATGCCTACCTCATGGGGTTGTTAGGGTTAAATAAGAATCCATCTTTGCTAAGCTCCAGCTCTATCTAGAAAAAAAAAAGTGGGAAGAAACAGAAACACATTGAAATTAGAACAAACACAAGTGCTAGTGGAAAAGACTGCCAGTTGTCCCCCAATATTTATTCTTCCCTTTTCCTGCAGCATAAGATAACTGGTTTCTTGAATGATCATATAGCCACCTGCCTTACTGGAAGATACAGCCATGTGACCTAAGTTCTGACCAATGGGGTTGTAAATGGAATTGTGCACCACCTCTAGGAAGTGCCCTGAATGGAATGGGATCACTCTTCCTCTTCCTCACTACTTCCTCCATTCTACTGGCTGGAATACACATAAGATTTCTGAAGCTTGAGCAGCCATCCTGGATACATGGGGTAGAAGCAAACTGCCACAGATAATATACTATCATGAGAGAAGCAATCTTTGAGTCCCCGACGATTTCCCTGCTGAGCGGGGAGTCTGCTTCTCCCTCTCCATCTGCCTCTCCCCCCAACTCGTGCTCGCTCTCTCTCTCTCTCAAATAAAATCTTTTTTAAAAATCCATTATTTGAATTATAAATGCTCTAACATCTAAACTTCACATAAAATAACCCACATAACAAAGCACACACACAAACTATTCTCTCCAGACTAGATACTGAATAAATGCTCATTAACTATCTTAAAAAGTTTTTGCCCCCCACCCCAACTTCCAGATGTAAAGAATGAATTGGTAAAGCTGTCAAAACAAAGACAGAGACAAAGAATTTTAAATGGAAAGAGGGTAAGGAGAATGGGCACAGAGTCATGGTTTCTTGTTCTTATTTCCCTTACAGGTGCCCTCAAAGGACAATGAAGGAGCCAGGACCGTATCTTGTGCTATGGCACATCTTTTGGCTCTGAGGAAAGGATAAGTTTTGGATCTCACGGTCTTACAGTGACATTAAGGAACAAAAGTAAATAGCATGGCCACAAAAACTGATATACCCAGACAAGCTGTTCACCTTAACCGTCTTTCTCCCTTCTACACAAATATAATTTTAAAATTATAGGAGTCTTAAATATATGTTATACACAGTTTTTTCCTTCTCAATTCCCAAGTAAAATGAGGAGAAAAATACTTTTCAAAAAACTGAAAGCAATGTAGCAATGTTTAAATGCTTAAAATATAAAATAAAGAGGAAAAGAAAGGCAAAAATGTACACTAGCATTACAGCTATGTAAAAATGTACACTCATGAGCAAGGGCTGACCCAGAACAGAAAATGAACTTGATATGTTGGGACAGGGTTTCTTAACCTCGGTGTCACTGACATTTGGACTGGATCATTCTTGTTGTTGGGAGATGTTCTGTGCATAGCAGGATGTACCCTGCCAAGTAGATGCCAGTAACATATCCCTAGCTGTGACAACCGGAAGTTATCTCCATCCTTTGCCAAATGTCTCATGGGGAACAAGATCACCCCCTGGGTTTAGAGCCACTGTCCTAGGGTGAGAGGAAAGTTCTTAAAAAGTTACTTTTCAGTGCTGCCCTAATGATGTTTATTCAGTAAATACATACTGGAAGGGGAAAGGTAAGATCCTTAAAATACAGCATCTAACACTGTGCTTTTCAAAAGTTAGAATTTATCCATTAAATGTGAAAAATGGATAAAGTTTCAGAACTTTTTCCTCTTCTTTTTAAAAGAATTTATTTATTTATTCATCTATCTAGAGTGTGAGCATTGGGAGGGGCAGAAGGAGAGGGAGAGAGAGAATCTCAAGCAGATACCACACTGATCTTGGAGCTTGATCTCACCACCCTGAGATCATGACCTCAGCCAAAATCAGGCGCCCAACCGACTGTACCACTCAGGTATCCCTAGAACTTTTTTTTTCCTCTCCAATCCATTATAGAAAAGAAAGCTGAATTTCTTAGTATTTGGAAACTTGACCTGGCTGTAAGTATGAGATATCACGAACAGTGCTGTAATTGGCCTGAGAAAATAAAAATATCCAAATCATCCTAGCCCCCAAAGTACCCGCTAAAAGTCCATATCTTCAAAATAAGTTTACACTTAAACCTGAATACTGAAAAAGAAATAGTAATACTCAACAAGGAACACAAACTTTAAGACAATTTAAAGTTTTTCAACTAAAAGAAAACTGCACTGGCTCTAAATGGATCTCATTCTGTTTTTTAAGGTTCTATGTTCCAGTCTTTTAGGACTATTAAGCCTGCTCCCTTGCCAAAAATATTTATTTTCAATCACTCCTCGTCATTGTTTCTGTTTCTTGGCTCACATCACAAAGAATGTTTTCCCATTAGGAAACTGACATGAAGGGGCACCTGGGTGGCTCAGTGGGTTGGGCAGCCAACTCTTGATTTCATCTCAGGTCTTGATCTCAGGGTCCTGGGGGATCCCCATCCTCCCGCTCAGTGAGTGTTATTGTTTCTCCCACTCCCTCTGCCCCCTCCCCCATACATACATGTACTCTCTCTAAAATGAATAAATAAATCTTAAAAAAAGAAAGAAAGAAAGAAAGAAAGAAAGAAAAGAAACTGACATGAAGAGAAGGCAGGAGAACTATTTTAAGCATCTCCTCTCCAGAAAATTTGATGGTATCAAGGCACTGCATTCATATGGGCTTAAAGTTGAAATCCTGTTGCATGATCATTCTGAATCTTTTCACATGCATAAATACATCATGTAAATCTAACAGAGTATTCACTTGAGCAAGGAACAATCTTTCTTTATATGAGCCTGGCATGGGCCTAAAAATGCATTTTGATTTTTTCCCCCTCAGTTTCAACACACTAGGCTTGTAGGAATTCACTGTTTGTATTTACCAAAGTGTGCTTCTCCATGTTAGTTAGTTTAACCAAGACAGGAAGCTTGCCACAGTGCAGAGAAACAAAGAAAATCTTCCAAAGGATTCCAGAGCTGAAGAATGTGGAATACTTAGCTACCCAAAGCATTGTAGCAGGAAATAAATCAGAGGGAGGTGGTCTACAGATGGCAGAGGTGGTGGAGACAAATGGGCATTCAGTGATGTGCAGCGTGGACAAGAAAGGGTGAAAATGGCTGTGGAATGAGCAGGATGAGAAAACTGGTGCTGAGGGTGATGAGAGAAGCGGATGAGATTGTAGCTCGAAAGGCAGAAGGTAACTGACTTGATGACGTCCGAAGCTGCAGATACAAAAGGCCTCTCCAGAGCTTCATCGGCATTTAAGGTTCTGCATGAGGAACATAGGGCGAACAAGCAGAAAACGGCAGTTCTTTGTTCACAAGCCTACGACCAGGGGAAGCCGTAGCTCGGAGGACTCGGCACCGGCCCGGCCCACCGGGCGCAGTGGTCTGTGCAGGGCTGAGTCTTCGCCGGGGCAGTGAGAAAAGGGGCGCCCACTTAACCGACGGGTTCCAAGCCCTCTCTAAATAGGGCAGACGGCCTAATTCTAAAGGCCTGTGGCGGCTGGGTCCCTTCTTCAAGTAGAATCACTCCAGCCCGCCACTATAAAGGCCGAGCCAGCAGAGGCTCTTCTCCAGTTTCGGGTCACACTAGCGAGAGAAGCGGGAAAGACCTGGAAGGCAGAAAAAGAACGCAGAAAAGGCGCTTTCCTCCTCGGGGCTGAGGCAGAACCGCGGGAACCTCAGGAACCAGGCCGGAAACTGTCTTTCGTAGAGTACCGCGAAGGTCCCGGCTCACTGGGCTCCACAGCTGCTCAGCGGCCCGCGGCAGGTGCTTACCCGGGCCCGGGCGTCATAGCAACCTCGATTGCCGCAGAGACGCCGAGGCGTCCTTCCGGCAGGAACCATAGAAACGACTCGCACCATTGGCTCAGGGGATGCTCTTCCTGTGGAGACAGTGCACACCATTGGCCGTCGAGTCGTGGGGCGGGGTTTTTAGACAAAAACGAAAGTACGCCTCATTCCATTGGCTTTGCAGTAACCATGGTAACAACGTAGGCGCGCTTTTCCTACTTTGAAGTTACGTTTTGTCAGCGGGCATTTACAACTCTCAAATAGCTTCCCGCCAGGCCTTAAGTGGAGACCCGGCTTGATAACCTTGGTTCTGTTTCTCTAGAAGTAACTTCATTCTTAAAAGGGAGAGGGGCAGGAGTTGTGAATTTTAAGCCTAGATCTGTCACTACCTGGGGCGCCTAAGACAAATCACATTTTTCGGATCTGGCTTTATTATTATAAAAATGAAGAAATCGGATTTGACTAGAATTGTCCCTAAGACAGAAGCCCTTTAGAAGTCCTAAGCACTGAAAATTCAGTTTAAGTGAACCGGTCCTCCACCTAGGTTGTGCAAAATAAAATTTCAAATTGACAACTTAAGGGAGGCTTGGTAAATAACATGTTCATTTAAATGCTCTTAATTGCAAGATTCTGGTTAGTTCACCAAAGCTTGATTTGACCCATTTTGGGGGGCCCTTGCTTTGCTGATATCTTAACTAGGTACCCGCATTTCAGTCTTATTCTAGTTCCACATAGGACCCTTTCCAAAGCTTTGCCAGTTATCTGGACAGATCTCACCCCTTACTTTATGGAAGTACTTCAACCATTTCCACCTTACAAGTGTGTTTTCTCTGATCTAAAATGCTCAGCACTTCCAGTCCACTTAACTCCTACTTATCAGATCAAGTGTCACTTCCTCAGGGAAACAATTCTTGGTCCTCCAATCCAGATCAAGTGTTTTCTCATTTGCTCTCATTGACTCGCATTCCTTTTCATTCTTTCTTTCTCTGCACACTCCTATTTGCTTTGTAAAACGAACAAACAAAAAACCTCCTGGAATTTTAACATGTGTAATACTGTTTAAGTGCTCCAAATGGAAATTAAACTGAATTGGAAAACACTGTAAATAATTCCATGTAGGAAAAAGGTGTTTGTTTAAGCCTAACAATACAGGATAGGAAATGGTTCCCAAGGGAAGTAATAGATCGTAGAAACCAACATCACTTCTACTTTTCACTCCATTTACCTTCATTGGACATTCAAACACGGTGACAGTCATCATCCACATGAAGCTAGGAAGATGTAAGGAAGAAAATCTCTTTCGCTTCTTATCCCTTCAGTGCCGAAGCCACTCTGACAGAGCCTGTTGTCTTTGAGATTTTGCTAATTGGATCTTAAAATTTTTGTTCCATGGGACTGCTGCTTCCAGAACAGTGCTGATTGCTGCAGTTATTTTCCCTCTGCTTGTAAGTCACATTTCTTGATTTAGTGACCTATTTCAATGCATCTTTGCACCTCTGCTCAAATCTTTTCAACTGCAATTTATTGCACCACTGCCATCACATTGGGTTACCCTTCCCAACTCCATGAAATATCGGTAATTGCATTTTAAATCAAATACATGAAGTGTATTTCCCGCTTCTACCTATTTATTAATGGTAGTTTCTCAACATGCACAGGGGATTTTTCTGAGCCACATTTCTCGTGCACTCCCAACCCAAAGCCCAAGACAGTAACAGAAACTTTGAAAACTCAAGAATTCAGGGATCAAGCAAGGCACCATCAGAATACTGCCTTGCTGAGAAAAATTTATGTGCAGGTAAAAAATTTACATGCCAGACACCAGACGACTAATGCTTTATCTTCACTGTTTCACTTAAGCCTCACAACAAAGGGCACTATTCAGCAGAGAGGCTTATTATCTCTATTTCATAAATGAGTAACTTGAGATTAAGTCATGAGTCTGAGCTTACAAAACTAACAGGTGATACAGCTCGAAAGGCCCAACTTGGCTGAGATGGCTCCAAAACCTCTACTCCTTACCATATAGTAAAGCTTCCCTCAGGCAGAAATCACAAATGGGGCCCTTCCTTGCCCCAGGTAGAAGCCAAGTTTCCATTAAGCACAATTATAAAATATTTGAAAGGTAAACTGTTAACTCAAACAGAGAGTCAACCTAGGAAAAGGAGCAAAAAGTGAATATAGTGGGAAGCTCATCATTCTAAAGGCAACCTATCTTAAGGGAAGTGTCCTTCTCTTGTACTCCCCTTCGATAAATTCCCCCAAAACATCATTTCCATCATGTTGGCTTTTGGGCACATGCTTTATTGCACTTTATTTTTCATACATCCATCTCCCAGACAGACATATTTATTCATTTTACTCGTTTTAATCCTCATAATCCTCAGGGCCTACCACATAGTAGGCATCAAGAAATATTTGATCTTTAAGGCATGGCCATTCATGCATCCATAATCCTTCTCACAGTATGAAGAAGGTTGATATTCAGGCCTCACACGTATACACTGGGGAATATAATTCCCAATGAGCTCTTTTTCTAAAGGTGACGAACAGCTCGTGTTCATTTTCAAAATCCAGGTGATAATCAGATAAGTGTGTCAGGTGGTTTGGTCATAATTGCTTTGCTTTTGTTTTCATTTTGTGTATGAAATGAACTTTAATAGACAAATACCAAACTACATTCACCTGCATACCACTCACTGTTTCTTTCCCTTCATATTTTCTCTTCATGAAAGCAAAGGACTTGTTTTTACCACTTAGAATACGAGCCCTGATCCACTGAACAATTTTTTTCCCCACTGAACAATTTTTGAACCTGCAAAGGCTTTTAACTTCAGTTGTCACGTATAAAAGCTGTGTGTCGAGACTGAAGATCACTCACTATCTTCTCTTCTATGTCTATGCCTTTTTCTACTTCTTCCTCTGATAGCAGTATCTTGGTTTCGGAGTCTTTTGTTAAAATAACCACGGAGGACTGTCGTGATTCAAGGCTATTGGCCACCACCACTTGATGTCGATAAACTTCCAAAGCATTCCGTGCACGATCAATTACGATGGAAGGGTCAGTCTCCAACTTAAAGGAAATTATAAATGCTTTGGGAGCCCAGTCTTTAACCAAAGGAGAAAGCATTTTTGGCACCATCTTCATTGTTATCTGTATTGGAAAAAGAAAAGCTTAATAAGCAAACAAAGGTCAATATCTACCAGGTCAGTCTCATGGGAAACTAAGGAAGCAGGGACTCAGATTTCTGGCAATGTCAAATTTAAGTGAGATTTTTCACTGTCAAACTTTTCAGAGCATTTTAAATGCTTAGCTTAGAAGCCTTGTCTCTGTAAGCCAAGGATAATCCTCTGTAATAATTCCAAGGCTTCATACAAATTCTGAGACAAATCATGTCTTATGAATTAACCTTGCTCTACTACACTCATCACCATTAACAGAGCTCTGAAAAACAGCATTATATTTTCTTAAATATTCCCCTTATTTTAAACCAAAGGCTCAAATAAATTGATTCACACAAATCCGTAACGCAAATGTAACTTTGGCAGAAGTTTAATGCTGGGTTTTTAAATCTCTTAGCCTAAAACATTCCTTGTACCAGTAGAATGGCTACAGGATTCCATTTAAAAACTGTCACTCATAACATATCTTAGCACTGAAGAAACAGAACTGATTTTATTTTCACTTGACCAAAATTCCTACTATATCATTCTGATGCCATTTAAGAATGCTAAGTTGGTGTGTGTACTTTCAAGAAAGAACTAAAATATACAGGAGAGGGGCACCTGGGTGGCTCAGTGGGTTAACCCTCTGTCTTCAGCTCGGGTCATGATCTCAGGGTCCTGGGATCCGCCCCCGGCCCCCCCCCCCCCAATTATTGGGATCTCAGTGGGGGGCCTGTTTCCCCCTCTCTCTGCCTGCCTCTCTGCCTACTTATGATATCTCTGTCAAATAAATAAATAAATCTTTTTAAAAAAATACAGGATAAACTAAAGCTCCCCAAATTTTCAAAGTGTGAAATTACTCTGATAATATCAGGATTTTAGAAAGTTTGCAAGCAGTGAGAGGGATTATATTCCCATTCTCCACTTAATTTTTCTGCTTATCATTTTTCACTACCTAACATAATATGCATTTGACATATTTACGGTCTCTGAAGAGTATATGCAACTAAGGGCACAGTATGTTTCTTAACACTGCTTTATCTCCAGGTCCTACTACAGTACTTGGCATATAGTAGGCAGTGAATAAACATCTGTTGCAGAAATGAACAAATGAAGTATCCTACAAAGTCAGCAAGTGTCTCACAGGTAGTTTCTCCTATTTAAATTCTGCTTGAACATAAATGATTAAGTATTGTCTCAGGTCCCAGGATGCCAGATCACCTCAAGATCTCAACCACACCACTAGCCACTCCATACCCTTTCCTTAAACTACAGCAATCGTCACCTAACCTGCACCCACCACTCTCTAATTCACCTTTCATACTGATGCCAGAATATTCTTTTCAAACAAAAAGTCTATCTCATTCCCCTACTTGTTTTCCTTAGCTCCAAGGGATGAAGTCCAAGCTACTTAAAAAGGAACACAAAATCCTCTACAAATAAGCTCTCTTCCGTCTGCCCGCCCACCTTGGGCCCCTCTCTCCCTGCTCTCTAGCCTTATCGACCAACTTCAGTTCACAGCACACTGTTCATTTCCGAACTCCAATTTGTACTCTTTCTGGAATGACCTTCCCTACTTTGCTATACTCTCGGTACATCTTTTTAAAACCCAGTTTATGTCATCTCCTCCAAGAAGTCTTCCTTGACTTTCCCAAGATTCACTCACCCCATGCTCTGACTTCACTTTGTACGTACCTCTACTAGAGCATTTATCACTCTGTACTGTAATTATGTCTGTATCCAGCTCCCTCACTAGATTGTGAGGTTCTTGAGGGAGGGTGGTGTCTTATTGATCTCTGTATCCCTAGGGCCTATCACATATGGAATGCAGAAAGGCCATCTCCAGATCAAGAGGAAATTAACCCAAGACTGATTATAGGGTATCAGATCTCTGGAAGAGAAGCGCCCATCACCTGCAGTGGGCCCCTAGATGACTGGATCTTGTGTTCAGGCATTTCTGAGACAGGAACATAGAAATCTGACACGGCCGCAGCCAGGTAAAACATCGCAGAAGAGCCTGCAGAGAGAAGCACAGGGTGTAATAAATCGGAGTGGGATATGGGATCAGCTCCTTTCAACTCAGGCTCCCCGGCTGTTAGACTGCGGGTAATGAAAAGGTGAGGGCAAAAGTGTCTGGGGGGATAGTGTCTGGGGAAAAAGGCTCTGCCTGCAGGAAACCCTGAACTCCTAAACGCACGCACCCAGCGGATTGAGCGCCTGGGCCGCAGCCTGCAGCAGATGCAAATAGTCCGCCAAAGTGGTGAACTCCACGGCCAGGAAGGTGCCGGCAGCCGCAGCCTCTTGGTAGCTCCGCAGAGCCGACGCGAAGCCCGGAAGTGCATTCTCCTCGGCCTCCAGGCTCAGCAAGCCCGAAGAGGCTGCGCCGCAGGGCCGCAGAGCCGATAGCCAGGTCTGGGGCGGGAAGCGGTGGGCAAAGGGGAAGGCAGAACGAGCGCGGTAGAGGAACAGGACCCCGTAACCCGCGGCCAGGAAGGCCTCGGCCGAGATAGCGCCGCGCCGCCCGCTGCTGAAGTTGTCTAGGAAGCGCACTGGCCGGGCTTCCAGGGGAACTTTGGTGCCGCCGGACGTGATCAACACCACTCGCCGGCCCTGCGCGCCCAGCCTGGCGACGAAGCGACCCATAACCTCGGCATAGCGCGCAGCATTCGCAGGTTTGGGAAACTCGGCGACCAGGTCCACTTCCGCCATCAGTCCCCGGGCGCGCCGCACTCGCGCACGCTCCGCTGCCCGCGGCGCCGCGGCCCTGCCCGAATCCCGGGCCCCGCGCAGCCGCACTAGGGAGAGGGCGGAGCTTCCCACTACACGCCGCAAGCCGGCGCCGGCTTTCTGTGCTGTGGGGTTGTGCGCAGTTTCTGCCCCACAGCCACCCAGAGGTGACCTTGAGCTGACTCAAGAGTTGTCGGCTGGGCGGGCGTCTGGAAGGGCCACCTTCCTTAATGTTCGTTTCCTCCTCGGATAGAGAACTGGCCATTTTTGCCTCTCATCGGCCGCCGTATCGGCCTTTCAGGACTTAGATTCCGCTGGAGTCCGACTGCCCGGCCATTTAACCTCGGGACTTACGGGGAGGAATTTTATGTTTTGGTTTGTTTGTTGTTGTTTTTAACCCCACATATGCACTCTAGATGTCAGTGGAGCCACGCCCCTCCCCCCTGCGCTTGAAATCCTGGGAACGAGGCAGCCCGATGGCGGTCACGTGACGCCGGCGTCCAGCGTGTCCTCGCCGGGCAACCGTCCTGGAGACCGACACTGCTGGCTGCAAGATGGACATCATCTACCCGCTGGCGGTGCCCAAGGGGCGCCGGCTCTGCTGCGAGGTGTGCGAAGCCCCGGCCGAGCGGGTGTGCACGGCCTGCACGGTCACTTACTACTGGTAGGCCTTGAAATGTGGCACCTGGGTGCCTTGCTTAAGCCGTAGCACCGGCTCTGCCGGGCATCACTCAAGGCGGTTTCGGGACAGATTTCTCTGTCTGCCTCTTCTCCCACTGCCCCATTGGTTACCTGAGGTTTTGTTGACCATCTACTGTGCGCTATGCATTGTTCTAGCAGCCGAAGTTACTGGGGGAATACTTGGTGAACTGTACCCCTTAAAGATCTAACATACCAATGCGGAAGATGGATAAGTAAACAAACACACAAAAAGGAAAGGTCGTTTTAGAGAGTCATAAATGTCGTGAAGACAAAGGAAATGTGTTGGGAGTTTGGACGGATGGCCTTCCAAAGGGTAGATACTGATTTGAAGATAAAGTAGGAAAAGCCCGGGATGGAAGTGCTGAGGGAAGAGTAAGGCTCTGGAGGGCAGATTGGTGGGCTTGAGGAATAGCAAGAAGTGCGCAGCCAAGGTGGTGAAAGCGTGGGGAGGTGAGTTTTCATTTATTCAAATAACATCCCCCGACTTTTGCTTCCAATGAGACCCTACGTGGGACCGGAGATAAACAGCTAAGTTGCTGATGTCCAGAAACCTAGTCCAGAGCAGACTACCTTGTTTTTGAAGTCATTATATAGACCCTGCATGACAAGTAATGTTACTCAGGTTGTGCTGTTTCCTGGGACCTCTGAGGATGGAAGCATGGTGACTGGGGCAGATAATCTGGAAAGGTTCTCTGAATAAATAATGTTTGAGATGACTCTTGAAACGTCAGTAGAAGATTGCTAGGTGAATGAACAACAAAGACAGAAGGGCAGGGTACTCCTGGCCTCCAGGTCTGCTTCGGTAAACGGTGAAAGAAAAGTTTGTTCAGAGCTGAAGTAGAGAAAGTAGAGTGGAAGAAGCAGTCACTGGTTTTCAAACTGCAGACTAGACCCAGGAGCAGGTCAAGAATAAATCAACAAACATTTTAGGGGGAAAAAGTAGAATAAAATAGAAAGTATCAAAGTAATCCTACTTGAATTGTTTCTTGAAACTTTCTAGTGTTTTATGTGGATATGGGGGTTTGTAATGATAAAACGTATTTCTTACTAAAAAGAAAGTTTAAAAACCATTGTGATAGGTAGGAGGAGGAGTTTAAACCAGGAAGACAGAGGTTAGGGCCAAATGGTGACATGAGATCAAGAAGTTTGGAATTTATCCTCTGGGAGGTCATGGATGGTTTTGACGGGCTCTCACTTGTGTTAAAGAAAGATGGCAGGTAGCAGTGTGGAAGATAATTCAGGTAGACCCTGAAGGCTGCAAAAATGATAAAGAATTTGTTGCAGTGGTCCCAGTGGAGAGTGAATATACCTCCTCAGATTGAATTAAGTGTCCTCCTCAGTGCTCTCACGGCACTCTATATATTCCCTATCCCAAAACTTGTGACGCAGATTGAAATCAGTCATTTAATAAGTCTGTATTCCTCACTAGGTCTGTATATCCCATGAACGGAGGGATGGCATCTGTGTTTTCTTTGCTGTTTCTTCATTGCATTTAGAATACAATTCAGAGTTTGTAGGAGAAACTACAAAGCGCTGGTCAGCTCTCTACCTTCATTTCCCACCACACTCACCCCCTCTCTTCCTTGATGCAATTACAGAGGTTTTCTTTCAGTTCTGATTTCCTAAGTCCTTTCCTCCCTCCGTTTCTTTGCCTAGGCTGTCCCCACTGCTGGGAACATCCATTTCAATCCCAAATATTCCTAGAGCCCTCTCATCCTTCAGTTCTCAGAAATGTTATTTCTTAAAAAAAAAAAAAAAAAAGTTATTTCTTCAGAGAGGTCTTTCTGAAAATACACTTCTCTTATTTTTCTGTCTCACCTTTTCTTCGTTTTTCCTGTACTTCTGTATTTTGTGTTTACTTGTGTAATATCTGTCTTTTACTGAACCTACTGGTCGCACGTACCAGACACTCAGTGATCATTTGTTGAATAAGCAAACTTCTGAATGGATAGTAAACCTATTAACACAGAGGGATGTGGTGGTGGGTGATCGATTGGGCTGGAGACACAGAGTTTGGGGGTCTTCAGGTCACTTGGGAGAGATGGCTAGTGAACAACTTCAGGTACAGCCCTGGCACTCAACGGAGAGATTGGAGTCTTTTGGCTGGTATGACCTTCTACCTCTTTCCCTCTCATCTTCATTCCTACACCCAGAAATAATTCCTTCTTCCTCTCTACTCACTTTGTAGTCACTCTGTACTCTTGGTTGACTCTTATTTCCCTTTTTCATTTCAGTTGTCGGGAAGTGTGTTAGGTCAATTTTGTTATGTTCCATTAATGCAGGGTATTATATTGAATGCATATTGAAGGAATGTTATTCATATGCTATCTTTTGATCTGTGTCATACCCATTTGTGTATACTCTACAGTCTCTTGCAAAGTGTCTTAACATAGTTGAAACTAAATATTTGATGAATGCATAAATAAATTATTATTTCCTATGCCCTTATCCACCATTATTTCCTTTCTTCTCTTTCACTGCCTTTAATTCTCTTTAAGGCCTTCTCCTCTCCCTCCACCCTACCCTGCCTCTTTTCTCCAGATTTCTCTATCCTTGTGTCCTGGCAATTTCAAGATTTTTCCATAAAATAAAGCTGAGGTAATTGTTCTGTATCTCAGAAATGGGAGCTTTAATACTCCTCCCCCACAAGGTTTTTGTGGTTGAATGTAAAGCATGTAGCATCATGCCTGAGACCAAGTTGGCACTCAATAAGTATTCTTCTTGTTCCAGTTTAAGGAGCAGGAAAGAAAGTCCGTTGGAATTTGTGAAATTTTTTTTTCCTTTTTCTGCAAAAGAGTTTCTTTCCCAATTGTAAATGTAACTCATGCTCACTGTAGAAAACTTGAAAATATAAAAAATAAGAGAAGTAATCCATAATCTCACAACCCAGAGATTAATAACCTGACATTTTGATCAATTTCCTTATCTTCTTCTCCTATACATACATCTGTTTTATACACTCTGTGTAATCTTGCACATACTGTTCTGTATTGGATTGTGAGAATGTTCCCAGGGAATTGAACATTTGTAAGAAAGGACAGTTTTATTAAAGTACACACTGAAACATTACAGATGGTAAAAGAGGCTTCAGTACCAGAGGTGAGCAAATCATAGCATATAGATAAGAGTAATTTGAAATAAGTTTTCCTTTTATTGAACATATGGAGCACAAATTAAAATGCTTTCACTGGCCAGGAAGAGAAAACAGCAGTGAAGTTGTACTCAATAGTAGGAGACAGTAGGATCTTTGGTAAACTGCACAATGACTGTCCTGCCTAATGACATCTAAATTCAGTTTTAAAAACAGGATAATAGCCAAACAAAGCACATTTGGCTCACAAGCTACTTGACTGTGAGCCTTGACTGAAAGCATCATTTTCAGCTCCTTTATGCATGACCCTGTGTTGAGTGTTAGGAGTGAGGCAGATGACTAAGGAAATAACGAATAGGGAAACAAATAAGACAATTAAGGAAAGAGCTCATGAATATATTAATAATGCTCATTTTATTTGGAAAGGCAAGATATGTCAAATGCTCTCAGTGGAACAAAAGTCTAGGTAGTTAAGTAATATTTCCATTGCTCACACAATTACTCAAGAAGACCCTATTTAATAAATACCCTGTGGAACTCAACTATTTCTATATCCTGGCCACTAAGTGCTTTTATGGATTTGTTTATAATAATTCTCTACTAAAAAATTTTTAATGCTTTTATCATTTCTGTGATAGCAGCTGCAGTTTATGAAAAAATAATTTAGTGGCGACTGGGAGGCTCAGTCAGTTAAGTGTCTGCCTTCAGCTCACTTCGTGATCTCAGGGTCCTGGGATCAAGCCCCATGTCAGGCTCCCTGCTCAGAGAGTCTGCTTCTCCCTCTCTGACCCTCCTCCTCGCTTGTTCCTTTAAAATAAATAAATAAATATATTTATAAAAATATATATTGTATTGTTATATTTATAAAAATATATTTATATATGTATATACATATATATTTTTTATATTTATATTTATGTATACACACACACATATACATACACACATTTTATTCCATTTCTGTTGTCCCAGAAGAAGGAAGGAGAGAGAGTGCTTGAACAAAACTGTATGTTGTCTGTGACTGCTTTTCTGCTACAACAAAAGAGTTGAATTTTTCAACAGAGACCATATAGCTCTCAAAGTCTAAAATATTTACTGTTAAGGCCCTTAACAGAAAAACCTTGCAAACCTGTGCTCGGTTATTGTTACCAGTTTTAGAATATGTATAATTGGAATCAAACAGTTAACTTAAACCCATTTGAGTAAAAATATACAGTAGGCAAAAGAAATGCAAAATTCATGATTTATGTATCCAGCAACAGAGTCTCAAAATGCATGAAGTAATAACTGTCCGATTGAAGGGAGAAATAAATAATAGTTGAACACTTCAACTTTTCCCAGTTTTCCACTGTCAATAATGAACAGATTAGAAAGGCAGTACAAGGCTTCAACAACACTATAAACCAACTAAACCTAACAGACATCTATAAAACACCACCCCCAACAGCAGAATATACATTCTTCTCGAGCACATATGGAACATTATCCAGGATAGACCATATGATAGACCATAAAGCAAGTCTCAGTAAATTTATAAGTATTGAAATCATACAAAGTATGTTCTGGAACCACAGTGGAATGACACTAATCGATAACAAGGAAATTTGAGGAATTTATGAATATATGGAGATAACAGTCAAACAACCAGAAGGCAAAAAAGGAAATCACAAGGGGAATTAGAAAATGCTTTGAGATGAAATGAGAACAAAAACAAATATTAAAACTTACAGGGTGCAGTGAAAGCAGCACTCAGAAGGAAATTTCTAGCTGTAAACACATACATTATAAAAGTAGGAAGATCTCAAATCAGTAACCTAGCCTTCCACTCTAAGAAACTAGTGAAAGAAAAGCAAACTCAACCCAAAGCTAGTGGAAGGAGGAAAATATAAAAGATTAGAGCAGAGATAAGTGCAATAGAGAATAGAAAAGCAATAGAGAATCAACAAAACCAAAGCTTAACAGAATTGACAAACCTTTAACTAGATTGACCAAGAACAGAACACCCATATTACTATTCAGAAATGAAAGTGGGGACATTGCTAGCAACTTTGCAGAAATAAGAGATTATAAGAGAATACTATGTATTCTTACATATACTATACAATACAATACTATACAATACAATACTATTGTATGCCAACAAAGTAGAAAACCTAGATGAAATATATTCCTAATATGACACAAACTACAAAACTGACTCAGGAGAAAAAGAGTGTCTGAGTAGATCTCAGATACTAAAGAGTAGCTAGCAATCAAGAACTTCCCACAGAGAAAAGCCCAGGACCAAATGACTTCAGTGGTGAATTCTATCAAATACTTTAAAAAGATTTATTACCGGGGCACCTGGGTGGCTCCGTGGGTTAAAGTCTCTGCCTTCAGCTCAGGTCATGATCCCAGGGTCCTGGGATTGAGCCCCGAATTGGGGGCTCTGCTCAGCAGGGAGCCTGCTTCCCTCTCTCTCTCTGTGTGCCTCTCTGCTTCCTTGTGATCTCTGTCAAATAAATAAAATCTTTAAAAAAAAAAAAAGATTTATTACCAATTCTTCAAAAAGTCTTCCCAAAAAATAGAAGAGGAAGAAAAAGTCCCCAGCTCATTTTTTTAAAAAAGATTTTATTTATTTATTTGATGGACAGAAATCACAAGTAGGCAGAGAGGCAGGCAGAGAGAAAGGGGGAAGCAGGCTCCCTGCTGAGCAGAGAGCACGATGTGGGGCTCAATCCCAGGACCCTGGGATCATGACCTGAGCTGAAGGCAGAGGCTTTAACCCACTGAGCCACCCAGGCGCCCCCCCAACTCATTTTATAAGGACAGTGTTATTCTAATACCAGACCAGACAAAAACATCACAAGAAAAGAAAACTACGGATCAATATCCCTCATAAATATGGATGTAAAAAGTCCTCAACAAGATACTAGCAAGCCAAATCCAGCAGCATATAAAAAGGATTATACTTCATGACCAAGTGGCATTTCTCCCAGGAATTCAAGGTTGGCTCAACGTACTAATACCAATTTAAGACCTCATCTTAACAGAAGATAAAAACCGCATAATAATCTCAATAGATAAAGAAAAAGCATTTGATGAACTCCAGTACCCTTTGTGATAAAAACATATTAAGGATAGAAAGGAACTCTTATAACTTGATAAAAGGTATCTATGAATAACCTATAGAGAAATACAAAGCTAACATTATAATTAGTGATCAAAGACAAAGTTTCCCCCCTTAAAATCAGGAACGAGACAAGAATGTTGCTTTCATCACTTCTATTCAACATTGTTCTAAAAATGCTAGTTGGGGCTATTAGGCAAGACCATGAAATAAAAGACATCCATCTTGGAAAAGAAGGAGTAAAAGTACTTCTATTTTGCTGATGACATGATCTTCTGTAGAGAAATCCTTAAAGAACCTATGAAAAAAGCACAACAAACTATTAGAGCTAATAAATGAATTCAGCAAGGTTACAGAATTCAAGATCAATGTGCAAAAATCAGTTGTATTTATACGTGCTAGCAGTGAACAATCTGAAAATGAAATTAGGAAAGCCATTCCATTTACAATAGCATCAAAAAAGAAATAAATTTAACCAAAGAAGGGCAAGACATATACACTGAAAACTAAAAAAATTTTTTGAACGAGATTAAAGACCTACATAAATGGAAAGATATTCCGTATTCATAGTTTAGAAGACAATATTAAGATAATAACACTTCAAATTGATCTATTGATTCAATGCAATCCCTATCAAGATTCTGTCATTTTTGTACAAATGGACACACTGATCCTAAAATTTAAATGAAAAGACAAAATACACAGAAGAGCTAAAAAGTCTTTTAAAAGAACAAAGCTAGAGTACTGATACTTTTCAATTTCAAGTGTTACTGCAAAGCCGCACTTTAAGCCGCACATAAAGACTGGTAGTGGCATAAGGATAGACATAGAGATGAATGGACTAGAATTGAGAGTCCAGAAATATGCATGTATATTTATGGTCAATAGATGTTCAACAAGGGTACCAAGACCACTCAACTGGTAAAAGAATGGTCCCTTCTGGATGATGGTGGGTTAACTGCATGGCCACATGCAAAAGAATGAATTTGGACTCCTACCTTTCACCATAGAAAGAACCAAATGCAAGAGCTAAAAGCAAAACTTTCAGAAGGAAACATAGTTGGAAATCGGTGTGATTTGGGATTAGGCAATGGTTTAGCTATGACACCAAAATCACAAGGAATCAAAGAAAATAGTTGGACTCCACCAAAATTTAAAACTTCTGTGCATCAGAGAACACTATCGAGAAAGTGAAGAGACAACCCACAGAATGGGAGAAAATACAAATCATATATCAGATAAGGATTTTATATCTAGAGTATGAAAAGGACTCTTAAAACTCAACAATAAGAAGATAAAAGACCCAGTTTAAAAATGGACAGAAGATTTGAATAAACAGGTTCTCAAAGAAGATATACAAATGGCCAATAAGCACATGAAATGGTGCTGAACATTATTAGTTGTTAAGGAAATACAAAATAAAACAATGAGATACCACTTTACACGCACTAAAATGGCTATAGTGAAAAAAGAGAATAACAAGTGCTGACAAAGATATAGAAAAAGTGAACCCCTCTTGTATTTCTGCTGTGCTGTAGAATGGTATAGCCTCTGTAGAAAACAGTTTGGCAGTCCTCAAAAAGTTAAACATAGAGTTACTGTATGACCCAACAATTCAATTCTTAGGTATATACTCAAGAGAACTGAAAACGTGTTCACACAAAAATTTATACACAGGGGCGCCTGGGTGGCTCAGTCGTTGGGCGTCTGCCTTCGGCTCAGGTCATGATCCCAGGGTCCTGGGATCGAGCCCTGCATCGGGCTCTCTGGTCAGCGGGAAGCCTGCTTCTCCCTCTTCCACTTGCCCTGCTTGTGTTCCCTCTCTCACTGTGTCTCTCTCTGTCAAATAAATAAAATCTTTAAAATAAATTATACACAAATGTTCATAGCAGCATTATTCAGAATAGCCAAAAATAGAAACAGCTCAAATACCCCCAACTGATGAGTGGGTAAACGTACAGCCATACAGTGGAATATTTACTCAGCCGTACAAAGGAATGTAATACTGATAAATGCGATGAAATGGGAGGAACTTTGAAAACATTATGCTAAGCTTAAGAAACCAGACACAGAAGGTCACATGTTGTCTGTTTCCATTAATAGTAATGTCCCGAACAGGCAAATACATAGAGAAAGTACATCTGTGGGTTCTGGGCACCAATGGGTGGAGAAAAGAAAGAGAACCAGCTAGAGCAAATGGAGTTTCTTTTTCGATTGATGACACTGTTCTGGAGTTAGATAGGGCGATGCTTTTACAACCTTGTGAATGTATTCAAAACCACTGAATTTAAATTATACTTTGAAATGGTGAATTTTCTATGGTATGTGAGTTAGGTATTGATTTAAAAGTGTAAAAAAATAATTGGAGAAATGGTCAGGATCGGGTAATAGATTTGGGAATTAGTCATAGTGGCAGGTATTTAAGGAATGGGAGTGGATTCTCTGTAGGACTGAGGTCATATCCAATAACGTGTTCAAAAATACTAAATCTGTATGTAAAACTCAAAAAAGCTCTCTACCAAGCTGTCACCATGCTTCCTTCTGGAGAGCTAAAAATTAGCTGGCTGCGGAGTACAGGCTTAGAGTAACTACTTGAGCTCTCCACGCCTCTGCTCCCTTATCTTTGAAAGAAGCTTTTGTGTTGTTCTCAAAAAGTTGAGTAGTTACTAGCAAAAGCACCTGCTGCCCCGCTGGGATTGGGGATCATTCCTAGTGTGTTCCTGTGAGTGTGCCCCCTGGAGCAGAGAAGACAGAGTCAGTGGTGCTCTCTGGAGCCACGCCACACAGTGGCACCCATTCCAGGAGAACATCTCTAGAGCCTCAGCAAATAGAAATTCCCTTCCCTTCCCCAAGAAAAAGACCCTCACTTCCATCAGCTGTGATGGCCAGAGATTCTGAAAATGGCCTTAGAACAAGGTTATTAATGAAGCGGAAGAGGAAATCACCCACAGCATCACCATGTGCCTTCGTGACTTCAGTGTGACCTGTGCCTGAAGAGACAGCAGCCTCCCACCCCCACTAGTCACACACTAGTCAACACCACAGAACTACATGTAAAAGGAGAAATTTGAGTCAGAAAGGGCTTTGGGTTCCCTGCCTGATAGGTGTTGGCCTGCCTTTTCTAGTTTTTGGGGCAAGGCCAGTAGGGGAGCCGCTAGAATCTCAGGCCAGGCCAAAGGGAAAGATAACGAAGTCCGTGTTTTCGTTGTCAGTGGTGTGGTTCATCAAAGAGCAGACTGGAACAGCATTCATGAGAAGATATGTCAGCTGCTGATTCCACTACGCACTTCCATGCCCTTCTACAACTCAGAGGAGGAGCGGCGGCACGGCCTCCAGCAGCTGCAGCAGCGGCAGGTGGGTCCTGTAGGGCTGGAACAGGCTGAGCTCAGGGTCTGCCCCAGACAAAGGGTGTCCCATGTCGGGATCACCAAACCAGAACCTCTTTGAGGACAGAGACTTTGTTTTATGCCTTTATGTCCTCAGTCAGTTGTTCTCCACGTAGGTTACTGAATACCTACTGTATTAGGTTCCGAGGGCTGCTGTAACAAACGGCGTTACTCCACACAATGGCTTAAAGGACAGGAATGTCAAAGTCCAAGGTCAAGGGTAGATGTCAGCAGGTTTGGTTTCCTGAGGGCAGGTGCAGACCTGGTGTTGTCCGAATTTCTTCCAAATTGGATCAGGGGCCACCCTAATGGCCTCATTTTAACTTAATCACGTCTGTAAGCCTCCATCTCCAAATACACTCACATTCTCAGGTAATAAGGGTTGAAGTATGAGGGCTTCAACATATGAGTTTCTGCCATAACATCCATATATGCCAAGTATGTTGATAAGAGCGTAGGTACCTAGTAGGAGGTCAAAAAAATGGTGTATGAATACACTGATGAATTCATAAAGGAGATTTAAAAACTTCTATTATGGGCGCCTGGGTGGCTTAGTGGGTTAAAGCCTCTCTGCCTTCAGCTCAGGTCATGATCTCAGGGTCCTAGGATCGAGCCCCACATCTGGCTCTCTGCTCAGCAGGGAGCTTGCTTCCCCCTACCCCCACCTGCCTCTTTGCCTACTTGTGATCTCTCTCTGTCAAATAAATAAATGAAATCTTTAAAAAATATATATTTTTTTGTTTTTTTGAGAAAGGCTTTGAGAAGGGCTTTGGAGCAATGCAGAGTCAACATTTTTTTCTGATACTTGGAAAGCAAGATAACTCCAGAAAGAAAGAGATGTTTCTCTCAAAATTATAACTCAAATAGAAAGTCAGAAAGTTTTAGAATGTCTGGAGATGTGATAGTTTTGCTAAACTACAATTTTATTACAAACACAAGAATAATATTTATTTAATAACTTTATACTGAGCTCTCATTTATGCTGATCAATGAGCCAAGGTGAAAAGACACTTATTCCTGGACCTCGAGGAACTCACAACCCAGGTTTCCCTTTTTATTTCACATATTTTGGGTCTCATGTCCACCTTAGTACAAGCAGGTCAACTAGGTGCCCTCAACCAGCTCATGAGATTGTGGCCCTAGCCAGGTGTACCTGTGCCCACCAGTGCCTTTTCGCTTTACACGGTCTCAGATGGTCTAGTTTTTCCGTCCACAGAAGCATTTGATCGAATTCTGCTACACCGTAGCCCAGAAATACCTCTTTGAAGGAAAACATGCAGCTGCTGTTCCCGCAGCTTTGCACTCACTTCGCTTCCGCATGAATGTGCACGGCCTGAGTTCCGTAGAGCTTGTCCCTGCTTACCTGCTGTTGGCCGAGGCGAGCCTTGGTAAGTGAATTGACCTGGGCCCTCCCCCACCGCCCAACCCCGGCCCCTTAAGGAGTACTCTACTGGGATCAATCAGTGGCCAAAGGATACAGACTTGGTAGTGGCTCCAAGATAGCCTTTTATAAAAGGGCAGTGTTGCCGTAAAGTTTAGCACAAGGTGGGGAAGCAGATGTCAACTTTTGGCTACTACTGACCGAACTCCACTCTAGCTGACCTAAGCAAAAGGAGGACATTTATTAGGACACTGGAGTGTCCCAGGGGGATCGAGGCTTCAGGAGGTCCTAGAACCAGAATGTTGTAACAGACTCTCTCTCTTGGTCCTTCCGTCTTGTCTCAGCTTCTATCTCTGCATCTGCTTTATTTACCCTCTCTGCAGACCAGTTTTTTCTGCCCTATGCCCACCACGGAAGACAGCTACTCTAAAATATCAGATGTAACTGAATTTCCATGGAATTTCCATGTTCTCCAGGTTCAAGGAAGGTAGAAGAAACAATTAGCATCTGATTTCCAGTGTTAAATTCCTAGAAGAGAGAGTTGTGTTTACTATTTACCTTTACCTTTGTGTCAGGCTCACAAGGTTCAAACGGGATTATAGAAACCTGCTCCTGTGGATGGGAGAGGGAAAAAGAACAGTATTTCTCATGCCGTGGATGATAGTGGGAACACAGACTCGGCAGAGCTCCATCCCACATGGCGGTTGATACAAGAAGAGAATTAACATCTTGGAGGGGAAGTAACATTTTTGAGACCTGCAGCGTCTTAGTTACTTTCCAACCACTTTTTCCATCTTCCTAGCCACTCTATTTTTTAAAAAGCAAAGTTTTAAAAAGCAAAACTGTTGGAAATGCAGTACAAAGAACCTCTTTACGCCTGAGCTATGTGAGAGTAAGTTGCTTGCCTGATGCGTTTCCTAGATGTTCTCCATATATCCACTGTACAACCATCGTCTACTATCGTCTTCCATCATCTACTAAGCCGACCCCATTCGCGCATCGCCAGTTGTCCCAATCACACCTTGACAGCAGAAGGATACAGTTCAAAATCACGCTTTTCATTTTGTTGCTGTGTGTTTTTAGTCTCCTTCATTCTGGAATGGTTTCTCAATCGCTCCTTAGCCTGTATGACTCTGACACTTGTAAGATTAAAGGCCAAGTGTTCTATAAAACCTCCCTCGATTTGGGTTTCTCCGAGTCTCCTCACGGCTGGACTCAAGCGATGTCCCTTTGACAAGAATGTCAGAAGACAGGCTCTGTCTGTGTTGTTCGCACCCCATCCTGCAAGTTGGCACGTGTTTTCAGTTTGTCCCATTCCTGATGACTCCCAGTTAAGTCAGTTTATTAAGGTGATATCTGCCAGCCTTCTTCTTTGTATACCCTTCCTCCTCTTTCAATTAATAAGTATTTTATGGGTGGGGTATTCTGAAACTCTGTAAGTATCCCATTCCATCAGACTTTCAATATATTAATTTATGCATTTATATCAGTATGAACTCTTGGTTCCCTAGTCTAGTCAATGGATCAATAATCTGTTACTATCTTTAATTTAATGCTTAGGCTATTCCTGCATTTGGCAAGTGGCAGCCCATTCAGACTGGCTTCCGTGTTTCCTTGACACATCCCCATTGTTCTTCGATTACCTGCCTGCTTTCTGGAACATACCTCCAAGGAGCCTTGCTTTTTTATTTTTTAAGTGAAAAATGAAATTCAGAAAGCAAGAGTTGTGCACTAGACGTATGTGTTGCTATTGGGGTCGGGTTGCTCCTATACCTTCTTGGGGGACAGAGGGAATTTGTATAAATATAATAATGTATACACACAATACATCTAAATTTGTCTTCTCTCACTCTCTCTCTATACAGATAGAGATATGACATACCAGTACTTCTAAATTCAGTCCAACACCACTACAGGGTTCGATCTGATTTCCTCCTGTTCTATGGCTGTAGTTCTCTGACAGTGAGGATGCTGGCTTCCTTTTTCATTAATATATTTATATGTTTCATCAGTTCCCCTGTATGAACCAGTCTCCCATCTCCGAGCCTACTTTTTCCCCTTGCAGATGCCCTTCTCTCTTTCCATGGGCTCTGACTCCTCATTCAGGGCTGCCTCTTCTGCATGGATCCCGTCCTCACTGGTTTGGGCTCTGACTCCCCCATACCAGGCCACATAACCTCAAGAATGCCCCCCTCACCCCGGTCCAGTCTGGCTCCCCGTTTCAGATGGTTCCTCCACCAAAACTACTAGGAAGAGCACCGGACAAGGAAATACAGCCCAGGTTCTGTGTATTTCTGACACTGACTAGCTGTGGGATTTTGGAAAAGTTCACCCTGGCCTGAGTCTTATCATTCTCATCTGGCTTATTACCTATTAACTGGGCTCTTCACATCTCTGGCCTCCTTCCAGTCTGGTCTCTACACAAAATATGGGTCAAATCCCTCCACCAAAGAAAAATCAGATTCCCTAAGCAGCCAATGGGGTGCAGCTTGGTCCGGCCTTCATGAGTCCTGTCACCTCATCTTACATCTTTTCTCCCTTCTGGTTACATTGGCCTTCTCTCGTCTGGTTCTGGAAGGTTCTTCTTGAGCCATACTCCCCAATTCTCCTCCACGCCCCTCCACCTAAATAACTCCTATTTATCCTTCAGACCTTAGCTCAAGAGTTACCACCCCCTTGTCTGGAAGCCTCGCCAAGCCCCCAGACTGGACCAGGTTTCTTTTTATGTACCCCCTTAAAAACCTCTTCCTCTCTTGTGGGCACTTATTTCAATAATAATTCTATATCCAGGGACACCTGGGTGGCTCAGTCGGTTAGGCATCCAACTCTTAGTTTCGGTTCAGGTCAAGATCTAGGGGTCATGAGACTGAGCCCTACATCGGGCTCTGCACTCAGCAGGGAGTCAGCTTGAAATTCTTCCCCACCCTGTCGCCCTCTGCCCCTCCCTTATCTTGCACATGAGCTCTCTCTAAGATTAAATAAAATATTTTTAAAAACCCAAAGTACTACTACTAATTATTCTATATCCATTGATGAGATTACTTAATTAAAGTCTCTCTTTCCCACTAGACTGTAAGCTCAGGGAGAATTGGAACTGTCCCTATTCTTACTCATCAGAGTGACTTCACACCCAGAATAGCTCTTAGCACAGAGGAGGTGCTCAAAAACTCTTCTCATAAAACCTGACATCTGGTGGGCACTGCGAAAGCATTTGGTGAATCTGAGTCCCCTTCACAGAATTGTTTTGAGGATTAAATGAGTTTGTGTGTAATGAACATGAGAGTGCTTTGCAAGCTGGAAAGTCCCGTCTAAATGAAGTTCTCATTATACCTCCCCCAGTCATTGAGAACCTTGCCAACCTTTTTGAAAGTCTAAATAAATCACATTCGTTGCGCACATGGCTCTTCCTCATCTAAGAGATTCCTCCAGCCTGGAGTGGAAAAAAATAAGAGGTATTTAGCCTTTTCTTTTTTCTTTTCTTTTCTTTTCTTTTCTTTTCTTTTCTTTTCTTCTCTTCTCTTCTCTTCTCTCTTCTTTTTTTTTCCTCCTTTCCTTCCTTTCCTTTCTTTTCCTTTCCTTTCCTTTACTTTCCTTCCTTTCCCTTCCCTTCCCTTCTCTTTCTTTTCTTTTCCTTTCCTTTCCCTTCCTTTGCTTTCCTTTCTTCTCTTCTCTCTCTCTCTCTCCTTTTTTTTTTTGGTAAAACTTTGGAATTTTAATCAACTAGAGATGATATTTTCAGTAACACTTCAAAGAACACCTTACTTGGGGCAACTGGGTCGCTCAGTCATTCAGCATCTGCCTTTGGCTCAGGTCATGATCTCAGGGTCCTGGAATCGAGCCCTACATGTGGTTCCCTGCTCATCGGGAAGCCTGCTTCTCCCTCTCCCACTCCCCCTGCTAGTGTTCCCTCTCTCGCTGTCTCTCTCTGTGTCAATTAAGTAAATAAATAAAATCTTTCAACAAACAAACAAACATAAAAGAGCCACCTTACTCATCTTCCCCCACTCCAGTCAGGATTTTGGAACCAGGGAATCTGGGTTCAAATTCCAACTCTTTTTTTTTTTAACTTATTTACTTATTTTAGAGAGAGAGCACGAGTGTATGCACACAAGTACACCCACAAGTGGGGGGAGAGGCAGAGAGAGAGAAGCTTCAAGTAGACTACCTGCTGAGTGCAGAGCCCATCAGAAGGCTCTATCTCAGGGTCACCTGGGTGGCTCAGTGGGTTAAAGCCTCTGCCTTCAGCTCAGGTCATGATCCCAGGGTTCAGGGATCGAGCCTCGCATCGGGCTCTCTGCTCAGCAGGTTGCCTGCTTCCCACCTCTCTCTCTCTGCCTGCCTCTCTGCCTACCTGTGGTCTCTGTCAAATAAATAAATAAAATATTAAAAAAAAAAAAGAAGTCTCTATCTCACAACCCTGAGATCATGACCTGAGCTGAAATCAAAGGTCAGATGCTTCGCCAACTGAACCACCCAGGGACCCCTCCAGCCCTTTCTTTACTGGTTGGGTGACGCTAGCTGTCAAACTCTTCTTACTAAGGGCTCTTACACGTGTTCTTCCTTCTGCCTGGAATGCTTTTTCCTCCATTATGTATAGCTGGCTTCTTTCCAATCATCAGGTATCTATTTAAATATCACCTTCTCAGAGAAGTGTTCTCTAATCAGCCAATCAAAGTAGGTTTCTTCCTGCTTTTTTCGATGACTGTATTCTGTTCATTTCTTTCCTAGCACTTTATTTTTCTTTGTTTATTTTTTTAAGATTTTATTTATTTATTTGACAGAGAGCACAAGCAGGGGGAGCAGCAGTCAGAGGGAGAGGGAGAAGCAGGCTCCCCACTGAGCAAGAAGCCCATCGATGTGGGACTCGATGTTCAGGACCCTGGGATCATAGCCTAAGCTGAAGGCAGAGGCTTAACTGACTGAGCCACCCAGGTGCCCCTATTTTTCTTTGTTTATTATATCTATTTCCCTTTATGTGCTCCTAGTGGTAAGAGATCATGTCTGTCTTACTCACTAGTATGCACAGAGCATCTAGCGAAGTGGTAGAGATTCTAAATTAGATGAATGCGTGGTTGGACAAAGTTTCCTCCTCTGTACATTCCTCCTCGGATATTTATCTCACAGGATTGTTGGCAGACTTAGATCACAGATGCAAATGGCCTAGCATAGTGTGCCTACAGCAAATAGCGGGCCCTCTGCAAATGCGAATTCCCTTTCCTTCCCCTGGGTGCCTCCCAGCCTCACGGGTAATTATCTGTGACTGCTTTGTTCTGTGCTCCTTTACTTTCCACATCAAACCTTCCGAAATCTTCCCCCTTCATGTCTCTCAGATCAGCTGCTAGCCCAGGGTAGGCCTGTTGTCTCACCCTGCAGACAAGAGCCCTTACTCCTTAACTGGCTATCCTTTCTCTTTCTCTTCCATACGCTAGTAACCCTAGTGACGCGACCCTATAGGATAGTCTCACTTCCTTTGGCAACTTTGTGTACCTAGTACCTCCGCTCCATCCCTACACCTGTCCAGGCAAGCGCTATGTAGGAGAAGTCACACCTACACTTACCCACTCACTGGCCAGTCTAAGTTCCAGCCTGTTGGGAGCAGCACATTCCTCCTACCTCACTATACCTGCTCTCTGGATTTAGGGCCTCAAGGGTTTTTTCTCACAAGTATGTCTCTTCCTTTGGGACGCTTGTTTAGTTGCTGGTTCAGCTTGGCCTTGGGGACTTCCTTCTTTGGCATTGACTTCTTGAAGGGGAACTGCACGGTGAAGGTGAAAAGTTTCCACTATATGTCAGCGCCCCCTGCCAGTTTTCTCCCCATCTAAATAATCTTTGCTGAGAGTCATTTGCTAGGTCTAAAGCTCTTATTTTATAGAGAAAATCCAGATGGAAAATGTGACTTGTCATGTTTGCATGAGCCAGGATCCTCGGCCTCCGCCTCTTGCTTCTAATCTAGTATTTTCCCATTTTAGTTTGAACCTCAGTCAAGTGAACTTACTTCTTTCCTCCCTTTGATTGCTTCTTTAGCTCTCCTCCTTTAATTCAGTGACCTGTGATTACAGCTAGAGTAAGCGATGTCTGCATATGAGCTAGGCCTGGGAGGGAGGACAAGCAGAACAAAGATTGACTTATGAGGGCTTTGTGTCCTCCTCTCCTGACCTTTCCTGGTGCCATTTCTGCTGCAGCACCCACTACAGGAAATACTCACACCCAGAGCATACCTCCTGCTGTGCAGAAGGCTGGCAGAGTAGTTATCTGTCCAGTTCTTATAGCCTCCCAAGGAGGCAAGCAGAGAGGCAGGAAACTTATCCATCTTTACAACCAAACAACAGTTTTAAGTGTCAACAGTATCTGAATATTAGAAATAAAGGTGCCTTTTACTTAAGAACCATGTGTTGTCCATTCTAGCACCTAAATGTCTCTTCTGCATCGGCTCCATCTTCACTCACTGCCTTAGTTCAGGCTCTTACCAGTCCTTGCCTGAACTCTTTCAAAAGTCCTCTAGCGAGTCTTTCACTCTACATCCTCCCCTCTCATCCCTCCTCCACTCTGGCTCCTGGGGATCCTTCTAAATCAAAATCCAATTCCCTCTCCCTTTCTGAAAATCCTCCAGTTCTTACCCACATGCATCCCGCTCCTTGGCACAACTCACTAAGTCCTCCAGCCCTCCATGACCTGTCCCCGACTACCTCTTCAGCCTCATTTCCTGCCACTTGACCCCTCACACTCTGTGCTTCAGCATCACAGACCCATATGTGGTTCTCCAAACACAGCCCACTCTTGCATATCTGCATGGTTCTGCATCGGTGTTACCTCTGCCCGCATGCCCGCCCTCCCTTATCTGTCAGGAAAACTTCTATTCATCCTCAAAACTCAGGGGAGCCTGGGTGGCTCAGTGGGTTAAGCCTCTGCCTTCTGCTCAGTTCATGATCTCAGGGTCCTGGGATCGAGCCCCGCATCTGGCTCTCCGCTCAGCGGGGAGCCTGCTTCCTCCTCTCTCTCTGCCTACCTCTCTGCCTACTTGTGATCTCTCTGTGTCAAATAAATAAATAAAATCTTAAAAAAAGAAAAAAACAATGCAAAACTCAGCTCAGATTTTCCAGTCTCAGTTCAGCTGCTATAATGAATACCACAGACTGGGGGGCTTAAATAAGAAACAGTTATTTCTCACGGTTCTGGAGGCTGAAAGTCTAAGATCAAGGTATCAGCAGATTCGGTGTCTGGTGAGGACCCACTTCTGGGTTTGGAGACAGCCACTTTCGCACTTATCCTCATATGGCAGAGAGAGGGGTCACCCCTCTTGTATCTCTTCTTCTATGGCACTAATCCCATTCATAGGGCTCCACTCTAATGACCAAATTATGCCCCACATCCAAATACCATCACCTTGGGGACCAGGGCTTCAACTATGTATTTTGGGGGGATACAACATTCAGTCCATAGCACTGGCCTCGCCTCACCCCATTCCATTGTCCCTCTCCAGCCCATCCATAGAATTAAACACCTCCTACTCTCTACCACTTCCAAACCTTATGATGCTACTATTACAGCACGTCTGCTATGTTGTAAATATATTTTCACCCAGGCATTCCCTGAACCCAGCTATAAATTTTTCAAGGGCAATGGCTTTGATTCATCTTGGAATCCTCATCTCTCAACACAAGGCCTGGCACATAAAAGATATTAAGTATACGTGATACATGTACTTTTAACTGAGATACAGTTCACATACATAAAATCCACTCTTTTAAAAAGTACAATCTTGGGGCGCCTGGGTGGCTCAGTGGGTTAAAGCCTCTGCTTTCGGCTCAGGTCATGATCCCAGAGTCCTGGGATCGAGCCCCACATCAGGCTCTCTGCTCTGCGGAGAGCCTGCTTCCTCCTCTCTCTCCCTGCCTGCCTCTCTGCCTACTTGTGATCTCAGTCTGTCAAATAAATAAATAAAATCTTTAAAAAAAAAAAAAAAGTACAATCTTGGGGCGCCTGGGTGGCTCAGTGGGTTAAAGCCTCTGCCTTCAACTCAGGTCATGATCCCAGGGTCCTGGGATCGAGCCCCGCATCGGGCTCTCCGCTCAGCAGGGAGCCTGCTTCCTCCTCTCTCTCTGCCTGCCTCTCTGCCTGCTTGTGATCTGTCTGTCAAATAAATAAGTAAAATCTTTAAAAAAAAAAAGTACAATCTTGTGGTTTTTAGTATATTCACAAGATTGTGTAACCATCACTACATCTAATTACTGAACATTTTAGTCACCCCAAAACGGACCCCCATACCCATATGGTCACACTGCATTCTTCCTCGCCACAGTCCTGGGCCACCATTTTCTGTCTCTATGGATTTCCTATCAATGGAATCATACGATATGTGACCATTTGTGTCTGGCTTCTTCCACTTCGTGAAATGTCTTCAAGGTTTACCCTGTTGTTCCATATGTCTGTACTTCATTCCTTTCTGTGCCTCATAATATTCCACTCATGGGTATGGATCGACCGCATTTTGTGTATCCACTAATCAGCTGATGAGTGTTTAGGTTGTTTCTATTTTTTGGCTGTTATGGCGAGGCTGCCGTGAATGTTCATGTGCAAGTTCTTGTGTGTCAATAAATGTTTGAGTCAATGAATAAGGGAGTGAATGGGTGCTGACTCACATTTCATCCTGTGTCCTCTGGCCAGAATATGAATTGTAACCTTCTTTACTTCTTTTGGGCAGGTCTGGGCCAGATTGTCCAAGCTGAGGAGTATCTATCCCAAGCCCAGTGGACAGTTCTCAAATCAACTGAATGTTGTTCTGCCACCCACTCTTTACTGCATCGGAACCTGGGACTTCTCTATATAGCTAAGGAAAACTATGAAGAAGCCCGTTATCATCTGGCCAATGATGTAAACAAGCTAAATTATAACATCTGAATGTTTCTGGGAACAGCTATGCTTAGTTTTGTTCTTTTATTTTTTAAGATTTTATTTATTGATTTGAGAGAGAGAGAGAAAGAGCATGAGTGGGGGGAGAGGGGAAGCAGACTCCCCGCTAAGCAGGGAGCACCACGTGGGGCTCGATCCTGGGACTCCAGGATCATGACCTGAGCCTAAGGCAGACGCTTAACCAACTAAGCCACCCAGGTGCCCCTGCTTGTTTGTTTATTTTTTATTTGAGCATTTCTCTAAAACTTTCTGTTGACAACTGACTGCTGAGGTATTCCCAAGAACACAATTCTAACAACCTGAGTTCTAACCTTTCCACTTCCTGACTGTGCATCCTTGGCCAGGTCACGTCACTTCTCCAAGATCGATTGCTCTGAGGACAATAGAGGTAGAAGAGCACAGTTGTTAAGAGAAGGGCTTTAGGGATGCCTGGGTGGCTCAGTTGGTTAAGCAGCTGCCTTCGGCTCAGGTCATGATCCCAGCGTCCTGGTATCGAGTCCCACATCAGGCTCCTTGCTCGGCAGGGAGCCTGCTTCTCCCTCTGCCTCTGCCTGCCTCTCTGCCTGCCTGTGCTCAGCAGGGAGCCTGCTTCTCCCTCTGCCTCTGCCTGCCACTCTGTCTGCCTGTGCTCAGCAGGGAGCCTGCTTCTCCCTCTGCCTCTGCCTGCCACTCTGTCTGCCTGTGCTCGCTCAATCTCTCTCCCTCTCTCTCTGACAAATAAATAAATAAAATCTTAAAAAAAAAGAGAGAGAAGGGCTTTACTTCTACTCTTGGACATACTGTTGGACAAATTATTTTACCTCTTTCATCAAGCATAGACAGAAATCATCAAATAGCGTATGTCTCATTGGGTCATTGAAGAGATTAATAATAGGGCACTGTATATGCAGAAATTTGCTATCAGTTTTACACATAGTATCAATGTTTCTATGTCAGAGTGTGGTTGTTCAATTTAAACCAGCTGTTTGTATATGAACATTCTTTATAAACTGTAAAACTATGTACGTTAGATAAGATGATGATGAAGGTGACAATGGAGCAGTTCCTCCAAAATTTAATGGAGGTTTCTATAATGATTTCAGTGGTGGACAATATGACCAGAGAGAAAAGTTCCTGAACCTGAAATCTGGACGAGGTTAGGGTCAGAATGCAGTCTTAGCATCAGTTGGTTCTCTCTGTAGCCTCTCCACTGGGCAGCCCTCCCCCTGGTTGCCTCCACTGCACAATGTGCACAAATCCACTGGAAACATTCTTGTGCTGGTTATTCTCCATATCCCTTTTCCCCAAATCCATGTGCTCCTCTACTGTGCCCTGGGAGTCTGACCTCTATGGACTACACAACTCAGAATCCATTGCTTTCTGGCTTCTGTTGGATTTAGAGAATGAGAGGCATGGCAGGGGAGTAGTTGTTGGGAGGAGATAGAGGTTGGGTATCTACTCTCTCTGCTGCCTTTCTGCTCCATCCCAGTTCTGGCAGGGGCAGTATTCCTCCATGGCCATAGCTACTGGCAGGTGGCTTTCTCCCATAGCTCTCGCTCTTGTGGGGCTCTGATGACCCTGCTTTCTCCCTTCCTTTTTCAGGAGTCGGGACAATAATCGTCTCTTCTGTTGATAGACCTGGTGTTTTTGGTTCCTTAACCTCTGTATGTCTCTTGAAATAATCCTCTCATTAAGCCATCATCAGGAAGTGCTTTGAGGGTGCCATCTATTTCCACCTAGGAGACTGACTAATACACGTCTTCATTTGTGTTTTCTCTGCACTCTCACTTATAACAAATTAAGCAGAGGCACAGATTCTGTCTTGGGTTAGGCCACACAGTTAAGAAATGGACCAAGCTCAGATTCTTCAGGCTACCTTTAAAAAAAAACAATCATTTCTTAATGGATACATACCATAAAATTCACTCACTCTAAGTGTACAACTGAATGATTCGGAGTAGACGTACAGAGTTGGGCAACCATCAGTGCAACCCAGTTTTAGAACATTCTCATCACCCCAGCAGCCCCTCACACTCCTTTGCAGTTCGTTTCTCATTCCGACCCCCCCTCCTCCACCCCAGGCAACCACTTTGTTCCTGTAGATTTTCCTTTTCTGGACATTTAATGTAAACAGAATGACATGAGGTCTTTCCATCTGATTTCTCTCACTTCGTGTAATTACTTTGAGACTCATCCGTGTTGTCCTATCAACGCTTCATTCCTTCTACCACTGCGTAGTATCCATCATCTGGAAATACACAATTTGTGTAGCCATTTATCACTTGGTAAACACTGGGGATGTCCCCACATTTGGCTGTTATTAATACCGCTGCTCTGAACATTTGTATCCGAGTCTGTGTGGACACGTGCCCACATTTCTCTTGGGTGTGGTCTAAGAATGGAACTGCTGGGTCATATGGTAACTCACCATTTAACTTTTTGAGAACTGCCAAACTGCTTTTCACAGAGGCTGTATCATTTTCTAGTCTCCCCAGCACTGTGTGAGGGGTCTGTTTCCTCCCCATCCTCACCCACACTTGTTTTCTGCCTCTTTGAGCCATCTTGGTGGGTGTGAAGTGGTATCTCATTGTGATTTTATTTTGTATTTCTTTAATGACTAATAATGGTAAGCCTCACTTGATGTGTTATTAGCCATTGGTATGTCTTTCTGGAGTCATGTCTATTCAGAGCCTTTGCCCATTTTTTAGTTTTAATTGGACTGTTGCAAACGTTCATTACAAAGTCTAGGTGTACAAGTTCTATATCAGATGTATGACTTCCCAGGAGAACTAAAGCACTCCTTCTTCCTTCTCTATAGATTTATTTTGCCAGTTGTGCATTTGGAACAGAGGACATCAGGACTTCAGGGGGCTACTTCCACCTGGCTAATATCTTCTATGGCCTTAAAAAGTTGGACCTGGCAGACACCTTGTACACCAAGGTAACCTGGGGAATATGGGAATGGAGCCTTGGTACTTCGGCCTTCTAAGTTACATCTGGTGTCAGACCATTCATGAGGAACTTGAGGCTCAGAGAGATGAAATGACTTGTCCAAGATCACACAGCCTAATACATCATATATTCCACTTTCCTTTCTTCCTGTTTCTCCACAAGCAAAATAGACTAGGCTCAGATCTGGCCTGCTTTCCCAACAGGTCTCTGAGATCTGGAGTAAATACTTGAACGATCGTTACCAGGTGCTCTCGCGGGTTCGCATCCAGCAGATAGACTTACTGGGCAAACGATTTGAGACCGACACTGGCCTGGGTAAGTGGCAGCTCTCCCTGGAAAGCAGAGCAGTGACTTCATCCTTCGTAATCCACAGGCCTTGTCCCCATGAGGAAGAGCCACTGTCCCTGTCGTGGAGCACATCAGTGCCATCTTCTGTATTTTGCTAATGAGGCCACCGAAACGGGGGGAGTCAAAGAGATTCCACCAGTGTTAGGAAAAATTCAGATCCCTGGCACCACACACAGCCTTTCTGGGGGGATCATCAGGGACAGATGTGGAGAGAGAAAGACCCACCAGAGCCCCCCGTGATTTCTGCCGCGCCTCCACTTTTGATGTGTTATCCCTCCAAGGCACATAAGCCAGGGTAAATTCTCTGAAGAAGTCACACCGCTCATTTGTTCTGTTGCCTTCTCCTCTTCCTTTACTGGACAGTAAGCTTCTCAGTGGCAGATCTGGGTGTCATCCCTGTCTCTGTCCCCAGGCTCAGGCAAAGGGTGAGTGCCACACAGCATCATTCCCTCTGAGCTAGTAAAAAGGGACAGAGGACCTAGTTTCTGCTCAAAAGACACATACAATATGGTTGATGAGATGGAACCTAGATGAAATAAAAGGAAATTCCTACCAAATACACATTATATTACAAGCTGAGTCCCAGAAGGAAAAGATGAGTACAGTTGGATGGTGTTGAAGAGGAAAGACTTCTTGGAGGAGAGGTTTTGAGCTAAAATTTTTAAAAATGAATAAATTTGTTGAGTTTTCTCTCATTATAAAAGTGGCTTATGTTAGAGGCACCTGGGTGGCTTAGTCGGTTAAGCGTCTGCCTTCGGCTCAGGTCATGACCCCAGGGTCCTGGGATCAAGCCCTGCATCGGGCTCCCTGCTTGATGAGCAGCCTGCTTCTCCTTCCATCGCTTGTGCTCACTCTCTCAAATAAATAAATAAATTTTTAAAAGTGGTGTATGTTAAAGCAGAAAACTTGGGAATCATAGACATCCAAAGGCAGCCAACCTTAGCATAGCATTATGGTGTATGTCCTTTCTGTCTTCTTCTCTAAGCATAGTACCTAAAGGGTGCTTATAAGCACCTGCCCCAAATAAAGTCAATAAAGGGTCACGAGAGTAGGACCCAAAGATGCTCAGAGGAAGAATAAATGGACTCACTTGGGGGGAAGCAGAAAGGCCCAGGTGGTCAAGCACCTTGGGTTTGGGAGAGGATTAAGCTACTGGCTGCAGCAGTCCCTGGGGCTCTTGCTCTCCAGCTGAAGCTGAGTGAGACCCAAGGAATCCCGCTGTGACAGATTCCTGCACCGGGGGCCCAAGAAATCAGGAGTTTGGGACTCTGAAAGAGACAAACCGTAGCTCCCTTGAGACCTGTGGGGGTGAGCAGGTTTTGCGGAGCTGCTGGAACTGCCGGGCTTCCTTCTCACACGTGGTGAGGAACCTGCTGTGCTTTGTGCCGAGGGCCAGTGCCCTGAAAATTCCATGCTTACCCTTCAGGGGAGACTCCACAACTCCCCACAGCCTGCTTCTTCATTCCAACTTCCTTTTTTTTCCATTGCAGATGAAGCCCAGGAAGCAGAAGCCATTCAGATCCTGACTTCAATCTGGAACATTCGAGAGTCTACATCTGACACAGCCCCCCAAAAAACGATCTTTGTTCTGAAAACCCTGTTCATGCTTTACTACCTGATGATGAATTCTTCAAAGGCAAGTGTTCCCAGAAAAGCATCCTGTCGAAAATGGAGGTAGAAATTCCTCTAGTTGAATTTGGCTGTGTTTTGCCCAGTTGCACTGGCTTTTGCCCTCTGAGTAAGCTGTCATTTTAAAGCAGTCTGGATGCTCGAGATGTTTCTCATTTGTTGAGTCCCACCTGCGTCATGGAAACTGCATTGTCTTCTTTCCTAGGGATATGCCCATCACTAGCCTAAGTACTTCCCACGCACTATCTTATGTACTTGTCAGGCCAACTTCATGAAGTAGGTATTGTATTATTCCCACTTTACAGATAAGGAAACTGAGGCACACAGAATTGTTTGCCCAATTTCTTTTGGAGGAGGGGAAGTCACAGTAAACAAGGGACAATGTATAATATAATTTCAGATAGTGAATAGCGCTGCAAAGAAAAAGACAGGCAGGCAAGGAGAGAGACAGAGAGGGAGGCTTGGCTGCAGGAGGCCTTTCTGTGTGAGTGTCATGGAAAATCTAGGATTCCCTTCTCCCCTCCCTTCCTCTCTCCCTTTCTTCAGCAAACTTTACTAAGCACCTACTGTATGCCAAGACCTAGAGGAGTTCACAGTCCTCAGGTTATAATCGAGTGTTACAGCGAAGACCAGGGCACTATCTGGGATGGGGTAAGAGTGCTTAGGGAACAGGGAAACATTTCCATTGAATTTCCAAGCTTATACTGGACAAAACCTGTTTCCTCCAGTTCAGGGTCCACTTTTCCACGTGAACTCAAGGAAGTCCTCACCCCAAGGCATGTGTGAAAGATGTTCGATCTACAAGTGGTCCTTAGAGAATAGGGACACATGAAGGTTGACACCTCGCTTCCTTTAGGTCTTACTCAGCTGTCTTCTTTTCCACAAAGATTTCCCTGGCCCCGCATTGAAAGCTACAAAACCCCACTAATGCCACTGGTGCTTCCCAACCCCCTTTCCTACTTTATTTTTGTCTGTAACATGTATCCCTACTGAAGATACGATGGTGTTTTACTTGCTTGTCTTGTTTATTGCTTCTCTCCCACACTATATCGTTAAGTTCCACGAGGGCAGGAATTTCGACCTGTGATCACAGTACCCGGAACATAGTAGCCATGTAATAAATATTTACTGGGAGGTGCCTGGGTGTCCCAGTCAGTTAAGCATCTGACTCCAGCTCGAGTCATGATCCTGGGATCCCGGGATGGAGTCCTGCATCGGGCTTCCTGCTCCTCAGGGGGTGTGCTGCTCCCCCTGCTTGTGTGCTCTCTCTTTCTGTCAAATAAGTGAATAAAATCTTTAAATAAAACAAATAAATAAATATTTATTGGAAGGAAGGGAGAGAGTGAGGAAGGGAGGGTGAAGGAGGGAGGGAAAGAAGAGCCAGCCCAGAGGCTGTCCCAGGATGTCCTGTGAGACCTCTGTCCCAGTGAAAACTCTGGACCACATGCCCCAGGATGGCCCCAGGATGGCCCCAGGATGGCCCCAGGATGGCCCCAGGATGGCCCTTATCACATGGTCTCCCAGAGTTGCTTCAGAGGGTCCCGATGAAGACCCTACAGAGGTCTCACTCTGCTAAGAAGGTGTACTAATTTTTACTTAGTTTGTCAAGCCAGGTGGGTTTTTCTGGTCCCCCATGTCCCAGCCAGCACATGTGTGGCTAGCTGTAAGGACCTGGGGGGTGGTCCCAAATTTCCAACAAGAGCTCAGTGGCTGGTGTGAGAAGCAGAGGGGTCCTTTCCTGTGTTTCTGGGTTGAGCAGAGATGGGGCTTCCCCATGTAAAGCTTTCCTATGACAATTTCTTTTTGTAACTGCGATTCTATTCCAGGCACGAGAATATGCCACGAGAGCCTTCAGTCTGGCCAAAGAACAGCATCTCGGGGTCCACGAACAGGACGCCATTGAAGAGTTACTAAGTCTTATCTCAGCTGAGGAAGCTCATCCCATTACTTAGTGACCCATGATCTCGGCACCAGGGGGCTGTTCAAGGGGCTACTGAACGTCTAAAATATACCAGTTTGCACAACTGCTTTGAGGTATCACGACTTGCTCACATCCCCCCACCCTGCCCTTTTCCCCTGGGCCTGCCCACATAGCCATGTTTTTATTCTTGCACAGAATATGTGAGGAAATGTAGAGCTTTAGGCATAGAAATCATGACCTTTACACTTGGCTTCCCATGACTTTATATGACTTTGAGTAATGTGCTGTCAGCTCATTAATACGGTACTTGGAATTAAACCACAAACAGTTTATCATGTTTCCCAGAAGCCACCCAGGTCTTTGCCACAGAAGGGTGTGGGAGATACAAGTATATTGGACCAAAGTTTTCCTATTCTACTGGAATTAAGTTAGCATTAACCTGAGGTAGATTGTGATTTAAATGTTTATTATAGTTCCTAGAGCAATCACCAAGAAAATTACTCTGCAAAATAGTTACAAAGTGACAAAGAAATTAAAATGGTGCACCGGAGAGGCTCTTGGGTGGCTCAGTCGGTTAGGTGGCTGCCTTAGGCTCAGATCATGATCCAGGGACCTGGGATCGAGTCCTGCATCAGGCTCTCTGCTCAGCAGGGAGTCTGTTTCTCCCTCTGCCTCTGCTCTTGCTCTCTCTCTCTCGCTGACAAACAAATAAAATCTTTAAAAAAAAAAAAAGAATAACAGATTGTGAAAAACAAACATTTAACAAAGCAAATGCTTCAAAAAAAGATAAGGAACCATTACTTGAGTGACAGACCATGTCATCAGTTTGTCCAATAGAAAACGTATGTCTTTTCTGATTTTTATCAATATTGATGGCAATGTGATGGAGATAAATATTTTAATAGATTTTAATATATGCCCCCACAAACATACAGTTTCAGTAAGTAACAAATGCTTAAATAAATACTAGCAGTCTGGGATGCCTGGGTGGCTCAGTTGGTTAAGCGGCTGCCTTCGGCTCAGGTCATGATCCCAGCGTCCTGGGATCAAGTCCCACATCGGGCTCCTTGCTCGGCAGGGAGCCTGCTTCTCCCTCTGCCTCTGCCTGTGCTCACTCTCTCTCTCTCTCTCTGACAAATAAATAAATAATCTTTTAAAAATAAATAAATAAATACTAGCAGTCTTTAAAGGCATATGGACAGGAGCACCTGGGTAGCTCAGTGGGTTAAGCCTCTGCCCTCGGCTCAGGTCATGGTCTCAGGGTTCTGGGATGGAGTCCCGCATCGGGCTCTCTGCTCAGCGGGGAGCCTGCTTCCCCCCACCCCCGCCTGCCTCTCTGCCTACTTGTGATCTTTCTCTCTCTCTGTATCAAATAAAACAATAAAACCTTAAAAAAAAAGCATATGGACAAGGTTACTACTGAAACCAGGTTATGAACCTGGGATTATAGATCATAAAATTCTTGTGCTTTGCTTGCAAACCTTTGTAAGGATCATAGATCCCCCAGAACATCTTAATGGATGAGGCAGTGACGAAAGGCTATTCCCAGTTCGAGAGTCAGGTTTCCCCACAAGAAACAAAAGTGTACATAGGGGAATGCGGAAGATAGCAGCCCAAAGTGAATGCCAGAGTCTCAGTTTACTTTGTTCTGGTTTGAGCAAGCTGTTGGCATTGCGCCCTCAGGCAAGGAGCCCTGGAATCCGAGAGGGTCTGTGAAGGGAGAAGAGCACGTATTCAGACCGGGGCAAGGCGAGTTTGAGGAACTGGTGAGACATTCCAGGAGAGATGAAAAGGGCATGCAGTCTGACATTAAGAAACTGAGGTTCAAGAGAGAAATTTGAGAGTATGACGCAGATGGTAGGAATACCAGGGAAATAGAGATCACCTACGGAAGAGAAGAGAGACAAGGAAATGCCCCCAAACTGAAGGATTAATGGAACGAACCCAGCAGAGGAGGCTAACATAATTTCAGATTTTTCCAGACTGTTCATGCAAAAAAAAGTCCCCTTGTATCTTTTACCCGGATTCCCCAAATGTTAACATTTTATCACATTTGCTTATCACTCTTCCTCTCTATATATTCAGTTTTCCAAACCATTGGAAAGTAAGTTGCAGACCTGATACCCTATTACCCCTTTACCTGATACACCAACCCTGAATGTGCATTTTCTAAAAACAAGGACATGCTCATCAGTACAATCATCAAAATCAGGAAATTAACATGGATATGACACCATCAGATAATAAAATACAGACCTTAATCCAGATTTCACCAACTGTCTTCACGTTCTTTGTAGCCAAAGAAAATCCCCAAGCAGGCGGGGCATCAGCCGCCCAAGTCTTGGTCAGGGGTGTGCCCTCAGAGGGGTCGGAAGGGATCGGGATGTGCTGCTCCTCAGATGTTCCTTCACGTATCCCAGGAGGAATGCAGCCAAAATTTTCTAACACACGAAGAGGCCCAGGCTCTTTGGGAGATCTGAAGAGCTGGATTCCCCGAGGCTGGTAGAAGAGGGAACCCTTGGGAGATGCCTCTTCCCCGATTTAGGAAACCCCTGCAGGGAAAGGACACAGCATAGGAGAAGCCATGGAGCGGGCCACCCGGAGATGGCCAGGTGCCTCCAGTGGCTCCAGGGCTGGGTGAGTCTCAGGGGAAGACCCTGGGACCCTGAGCAATAGGGGAAGGGCTTCCTGGGTTTGTCCTTGAGGAGAGGAAACCCCAAGATCCAACGGCTTGGGAAGGTGTCTGGAGCCAGCTGGTGCCCCTCCAGGGGTGTCTCTGCTGTGGGCCCGGTTTCTGCCAGAGCCAGAGTCAGAAGTGCCGGGAACCAGTCACCACCCTTTCTTTTCTTTTCTTTTAAATTTTTATTAACATATAATGTATTATTAGCCCCAGGGGTACAAGTCTGTGAATCGCCAGGTTTACACACTTGACAACACTAACCCTAGCACATACCCTCCCCAATGTCCATAACCCAACCACCCTTTCCCTAACCCCCTCACCCCGGCAACCCTCAGTTTGTTTTGTGAGATTAAGAGTCTCTAATGGTTTGTCTCCCTCCCGATCCCATCTTGTTTCATTTATTCTTTTCCTACCCCCAAACCCCCACATTGCATCTCCCCTTCCTCACATCAGAGAGATCATATGATAAATATCTTTCTCTGATTGACTTATTTCGCTCAGCATAATACCCTATAGTTCCATCCACGTCATCGCAAATAGCAAAATTTCATTTCTTTTGATGGCTGCATAGTATTCCATTATATATATATATATATATATATATATATATATATATATATATCACATCTTCTTTATCCATTCATCTGCTGATGGACATCTAGGCTCTTTCCATAGTTTGGCCATTCAGTCACCACCTTTTCCCTGTACCTCCTGCCACATCCCATACCATGGTCTACAGGCAGCCGAATGGGGGCTCTTTGTGAAACGACCAGGGGAATTTGACATAGAATGGCAAGTAGATGGTACCAAGGGATTAGTGTTAGTTTTTTCCAGTCCTCTTTTTAAAAAGAGATACAGGCTGGGGCTCCTGGGTGGCTCAGTCGGCGATGCGTCAGACCCTTGATCTCAGCTCAGATCTTGAGCTCAGGGTTGTGAGTTCAAGCCTTGCATTGGGCTCCATGTTGGGTGGGGAGCCTACTTTAAAAAAGAAGAAGAAGAGGGACGCCTGGGTGGCTCAGCTGGTTAAGCGGCTGCCTTCAGGCTCAGGTCATGATCCCGGCAACCTGGGATCGAGTCCCGCATCAGGCTCCTTGCTCGGCAGGGAGCCTGCTTCTCCCTCTGCCTCTGCCTGCCACTCTGTCTGCCTGTGCTCGCTCGCTCTCTCCCTCTCTCTCTGACAAAACACACACACACACACACACACACACACACAAAATAAATAAAAAAGAAGAAGAAGAAGAAGCAGAAGCAGCAGCAGCAGCATGCTCTTGGAGACTGCAGGGGAGAAAGAAATGTGGCGTGTGGGATTTTTTAAATGCGTAAGGAAAATAAATGAGAAGATGTAGTAAAAATAGAAAATCTTGGTAATTTAAAATCTGGGTGGTTTACTAAACTATTTCCTCTACTTTTGTGTCCTTTGATTTTCATATAAAATGAAAGTAGGGGCGCCTGGGTGGCTCAGTCGGTTAAGTGTCTACTCTTAGCCCAGGTCATGATCCCATGGTCCTGGGATCAATTCCTACAAGGAGCTCCCCGCTCAGCGGGGAGCCTGCTTCTCCTTCTTCTGCCACTCCCCCGCTTGTGCTCTCTCTCTCTCTCTGTGAAATAAATTAAAATCTTTAAAAAATAATAAAATAAAACAAAAAGAACAAAAGGCGATATATAGGGCACATTCCCCAGGGTTTGGGTCAAAGAGCACATGAGTGGTATGACAGTAGCGTTCCCCAAATCATCGCTACAGCCATCAAGCATTATCCCTGCCAATCTTTTGCCTCAGGCTAGATTCCCTGACCCTCACAAATTGGGGAGCAGCCTTTGTTCAAGGGTCTCAGGCCTGGTGCTGACCAGAGTGTGTTGCTAAAAGGTCTTGTCACTGTTCCCAGGTAGACGTGTGAAGTGTCATGCAAACACAGGTCTCAGTGGGTGACTCGGCCTGACCTGGGAGCCTTCTTCAGGTGGGTCCACAGATTCCTTCTGTCCCCTGGGGCCTGTACGGAGCCACATGGCCATTGCTAATGGCTTCCAGCTCTCACTTGCTTTTCGAATCTTAATTCAAATGTCAGCCCAGGAGAGAGCATGGAGCAGGCCCGTGACAAGCTCATACCATCTGCATTAGTATTTTCCTCCATCATCTTGACAGTTGAGCGCTGGCAATATTACAATTCAGATGCCGTTCTGCGTTGGAAAGGAAAATTATGGTTTTTCAGAGTGCAGCTGGTGTGCGAGTGAATAGGACGGAGTTTCTGTGAAGCTTTTCCCTCATTTTATGATATGAAAATAATAACATGTCGCTTCAGCATGTGGCTCTTGCTTCAAAAGAACAACCAAGAGGCGCAGAGTTTGGGGAACAAAGGCAAACAAAACATCTTGTTCCACAGTAATCATTTTAATAAAAAGCAAAGACAGCAAAACAATCATTTATAAATGATTTCTTCTCTCTTGGAAAAGTTAACACTGTTATTGCTGTAGAAACCACTTGGAAATGAGCTCTCTCGGGGCTACTTAAGATACATTCCTTGTTGGGTCACCTGGGTGGCTCAGTCGTTAAGCGTCTGCCTTTGGCTCAGGTCATGATCCCAGAGTCCTGGGATCGAGCCCTGCATCAGGCTCCCTGGTCTGTGGGAAGCCTGCTTCTCCCTGTCCCACTCCCCCGGCTTGTGTTCTCTCTCTCGCTATCTCTCTGTCAATTAAATAAATAGATCTTAAAAAAAAAAAAAAGATATATTCCTTGTAGCCCATTTCCAGTTGGCCGGTTATGCAGGGAAAACGACAAGTCACTTTCCTGGAGGGAAACTGAGTCCATAGTGAGACAGAACTTGCGAATCACTCCAAAAGCGTAGGCGCAAATGAAACACATTTCTCACGCATGGAAAACAGAGGCAAGATGAAACAAGCAGAGAAGCAGCGTTTTCAAGCCTTTTTCTTGGGTCAGTTTTGTGCATTCTACCAGGATACCTGCTTCAAGAAATCCATCACCCAAGCCAACCTCCCCAGAATGAGGTGTTTCAATACTCGTGTGGCTCCAAGTCTCTCTCGGCCACCAGGAAGCAGCGGGGTGCTGGTAAATGTTTCACAACCAGCCGGCTGGTGGCAGAAAGTTGATATGGGGCATCTGCCCATGTCTGGGGGGTAGATATCCCACAAGGGATGTCAAGCCTCCAATGTGATGTCACCGAATGGTGGCCTTGGCAGAGACATGCAGCAACATGCCCTTCATCCCTTCATTGCAGGGCGTTTCTGCCACGAGGATATGACAGCATAACCTCGACAGCATGGATAATAGAAAAATGGAGTAAAGTAATTGGGAAGTGATGAGCATTGAGTATTTAATACCTCTGTTTTTAATATACTTTATTTTTTGCAATATGTTTTCATTGTAGGTTAATATCATTTCTTTTTCTTTTTTTTAATGATGGCTGTGTTTAAGAGCCAGCTCACTAAACTCCTGCAAACGCTCACGATCCCCTCCCCTGGGCCAGTGCGAGTGGGCTCTAGCACCCCGCTGGCATGGGGGCTCCCCTTCCAGGGGAGACTACAGCACACCAGCCACCTGCTGATTCCCGTCTTCACAGATACTTCTGTTGCTTCTGCGGAGGGATGGAGAGCCCCAGCTCCCCTTACAGGAGATGAGCATTCGTTCCAGACAGGAGATTCCGGGAGCCTCCCTCAGGACAGGAGCAGGACAACGGGAATATTGGCGACTTCCATCTGATCTCAGGGCTCTTAGCCCTGCCAAGTCCAGATGGTGCTGTTGGGCCATCAGAGCTCCCTGCACAGCCCTGGCCTCTGTTTGACAGATTTCATGCAAGTCCCTGGCACCTCCTCCTTCCATCCGATCAAAGCCAGCAAACCTCATACAAGAAAAGCCCAAGTGCTTTAAACCAGGTGCTAAATCACCCAAGGTGAGGCTGTTTGCCAGCTTCCCAGCCTCCCAGTTGTCCGAGGCAGCCTTTCCTTCAAATACAACATTAAGCCAAATGCACCATCTAGATCTCACACTACAGCATCCTTGGATCTCAAGGGCAGACGGAAACTTCCAATGGTGAAGCCGGGACCACGGCGAGAAGGAGCAGCAGCCAGTCCTCCTCCCCCACCAGCCATAAAGCTGCTGTCTGCCGGCTCTCCTCCCTTGGCACGGAGCCACGGTCACGGGCGGGAGCTGCTTGTGATTGCTGACAGCGGGAAAGAAGCTGCGGAAAAAGCTAGGCATGTGGCTCAATGCTTCATGTTCACGAGTGTGTGTATCACATTTGTAGGTAGAGAAACTAAGGTTTGGCAAGATCAAGAGCCTCTCCCGAGATCACACGAGCTATAGGTTATGGAGTCAGGATTGGCACCAGGGATGTCTAACTCAAACTGGCATTATTGACGTTAGCCCGGGGTGCCTGCCGCGGAGCGTGAAGACCCTGGCGGCGGGGGACTCTAGTTGCTGCTGTGCCTGGGTAACATACTGCGAGTCAAAAATGTATCACCTTGAGAGATGACGCTGGAGTTCCTCTTGAGGGAGCCATCTTTGTTTAGGAAAATGCTTTTAATAAGCCACTCACTGGGGAAGGGGAAATCTCGAAGGTAAGGGCATTGACAGGACTCAAGCTAGGAAAGGAGTGGCCGTGCTGCTACAAAGGAGAACATCAGTGGATTTGGTTTGTCCCAAGCAGGGAGACGGGGGGGTGCAAGGTGATGGGCTCCTCAGTGGTGTATTCAAAGAACACTTTACAAAGGGGGTTCCCTGTCTGCGTTTCTGTAATTTCTATCTCCTCCCACATCACTGCAACACACGTGCCCACACACACAGGCACATTTGAATTCCGTGGTGTGTGGAAATGGGAGAGAGCTGAGCTCCGTGTCATCGATGGACTGCCGGGAGGAGACCCCGTCATGGCTTAAAATGAGGTAGCAGAAGTCTGGCGTCAGCTGTGGCTGCCCAAGTGTCAGTGCCTTGGAGATCACAAACATCCAAGGGCCCAGTTATCAGACGTGCCTGGATCTCAAGGGCTCCGTGGGCCCTGGCTGACGTATGGGCTACAGAAGGGAAGAATCCGGCCTAGTGGCTGGCCGCAGGTGAACGTGCTGCGGAACTGAAGTGGGAGGACACTTTTGACTTTGTGGCTCATGGTCGCTGGAACATGGGCCTCAATCAGGACCCCCTGCTGGAGTGCCCCGTGGGAGAAGTTTGGGGCCTTCAAGCCCTTGAGGCTTCAAGCCCTTCAAGGCCCACAGAGGTCTCCACACATCCAAGACATTCCGCAGTGGGGAAATGCCAGCCACAGGAGCCTTCAGCCAGCTCGGCGGGGGCCTTACCCCTCTCGTTGAGTACGGATCGGGTGAGCTGGGGCCAAATAGTCTTGGCGGGTCTGAAGGCCCGGCCATATGCCATCTTGCACCATAGAAATCTCATATACGGGAGGCGCCTGGGTGGCTCAGTGGGTTAAAGCCTCTGTCTTCGGCTCAGGTCGTGATCCCAGGGTTCTGGGTTGGAGCCCCGCATTGGGCTCTCTGCTCAGCAGGGAGCCTGCTTATCGACACCACGTGGATCCAGAGAGGCTCAGCAGGAGAAAGGGCAGAGGGTGAGTCCCGGGTGACAGTGATTGCTAAGCACCACAAAACACAGCCACCTTGGGCAGTTTGCCAAACCAGAATGGGGAACTGGACTGCCTGCATCCCAGCGCCGCTGCGGACTAGCTAAGTGACCTTGGCCTCTAGGACTCAGATCCTCCATCTATAAAATGGGGACTGGACTGGTGTCCAGAGTGCTGTTACTCCTGTGTCCTCGAATCTGCCTTGATGGGGCACCTGGGTGGTTCAGTCGGTTAAGCGTCTGCCTTGGACTCAGGTCATGATCCCAGGGTCCCTGCTCAGTGGGGAGTCTGCTTCTCTCTCTCCCTCTGCCCCACCCCACTGCCCATGCTCTCTCTCCACCTCTCCCAAATAAACAAAATCTTTAAAAAAAAAATCTGACTTGTTGGGTGACTTTCTCAGTGTTGCCTCGGAGCCACAGTGAACAGCAAATGGCGCAGTGAGACTACCAGACAGGGTGGGAACACCAGCACAGGGCCCAGGACAGTGCCACATGTTGGCATGGGAACCACACCAGGAGAAGGAAGCTGAAAAGCTTGAAGGAACAAAGTTGCACTCAGCTGTGTGTCTTAGAACGGAGGGCTGTAGGGTCTGGCCTGAGACTTGGAGTGGAAGCATAATATGGTTTTCAGGAACGATTCCAACAACATATTCCTGGGGTAGGGAGGCTGCCTTCCAGGTAAAAGCATTTTAAAGTCATGATCTGATCTCAAGTCGCAGAGAAAGTCAGAAACAGCACGAGGCTTGCTATTAGCCTGTAGCGGCAGATGGAAGGACACTGGTTTCAGGGACGGTGACAAAGATGACTGTTGTCAGGGCTCATCCCCAGACATTTGCAGAGACTGACAGCAAAGAGAAGCCTCAGCTGCAGGGGCAAAGGGAAGCATTAAGCTGAGGTGCCCTGTTCTGCTGGCATCGGGTTCACTCTGCCATGGCTCCTCAGACCCACCTGAGAGCACTGTGGCTCCAGGCCTGCCTGCCCACGGTTTTCGGCAGAAGGACCAGCTGTTACCTGGGGGACCCTGGAGCCCCCAGCAAGTCACCTCCATCTCCCTGGACTTGCATCAGGGCCAGCATTCATCAGGACTTAAGAAGGCATGTCTCTCCCACTTCCCCAAAGCTAATGAGAATCTGTGTTGTTCATTTTCTTTATAGTTTCAAGGAACCCTTCCCCTAATGAATATGTGTGCATCATTCTTTCATTTAAACAACCCCCAGAAGAGCCATTTCTTCTTCCTTCTCCCTGGAATTTCAAACGATTCCAATTTCTTATTTCTTCCCCTGAAATGTGCACAAAACTACCCAAGACCTGTCTCCTTCCCTTTCCTCCTCGCACCATCTGCAGTTGTCATGGACTCCCGTTAGCTGGGAGCAAGGAGTCTGCCATGGTGGTGGTTAAGAGCTTATAATCCACTTTCACTGTTTTATCAGGTTTTAAAGACCTAAAGCCCCAGACCCACGCTCTCGAAAACCTGTACACCGCAGCAATCAGACAGATAGCATGAAGACGTTTTTCCCAAGTGCAGAATCATATATATTCTGAGTGACGGAGCTATTGGCATTCAAGTTTTGACCAGTTTTAAGATGCTACTATCAGGTAATGGGAAGACCGTATACAGACACTGCAATTTATGTTACATTAAGGAAGACTGTTAGTTGGTATAGGAGAGTCAGGAGTTTCAGGTTCAGGTTCAGATACATCCAGAAGGCTGTGTGGATACACTGAGAGCCTTACTCCTTCCAGGTGGTAAAGCCCTCCAAGAAGCTGCATCCTTTTTTTAGGCCCCTCTACCACTGTTTACTGTGCTGATGCCAAGAACTCATGGCCCTTGAATCCCTTAGAAGAGGGATGATGAGAAACTTACAAAACCAGATGTGGGAGGTGTTCTTCTACTACCTCCCGCATGGTGCACAGTCTCATCAATCAACTCACTTCAAGCTCAAAGCGCCCTCAAGAGGTAAACAGCCATGTCCCCTATTGGAAGAGGAAAAAATGGGAGGCGGAGCCTCCCGGATTGTGCAAGGTTGTCAGCTCTTTAAGGGGAGAGCCAGAACCAGGAACTGGCTCTGTGTCCCATATTCCTTCCAGCAGCAGGCCTTGCAGACAGCTGGAATGAGTGTGGCCTAGACCCATGACCGAGGCTCAAGGGCCCATGGCTGGTCTCGGAAATCCAGGCGGAGGCGGTGTGTGGGGAAGTGGGAGCTGTGATCCAGGTGTGATCTAGCTATCTCTGCTTCCGGGCTGGGCTAGATTTCAAGCAATGGTGCCAATGACTATAGATGTCACTAGCAGCTGGAAGATGGGCCCCCTTTGACAAGTCAATCCGGAAGCACCCTCTCGGTGCTCCGCTCGGGACAGGGCCTTCCAGCGTCCTGTTAGATCAAGTGGGGAGACTGGGCTTACACTGAACAGTGGGAATGCGTGAATGCAGCTCCCAGAAGGTCATCACTTGGTTCAGATGTTGACACAGAAAGTGTTCGGACAATTCCAACAGGAACAGACCGAGAACTATCCTTCTAAACCCACCCTGAGTGATAAAGGTAAATGTCTTAACCTGCATAAAAGTGAAGTATTATCATTTGTCAACTGTACAAGACACATTACTAGAGTTACAACTGAGTGGCATGCACCCTATGTTGGAGCATCTGAACTACAATTGTGTAGGGCGGTATCTCCAGGACACGGAGCTGAACGTTTTTCAATTGTCTAAGTTACTTGGTGAGATGTGCTTTTAGCCACAGTATTTTAAAAGCCAATTTCTATTTAAATGTGTTGTGAAAAAAATGTTAATAGTTTTGACTTTATACACATTTTACATTTACAGCAGAGTAAATACAGGAATTTATACACCCGAATGGGTGTTGCTGCCTTCAAACGAGTCACCTGGGGAAGATGGACGACGTAGTCCGTGAAGCTGACCTTCACTCAGACTATCTCTAGAGCCTTCCTTGGAAACTGTCCACTTGTATGCTTTCTCATTGTTATCCTTTATGGGTAGACTTATTTTTTGAGGGATTTTTTTTTTTTTAAATAGCCAAAGAGCATTAGAAGGTAAGTCTGAAAAATAAAAAGAATGACAGAGTTTGGGACCACCTCTGGGGAAGGGCGGTATGAGAACTAAAGTCTGACTGTAAGGCTGTGAGGCCTCTTGCCTTGCAAGACTTCAGAGATAATTCCAAAAAGGACTTCTGTCTGTTCTGGGCACATGCAACATCACAGCTCAAGAGTACAGTCTCCTAAGGAAATGACAAGGATTATGGTAACTCTTGAGTGCTTACATTTTAGTGTATTTGGTCGAAAAGGGAGCCTTGCTCATTCTCATCATACTTCACATAAGCAGAAATGGAAAACTCCATCTCCAGGATGTCACCCAAGGGAAGGATCATTATCTACTGCTTACAGAGTTAAAATGAAAAGCACTTGGTGTCCCACCTACGTTATCCAACCACCCTCCCCCTGAAGGTGCAGTAATTCCTGAGTCTCCCCAGTTTGGAAAAAGTGGGTAAAGACAGGTCTCGGGAACCTGGCCGGGACTAGAATGTCAAGGCGATTAGTGTGTTTCCAATGGCTCTATCTACCCAACAGGCCCACTACACTAATGCATTCAAGAAAACCTTCTAGAGCTAAGCAGTACACAAAGTTTAGGAGAGAAGGGGAAAATGATTATCTTCTAGTCGCTTTCTGTGATTAAAAACCCACCAGCTTCTGGATGACAAATGAACAGAGTCCATTGACAAGAAAGTTCATGGCGTTCGATTCTAGTGCACGCGTAAGAAATAAAGTGTGTGGCCACGAGCTCATTGAAGTGCATTTCCAGCTGAGGCCAAAGGCAGCAAAGGTGCAAGAGGCTGCTGGGGCTGGCATTAGTTGAAGCAGTAAGTTCGGCGTGGCAAAGCAATTTGTAGAAAGCCCTAGTTCCGCAGCAGCAGGAGATCTGCCAACCGGTGACATCAGATAACGCTCGCTCTCAAACTTTCTACAAAGTGCTTCATCGAAAATGCTAATGAGGAAGCTCCCTAAAACACCATATCCTGAGTGTCAGAGAAATATGGCCAAGATGGTGATTTGACAGGGAGCAGAGACTGAACTGCATATTCTTTAAGCATCACACACACACACACACACACACACACACACACACACACACTTGGTGAAGAGCTCGTTAGTGCAGTCCCGTTGCGTCTCTTCCGCACCGCCTCCCCCCTCCCCCCACCCAGTGGTGGCTCCTGAGTGCAGCGCTTCCGGGACCGTTCTGAGTTCCTGGGCTCTGCTGGGGACAGCCAGAGGCAGCAGCACAGTCAGCGCCTTCAAAGGCAGCCATAGCATCCAAGTGCTCGCGGCAGACCTCGGTCTCCAGCCGACCGCTCCCGCTCGGGATGTTGCTCTTGGTGAGTGTTTTTGTATTAGTCTCCGTAAAAACCACAAAGCTAAGCCGTTTGCTTAAATCATCGTTAGAAAGAATGCTGAGTGCCCAGATGGGATTTTCTAGTTTCTGTGCAAATGAAATCACATTAGTCCAGATTTTATTCACTCAAAACTATAGGGAAGCAGTAGGATTTGGTTTAAATGCTGCCAAAAAGCAGGAATTCACTTAAGTTTTAATTCGGAAGCAATCCTGTTGTTAATGTTGTAGCCGGCTTCGGGCAGCATGGGGGGCGGGGCCCCCGTTGTGCTCACTGAGGAATCCCGGATCTCTCCCAGTTCAGGCTCACTCTCACTAGAGGTAGACCCATTGTTGATGGCGTAGACACTCTCTGCAACTCCCTGAGCTGAAGCGCAACCATCTGGCTCTTTCTTCTCCCTGGGACTGGACAGTCCTGGGAGGACGGCCATCTTGCCAGTCTGCCTATTGGGCAGCAAGGACATGGTGTAGTCTGCGATGATGCCACCCACATCTAAATTGCACGCCTGGTCGAAGGCTAGGAAGCCGACGTTGGCGTTCGCCTCACACACCACAAAGGAGCCGTCGTCCATGATGAGGAGATCGATGCCACAGAAGTCCATGCCCAGGATGTTGGACACCTGAATAGCCAACTGCTTGCCCTGCTCTGTCAGCGGGCACATGACACCCACACCGCCTGTGGGGGAAGCATAGTGACATAATGGTGACGTCAAACACCAGGGACACGATGACCCTTCAAAGAAGAGACGGGGCCATATGGAGGAGGGGCAGGGAGACAGCCATTCTTATTACTCACAGAAGATCTGCCTGGAAATCAGGACGCCCTTTGGGAAAACAATAGGGCCATTTCTTATCTAAGAGTTTTTAAAATGTTTATTTCCTCTGACCTACCACTAAGGAAATAATCTTATGTAATGGAAAAAAGCTTTATGCACCAAAATGTTGATGGCAGGGTTATTTAAAATACTGGAAAATCGAAATCCTGGGACATAATAGGCACTCACTAAACCTTTGTTGGTAAGTAAATGAAAAACCACAAATCTCTCACAATAGAGGAAAGCAGCATATTTTACAATCATGAATAATAATGCTTATAGAGCGCTGGTGATCCCATGGAAAAATACTTGGAAGGATTTAAGACTGTGCAGCATGACCACAAGTGTGCAAAAGATCTTGCCAGAAAGAACAATACACAAATGTCAACAACGCCTGTCTTTAAAGGGTGGGATTAATGATAAGTATCTTTTTCATTGGACTTTGCCATGTTCTCCAAATTTTCTATGTGCAAATGGATTCCTTTTGTACAGAAAAAGCAAAATTAACATTACATTGGGGCGCCTGGGTGGCTCAGTTGGTGAAGCATCCGACTCTTGAATTCAGCTCAGGTCAGGATCTCCGGGCCGTGGGACTGAGCCCCATGTCGGGCTCCACACTCAGCATGCAAATCTGCCTGGGACCCTCTCTCTCTCCCTCTGCCCCTCCCCCTACCTCTAAAAAAAATCTGAAAAAAAATTAACATTATGTTTTAGGAAGAGGGGGATGGAAAGGCTTGTGAGACAAAATCCTATGCCAAAGACAGAGAGTCTGACTGCCCTCACCTACGACAGAGCTAACCTCAGGTTCAATAGTCTCCTTGGAAGGACTTAAGACCTATATTCTAAGATCCAACAACTAATGCCTTCATCTTAACAGGTCCCTTCCCCACCTGTTCAAATGCATAAGAAAAAGGCTGCAAAAGAGTTTCAGATTAGCTCACCAGGAAAGCAACAAGGATAAATGGCAAAACCATCTGGTTCCTACCTCGTTAAAGAATGCATATCATATGGTGACTAAAAACGACAACATAAAACACCAGGTTCCATGGGGTGGTACCACACACGAAAAGGAGATGTTGGGTACTCAGCACTGTGTCAGCCTGACCGTGGTGTCCACCCCCACCACGACACTACATCATGGTGTCTTGCAATGACCTGCTTTCGGGTCTTGTCCTCTGTGGGACTGCAGCTGTCCCAGGGCAGGGACTCTCTCTGTAAAGTGCACTCTCATGGGGTCCGCTGGTGGCGACTGCTCTCGACCGGTATTTGTGAAGGAAGGACCAAACTGTGTCTCAGCCTGTTACTCACTAGCCTTCGTACACCCACAGGGCCAGTTAGGATCTAACCCCGGGCATGTGTTTTATCGTATTACCAACAGACATTCATTCAGTGAGGATGACGGAAGCTTTCTGTGATGGGGACAAGAATTTACATCCCTCCTGCAATGTCTCCATTCACCGTGTCAGAAAACAAGATAAACAACAGGTTCATGAGATGGGGTTATGCTTTTGATCCAAACATAAACTGCAGCTTTCTCACCGTATCAAATATATAAGGAAAACCCAATCCTCGATGACAATGCAAAAGCAGAATGCGCTCTGCCCTCTGCCACTGCCTCAGTGCAGAGGTCATTACCTCCTGCCCAAGCAACTGTAAAAATCTTCCCAACTCCTCCGCCTCGTCTCTGCCTTCAGTCCCTCCTCTACCCATGTCAGTTTTTCTTGAACATGGATCCTCATGTCACTCCCTGGGTGAAACCCAACTGCTGAGTCCCAACCCCTACCAGAGAGGGTTCCATCTCAGTGTCCCGATACCCAGGCCTCACCTCTGTCACAGAACCTACCCCCAACTGTCCCCTTCCTGGGCTGCTTGCTGTGACAGGACAGGGCTTGTTTCTAATCCTTATCTGTGATCCTGGAGCCTAGCAGAGGGTTTGACAAGATAGGAGGGCTCGATCCACATGTACTGAATGGGTGCAAACAGCCTAATGAAAAATCCGTAGTGAGGAAATGGACCGAGAGCTATTGTCCCTTACCGAGGGAGCAGTTGCTCTGCATCCGTCCATCAGTGGAGCAGCGAAGCATGGAGCCTATCACCCGGCCCCCTACCACCACCACCCGGATGTCTTTGCCGTGTGACTCCTTCACATACTTCTGGAACAGGTAGGGCACATCATGGCGGATCAGATGGCAGATGTCTGAGAGGTGATGTTTATCTCTGGCAAGAAAAACAGCTTTTCCTTTAAGAAGAAAGACAAAGAGCAAGAGGAGTAGTTAGAGAAGCCTTTGAGGCGAGTCCTTGCCCTCCCGTCTCCCTGTCCCACATAGCTGTCGGTTCTTTCTGAATCTGCCTTTCCTCGGCCCCTTCTGTTTCTCTGACCAGACTCTCGCTTCTTACCAAATGGCCACTGAACCTTGTTTTCTCTTGGTTTTCCTCATGTCCCTCTCACCCCTCACCACCCTTTTTTTCAGGATGGAATAATGAGGTTATTCCAGAAACACAGAGGTGAGGCCAAAATAAAATGCTGAGGATCTAGTCAGCTCAGTTCCAAAAGCAGTCAGCATCTCCTCTCACTCCAGGATGTTGATGAGGCAGAGTCTGTCTCTAACCCACTTTGTTAATCCCCCAAACCTCACACTGGGCTCGAAGTACAAAGCAGGGGTCAATCCACGTTTACAGAACATAATTAACTGAACACACTTAGAGGAATTCTAAGGCTAGGTAGAGAGACCCACAAAAAGGAACTCTAATACAGCATCATAGAGCATTAACAGAGCTCTATGCCAACACTATGGGAGTTCAAAGAGGGAGCCCCCGGCAGACTGCCTCCTCCTCTAAAGCGTAAGAAAACTATCTGGCTGTACCTGTTTAATTCTAAATGGAATGATCTATACTTCTATTGCTATCTGGAGAAAGAATTCCTGCTTGACTCCAAATCCTTTCTTTCCTGCTTGAATCACCAGTGATTTTGTCATTACTGAACATCTGCTTTTCCATTTGCACATTAGCTGACAGATGGGAGCAGGACTTCCTCAGAGGTTTGCTCTGCAAATCCGACATGAGCACACCCAGTCTGTGCCTTCCTGTTATGCAACAAAGAGAAGGTTTTCCTAAGATTTGTGTCACCACACTAAAAGGAGTGGGACCCTTCTAAAGTCTTAATAAAAAGAGTGATGGGTATCAGCCCCTAGTGGTACAGAAGACTGAGAAGTAACCTCCAACATATGTCTCCATCACTGCGCACTTGGCACCAGGAGATCTGGTATCTGACCACAGATAGCTGGGATTCAAGTATGGGCCCTGGGGGTTCCCTGGACATTAGGTAGGATTTTCACAGAGATGGAGGCTTGATACAGGAACTTGGTTCCTTGGTTCCTGGCAGGTGGCAGGTTTAGTCTGCAGTTACTAAAGGAGCTATAGTGGGACGCCTGGGTGGCTCAGTTGGTTAGGCAGCTGCCTTCGGCTCAGGTCATGATCCCAGGGTCCTGGGATCGAGTCCTGAGTCAGGCTCCTTGCTCAGCTGGGAGCCCTCTTCCCTCTCTCCCTCAGGCTGGGAGCCTGCTGCTCCCCCTGCTTGTGATCTCTCTCTCTCTCTGTGTCAAATAAATAAATAAAATCTTTAAAAAAAATTAATAAAGGAGCTGTAGTTTTCAGGCACAGAGGAAAAGGGGGGAGAGGGTGGGAAAGAGGACCAAGATTAATCATCTACCCTGGGCCAAACACATTGTTTTTTCATTATTTCATTTACACCTCATACTAGTCCTAAGAAGCCATTGGGACAGGATAGTTATTTTTGTTTTACAGTAGAGGGAAATAAAAGTCTACAAGATTACTAACTTTCTCAGGGGCACAGCTGTACGATTCCACTGCTTTCTTTAGATTTATTTCCATATACTAGGGTCTAACTACCGCTACCATTTGTCTACTCCCCGTCCATTTTCCCTAAGATACAACGTGTTACACTAGTGATGAACAACCTGAAAACGAAATTAAGAACAAAATCCCATTTACCAGAGTATCAAAAAGGAACAAAAACATTAGGAATAAATTTAACCAAAGAAGAACAAGACTTATCACTGAAAACTATAAAACATTTCTGAGATGGGGCGCGTGGGTGGCTCAGTGGGTTAAGCCTCTGCCTTTGGCTCAGGTCATGATCTCGGGGTCCTGGGATCAATCCCCGCATCAGGCTCTCTGCTCAGCGGGGAGCCTGCTTCCCCCCGCTCTCTCTCTCTGCCTGCTTCTCTGCCTACTTGTGATCTCTCTCTCTCTCTCTGTCAAATAAATAAAATCTTTTTTTAAAAAAAGATGCTTCTTTAAAAAAAGAAAAAAACAAAAAACATTTCTGAGAGAATTAAAGAGCTAAATAAATGGAAAGAAGCCCCTTGTTCAGGGACCAAAGGACTTAATATTGTTAAGACAGCAACACTTCGACTGATCTACAGATCTGGCACAGTCCCCACCAAAAGTCTGATTTCCTTTTTTGCAGAAGTTGATAAGCAGATTTTACATTATACTGTAAAATTCATATGGAAAGGCAAGGATCCCAAATATCTAACACAATCTTGAAAAAAAGAGTAAAAGGACAAAGTTGGAGCCCAACTTCCCAACTACAAAACTTACTGCAAAGTTACAGTCATGAAGACAGTGTGCCCTGGCATAGGAGGGTAGACACACGGATCAACGGAATAGAACTGAGAGCCCAGAGCAGAGCCTCACACAGAGGTCAGGGGCTTTTTGACAAGAGTTATAAAGGCATCCCATCAAGGAAAGAATTGTCTTTAATAAATAATACCGGGAAAACTGGATATCCACACGCAAAGGAAGGAAGCGGGACCCCTGCCTAACACCATATACAAAAATTAGCTCCAAAGGGATCAAAGATCCAAAGGTCGGAGCTCAAACTATAAAATGCTCACATGGAAACCTAAGTATCAATCTGTGTGACCTTGGATTAGGTAGCCACAAAATGACAACTACACGCACAAGCCACCAAGGGAAAAATACAGATGAATTGAACTCCATTGAAATCAAAACCTTCTATACATCCAAGGACACTATATTAAGAAAGTAAAAAGACAACACAGGTTGGGGAAGAAACATAATCAAATTATGTCTGTTATGTTATAAACTCTTAAAAACTCAGCAATAAAAAGGGGCCCCTAGGTGGTACGGTTGGTTGACCATCCAGCTCTTCCCAGCTTTGGCTCAGACTCTGATCTCAGGGTTGCGAGATCGAACCCGAGTTGGGCTCCACACTCAGCGTGGAATCCACTTAGGATTCTCTCTCTCCCTCTGCCCCTCCCCCCAATAAATAAATAAATCTTTAAACAGAAAAACAAACAAAACTCAGCAATAAAAACACCAATAGGGACGCCTGGGTGGCTCAGTTGGTTAAGCAGCTGCCTTCGGCTCAGGTCATGATCCCGGCGTCCTGGGATCGAGTCCCGCATCGAGCTCCTTGCTTGGCAGGGAGCCTGCTTCTCCCTCTGCCTCTGCCTGCCACTCTGTCTGCCTGTGCTCTCTCGCTCTCTCTCTCTCTCTCTGAAAATAAATAAATAAAATCTTAAAAAACAAACAAACAAAAAAAAACCACCAATAACCCAGCTGAAAAGTAGGCAAAGGATCTGAATACACAGTTGTCCAAAGATCTACAAATGCCTAATAACCACATGAAAAGATGCTTGACATCACTAGTCATTAGGGAAATAGAAAGTAAAACCACGGTAAGATGCCTCCTTCCACTCACTGGGATGATGAGAATTAAAACAAAGCACAAATGTGCAAGTTGCTAAAAATTCTCATCATAAGAAAAAAATTCTGTATGGTCATGGATGTTACCTAGACTTACTGTGCTGACCATTCTGCAATGTATACAAACATTCAATCATTATACTGTAATCAATCAGATCTCAAAAAAGATTTTAAAAATTCATTTAAAAATAAATAGAGTGGGCCCCTACATTACTAATGCTTGGGAAACATGTATTCTGGCTTGTGGCTTGCTTTTATGGTGGAAGTATACTGACTATTTGCTTAATTTGTCAAGGCAAAGAGAACATTCATATATGTATATTCTAAGAGTTAGGCCTGCCCACTTTTCAGGCTACAAATGTTCAAATATATACAATCAAAAAGTTTTATTTAGGGGCGCCCTGGGTGGCTCAGTCACTCAAGTGGCTGCCTTCAGCTCAGGTCATGATCTCAGGGTCCTGGGAGCGAGCCCCGCATCGGGCTCCTTACTCAGCAGGGAGCCTGCTTCTCCCTCTCCCTCTGCTCCACCTCCCTATTTGTGCTCTGTGTGTCTCAAATAAATAAGTAAAGTCTTAAAAAAAAAAAAATGTTTTATTTAGTACTCCAAAAAAACCCCCAGTCATAATTAAAGGAGTGAATGAATAAAACAAGGATTACTAAGAATGATGAGAAGTCAGAACCCTCATAAACTGCTGCTGGGCCCGTAAAATGACATAACCATTGTAGAAAACAGTGCAGCAGTTCCTCTGAGGTTAAACACAGGGTTACCATCGGACTCCACAATTCCAGGCTTAGGTCGATACCCAAGAGAAGGGAAAACATATGTTTACAGCAGCATTATTGATAAGGCCACAATGGAAAAAACTCAGATGTCCACCAGCTAACGAGCAGATAAACAAAATGCAGACAAGCCATACAACAGGTTATTATGGAGGGATAAGAAGGAATGCAGGGCTGATCCACACCACGACATGGATGGCCCATGAAAACATCACACTAAGCAGAAGTAGCCAGACACAAAAGGTTACATACTCCATGATTCCCTGATAAGAAATGTTCAAAATAGGCAAAACAGTCCATAGAAACACGAAGTAAGGGGCACCTGGGTGGCTCAGTGGGTTAAAGCCTCTGCCTTCGGCTCAAGTCATGATCCCAGGGTCCTGGGATCGAGCCCCGCTCTCTGCTCAGCAGGGAACCTGCTTCCCTCTCTCTCTCTGCCTGCCTCTCTGCCTACTTGTGATCTGTCTCTCTGTCAAATAAATAAATAAAATCTTAAAAAAAAAAAAAAGAAAGAAAGGAAAATGAAGTAGATGAGTGGTTGCCAGGTTCCAGGGGAGGCAAGTGAGACTGGCCTCTATTAGGTACAGGGTTTCTTTTTGGGGATGGAAATATTCTGAAATTAGATAATGGCTATGATTGGACACGATAGTGAATATACTAATATCCACTAAATTGTACACTTGAAAATGGTGAACTGTTTGTTATGTGAATTACATCTCAATTAAAAAATGTTTTTATTTTTATATTTTGAGAGAGAGAGCAAGCAAGTGGGAGGGGCAGAGGGAGAGTGGGAAAGAGAGAATCTTAAGCAGGCTCCATGCTCAGCACAGAGCCTGACACGGGACTCGATGTCATGACCCTGAGATCATGACCTGAGCCGAAATCAAGAGTCTGATGTTTAACCGACTGAGACACCCAGGCGTCCCTACACCTCAATTTTTAAAATGTTTGAAAATACCATGTATTTTATTTAATTTCCATTTATTGTCTGTTTTACCCTTCTACAATGTGAACTCCTTGAGGACAGTTTTTGCTTTATTCCTTTCTGTATCCCCAGGGCCTACAAGAGTGGTGCTCTGTGGGCACTCAATAAATATTAGTTGAATTCTCAATTATGTATACTTTAGCACAATAAAAAAAAATTAGCCATTGAACTTTAGCACTGTAGCATATCTACTGAATAGCATTAAGAGCCCGCCTTGCCCCCCAAACTCATTCCTTCCTCCTCAATGGGACCCTTTGGCTCCCACAGGCGGCTTTGCTCACACCTGCCTCCGTATGCTCGCTTACTCACTTCCTACAGTTTGAATTCCACTCTCCAACTTCAGTCTCCTCCTTCTCCAGGGAGGCCTTCCCTATCCCGTGGCCTCTGTTCAGCGCAAGCAGGTGCTGGACCAGCCTGCCAGGGAGGTGATCACCCTGTGACGCGACCGTCTCTACTCCCTGCACACTGCAGCTCCCTGAGAGCAGCGACCGCGTCTAGCTCATCTCACTGCCCCGTCCCTACAGCACAGGAACTGCTCAGCACGTGTCTGTTTTGGGGGCCTCCCCTCCCTGCAGATGCCCTGAGTGTGGGAGTCGCATCGGGGGGACCTGCCCCCAGGCTGCGGGACAGCTTCCTGCTGCATGCGTGCTCCTCTCTGTCCCCAGTCCCTGCTCCGCACCGAGCTCCGCAGCAGGTCCCCGGGACCAAGAGGCCCCGGACTGGGTTCCCCGCCCCTGAGCAGTGCCCTGCCAGCCGGGGGGAGACGCGCATACACTTGTAACTGTCGTAACGGGCAGTGCTGTGCTAGAGCCGTGGACCAAGCACCACGGAAACACAAAGGCAGAGCTGGTGGGGAAGGAGGAGGACCAGGCACATGGAGGGAAAAGAAACAACAGTGGAGGGGGAGGCCAGCAGGCCCTTATGGGGGACCAGAGGTTCACCAGAGGCCAGAGGAAGACGGCACTGCCAGCAAAGGGAAAAGGGCCGAGGTTTAAAGAATATACGTGGTCTTGCTAGCGAAGAAGTAGTCGACAGTGGACGATGGAGAGTGCACGTGGCCAGAGAAGGCTGCAAAGGAAGGATGAAGCTACCGGGCCTCAGGGCGATGGCAAGGAACAAGGACCTCGTCTAAGAGGCAACAAGGTTCTTGGAAGGGCTTGTTAGTGAGGGAGTGAGGAGACCAGATGTCTCAGAGAAATGACTCCCTAAGAAAAGAGGACGCACTGGCACCGGGGCTAGGGAGGCCACTCAGAGTCAAGTCAGGAGTCCAGGGAGTGAACGAGAAGGGTCTGAGGCAGCAAGGACAGTGGGGGCAGCGAGGAGGGGACAGGGGGGCGGATGACGCCGCGAGCCCCGCGAGGGGGCGCTCCACTTCTCTGAGCAGCGCTGGGCGGCGCCAGATGAGGCCCGCAGGGGAGCGGCCCGACCGGAGGGAGGCGCGGAGGCGCGGCACTGACCCCGGTGTCCTCGGGTGCTCTTCACCACCACCGGGTAGCCCAGGGGCTCAGCTTCATCGATCATCTTTGAAAAGTCTTCGTGCCCACCTGCCAAGAGAAGGTGAAAGTCAGGGAAGGTCAGGCTGATGCTCGCGAGAGGTCCGCCCGGCGCGGCCCCCTCTGTGCGAACTCTTTCAGGGCCTCGGGTTCCTCTGATTAAAGCAACTCAGACCCGTGCCATCCGACAGACGTGGATTTTGCACCGGTAACGTCCGTGGGAGTAGAGAGATAAGGAAAACAACACGGATCAAGTACGTGATTGTGGCAAAGGCCTCACACGCTCTAGCTCATGCAAGCCTCCTACCAGCCCTACAGGCAGGGCAGGAATTTTCCCCAGTAAAATGGCTGCGGTCCAGCAAAGTGTTAATGACGGACACACAAGTGCAATGAGGCCGTGTCCATCATCAGGGCCATCTGCACAAAGAGTACACGTAATCAGAAGGGAGCTCCTGGGGCACCCGGGTGGCTCGGTCAGCTAAGTGTCTCAGGCCCGGATCTCATGGGTCCTGAGATTTTGCACTCGCACTCAGCAGGGAGTCTGCTGGGGATGCTCTCCTTCTGCCCCTCCTCCTACTCTCTCTCAAATAAATAAATAAATCATTATATATATTCTGAAGATTTCATTTATTTATTTGACAGAGAGAGGCAGCAAGAGAGGGAACACAAGCAGGGGGCGGGGGAGAGGAAGAAGCAGGCTTCCAGCTGAGCAGAGAGCTCGAAGCGGGGCTCGATCCCAAGACCCTGGGATCATGACCTGAACTGAAGGCAGACGCTTAACCGCCTGAGCCACCCAGGTACCCCATAAATAAATCTTTAAAAAGGAAAAGGGCACTCCCAGCTTCCTGATCTCCAGCTGTCCTTTTTCCCTTCCCTATAAAACAGTGAAGGAGGAGTCTTTCTTATCCAAGGTTGTCCCTGCACCTGTGCTCTAAACCCCTTTTCCTCTCACCTCCCTGGGGATCTTGCACCATTAAGTGTGCTCTCTCTGATGGATCTTCAACCTCCCAATTCCCAGTTTCATCACCATTTTATTTATTTTTAAAGATGTATTTATGAGAGAGAGCATGAGCAGAAGGGGCAGAGGGAGAGGGAAGGGGTCTCAACCAGACTACGCACTAAGCATGGAGCCTGACACGGGGCTCGATCTCATGACCCTGAGATCATGACCTGAGCTGAAACCAAGAGTCGGACGCTTAACCGACTGTGCCATCCAGGCACCCCTCCATCACCATTTTACTTATCTATCTATACTTGATCTTAGCCAAAAGGCTGAGAAGCGATTATCCATCTACCTATCTATTTTAAAGATTTTATTTATTTATTTGACAAAGAGAGGCACAGCAAGAGAGGGAACACAAGCAGGGGGAGCGGGAGAGGGAGAAGCAGGCTCCCCACTAAGCAGGGAGCCTGATGCAGGGCTCAATCCCAGGTCCTTGAAATCATGACCTGAGCCGAAGGCAGATGCTGAACGACTGAGCCACCCAGGTGCCCCACCCATCGCCATTTTATTTTATTTTAAATATTTTTTTAAGATTTTATTTATTTATTTGTTAGAGAGAGAACGCCCAAGCACAGGCAGACAGAGTGGTAGGCGGAGGCAAAGGGAGAAGCAGTCCCCCCCGCCGAGCAAGGAGCCCGCCCATCGCCATTTTAAACATGCCCCATTCTCTCCCATCTTCAACACACAAAATCCCTATTCCTTGCCCCTGCCTCATCCCTTAACCACAAGCTTGTATCCCTACCATCAAGCTACTCAAACAGGTTTGCATTTTCTCACTTCTCATTCATTCCCTCGCCCTTGACAGTCTGGCCCACATCTCCCCATCACTAAACTGCAGCTGTATTCGCCGAGTCCCTGTGGCTAAATCCAACACACATTCCAGCGCTTATGTTCCTTGTCCTTTCAGAACCAGACAACACTTTGAATTATACCATCCTCCCCGGAATGTTCTTTCCATTGGCATCTGTCGTCTCTCCTTTTCCCTCTTCACCTCTCCAGCTGCTCCTGTTTGGTTTCGTGTATGCATTCCTCTTCCTTGACCCACTCTCTCCAGGGTTCCCTCTTGAACCCTCTCACTGAGTTTTCGTTTTTACTGTGGTAAAATGTACATAAAACTCGCCATGAAAAGTTGTCCAGTTCAGCCGTCTCTTCATGCTATACATTCTCCTAAGCAATCTTGTCCGTTCTTGACGACTTCACTTAACGTCATGAACGTTTCCAAAACCACTTCCCTCGGCCACCCCTCTCTCAGGAGCTCCAGATCCACTCATCTGCTGCCTACGGAATAGTCTTACTTGCTTATCCTACAGATGCCTCAAAAAGACCGTGCCCCAAACTGAAATCATCTCTGCCCGATAACCCCTCACGCCCTGCCCACCAACCTGCTTCTCCTCTCCCATGTCTCTGGTCTCAGTGACTGTTTGCTTTCCCCTCTGGCTGTCCAAACCAGAAACCGGAGTCACTCTGGATTCCTTCTACACCCTCAGATCCGGCCAGTCTTCACGTCCTGTTACTCCGATCTCCTTTGTAATTCCTGGATCTCTTCACTTATCTTTGTCCTATGTCCCCCGCCCCCCCTACTCCCCCCCCGTTAAGACCATCACAGCTCACTTGGACAGCTTAAAAAGCCTGCCGCCACATACCTTCTCTCCACTCCGCCCCGTCTGATTCCTTCTTCGTTGGGCAGCCAAAGCGATATCCTGCACTCTGATCAGGCCACCACCCTGGAAGCCTATGGATTTGCCCGGATCTACTTCATACACCGTGTAAGCTCCTCTTACAGCTCAGCTCCATCTCCCATCTATCTACAAACTACTCAAAATACCACCCATCAGTCACGTTCTCACTTGACTCTAGGTTGATCTACATTCTGCTCTCTGCTTGGGTTACCCCGCTGCTTCCCCGGGATAACGTCAGCTGAGCTTCACTATTCTCTCTGAGGAAGCCTCCCTCGATGTCTCCGAAGCTACATATATCCCACACATATGTATATGCAGGATATATATGGTCTATATGGTATATACGGTCCGTATATCCCGTACCACCTTGCACTAACGCATCATGGCACTTACTGTCCTGACACTGCCTCTTTGTTCACTGACCACCACCCCCCACCCCGGGCTCTGATGAGCGGGGAGTGCCTCCAGGGCAGGACACTGTCACTTACCGCCCTAGCCCAGCACCTCGCATGGCACCGGGCACACGGTGCGTACCCCACACACACAGCCTCGGTGAGTTAAAGACAGGGAGCGACCATGTCAAGGACTTGAGACGCTGAATCCCCAGATGAGCCAATTCCCTCTGAAAACCAACAAGACACTAGAGGGCTTTCGGGGAGAGAAAAGACAGAGAGGCAGGATGGTTTGGGAAGGTCCGTTCCAATCCCAAGGACACGCACCGTACGAGAAGGTGTCTGGCATGGGAACCCCATGGCCAGCCAGCTCCTGGAACGTCCAGAACTTGTTGACGCAGTTCAAAATGCTCTGTGGGCGGTTGACCAGGCGGCAGCCCAGCTTCTCCAGGTGGCGCAGGACCGTGATGTCGCTGTCCGACTGCACCGAGGGGGTGGGTACCCGCACGAGCACCACATCGGGGAAAGTGGTGAGCGCCTTCTGGTTCAGCTGCAGGCCTGCAATCGAAGGACAAGAGTGAGCTCCATGCTGGCCACCGGCCAGTCCCGCCAGGAGAACTGCTTCTAGCCGACTCCTCAAGACTGAACCCAGCAGAAGACAGCCTTGAAGGTGGCCCTGGAAATCCTGCTGTAACGAGAAAGCCACGGTCAATACCACACTCCCCACAGACGGGCAGAGCACGATCATGAGGAGACACAAAAGAATGAACGGGGGGAAGAAGGAAAAGCAGCGTATCAACAATAATCCAAGTCAGAAGAATCCACAGGAAATAGGTAATAGAGCCCCACACCTTCCTTCCACGGAGCCCAGGTATTACTCAGAGGGTAGTGGGTCAGGAGGCTGGAGACGTCAGGAAAAGGAAGCAGTGCAGCTCACTTAAGGGCTCCTTACTAGTCTTTTAGGACTTAACCTTTAAAAGTCTGTCTGGAGGGGCACCTGGCTGGCTCAGTCAGTAGAGCAGGAGAGTCTTGATCTCGGGGTCCTGAGTACCAACCCCACGCTGGGCACAGAGATTCTACTTAAAAAAAAAAAAAAAAAAAAGATAAAAATTGGTCTGGAAAATTATGTAACCACTTGAATGATTTCTATGAATGTAATGAATGCAAAAATGCCAACGTTAAGTAGAAGAAAAAAAAACAGGACACAAAATTACAAATACAAGTTAGAAAAGACTAAAAGGAAACAGACCAATATTTTAACAACGGGTAATGGGATGATAGGTGATTTCCTGTTTTATACTTATCTGTAGTTTCCAAAACATCTCCGAGTGCATATTGCCTTTATAACCACAACAAAAATCTTCCAAAAAAAAAAAGTCAATCTATTAAAAATCAATTTGGTATCAATCAAAAGTAGAATGCATCCAAAGATAACCGGTCCCTGTGGCGAAAGGACCTGCGCCGTATTTCACTGGTCAACTGGGAGCACGAGCTTGAAGTGAAGACCTGGAGGACCAGGAGTTCAGTCTTCAAGTGTCTGCAGGGCTTCCATGCAGAAGACTTACTTGGCTTGTCTTCTCTGACCCCAAGAGACACAGCTATCCATGAGTATGGTTTTCTCTGTCGGTTCGCTCCTGCGTCTCCAGCCCCCAGAACAGTGCCTGGGGCACGACAGGCACCTGATGTTTGCTGAACTGTCCAGAAGCCACAGGGAGACAGATTTGGGACCATGGAGACCAGAAATGGGATGGGAAGGGCAATGAGAAGTGAGTTCAGGGGATGATTTGGCCAGACTCAGGGAACCTTAAAGGAGTCTTTAAAAGGCTCTAAAGAAAACCATTTAAACAGTGTCAGAACCATCTTATAGATAGGCTTTAAGCTCAGTGCCTTCTATTCCGTAAGCGATGGGCTATACAACCAAATTCCGAGAACACAAAAGATACAGAGGAAAAGTCACTATTTCTCCATGGGTGGGGGGATGAATCATGTCCATATAAAAACACGAAGCAAAACAAAAGGAAGCAAAGAAAGAAACCAAAATCACAAAACTACTCTACGGATGTAACTTGTACACTTTCCTCCCATTATAGATGTTCCATCAATTCAACCCAAGGGGGCAGGTGTCATCATTAGGATACGCCACTTCCAGAACTTCTGCGGATAGTGTGAGCCCGAGGAACGGGAACGTAACTCTCAGGGATGACTTATAGAGAGCATTCAGGTCATCTTCACTCTGCCATCAGAAAACAGCATCACGTGTACGGGTTCCTTTGCCACTGACAGCCCCCGGGGAAAAGAATATAAAAGGAGAAAAAAGCAAACCCTGTATTAGCATCCTCAAAACTGATAGGCAGAGAAAGAAAGAAAAGTATTCCAGTGGGTGAGAATGGTGAGTAAACACTCACGGCAGAAGCAACAGCCCAGGACGACATCAAGGGATGCAGGGATATATGCAAATCTGCTCTGAAAACTCTCCAGAGCCGTCCACATGTGGGGGGCTGGCGTCGCCACGGCACACACACTCCACCGAGCGGGGGAGGGGGGCGGGGGGGGGACAGCTTGGGGAGGCTTGCACCACCTGATGAGAAAGATGGCTTTGCAACAGAAAAGTGACCTAGAGAAATGAGAAGCAGCAAAAACGTGTGTCTTTCAAATCCCAACATGAGGCCACAGACGAACAGTTAAACTTCTAAATGGGAAGAGAAGAATTCAGTCGCTTCCGGAAATACCAGCCACAGGTGGACGGAGACAGCTCAGCCCCAAGCAGGTTCACAGACACCTAGGAAATCTTACCAGAACTTCATCTCTCTCCTCCAAAGGTAAATCTTTGGGCCTGGCTCATTCCAACTGAAGCCTTCAATAAATGAAGAATGGAATGGGTTAAAGAGGGGCCGAAGAGGCTCTACACCAAGTAGATAGGTGTGGGCTCTGACCGTGCCGGCTTCCAGCTCTGAGCTGAGGGCCGGGCCAGGCCCAGGAACAGATCTGCACAGTCCTCTCCTCTGCCCATGTTCACGGTGCCGGCCTACCTGCTGTGGGTATCTTCGCCGGCCCCATTCATCCCTGTTCTCTTTGCCACCTACTTCTAGGGAAATCACCACTTCTAGAAGTAGGGGACAAGAGGCGGCCACTCTTCCATGGCACCCACACGAACTGCAGATCCACATGGCCACAGCCAAGAACGACTTGGGTGTGAGGCTGGCTCTTGGCAAACCCACTGCTGAGTTCTGAGACCTTGAACCACTTAGTAATGGCTCCCCTCGTCCCATCCGTATTTGCTCTCAGGAAAGGACCCGATGAACTTACTACAGGATGCAGCTTAAATGTGTCACCTTTCCCGGAGTCCTTAACATTTTCACTGCCATCTATAGGCCTTAAGCCAAGGGAGTGAAGAGCTGTGTAGGCCATGAGGGCGGGCAGGACTCTGCTTGGCGACGGTTGCTTGTAGGGAAAGCCCTCAGCAATGAGAGGATCGTGTCCTCAGAGAACAAGGGATTTCATGTGACTAAGTGCCCAGTGGGCATCACCTTGTCGTGGGGAACAGGGCAAGAGGAAGGGAGCAGAGCTGTTTCTGGAATATTATTTGGGGTCTCCCAGACTCCTACACTGGGCTTGAAATGTACTATTTTGCCTCAAACCACTCTTTTTTTTTTTTTTTTAAACTATATCACTCTGTCCCAAAACAGGTCGTAAGACAATGAAAAATATTAGACCATAAACTAATTAGTACAGTGACCAATGGCCAACCCAGTCGAAATCAACCGTTTGAAGCCACAACAATATTTTTTCCGTATTACTTCTTTTTAAAAAAAAAAAAAAGATTTTATTTATTTATTTGAGAGAGAGACAGAGAGAGAGAACAAGAGGGCAGAGGTCAGAGGGAGAAGCAGACTCCCTGCTGAGCAGGGAGCCTAATGTGGGACTCGATCCTGGGACTCCAGGATCATGACCTGAGCCGAAGGCAGTTGCTTAACCAACTGAGCCACCCAGGCAGGCGCCCTCTCCTCTAGTATTACTTCTAAAAAGAATAATCTACTTTCATGGTTCATTATATTCTCATGTCCTTTTGAACTGTTATTTATATTTGGAAATATTTTACTACATTAAAAACAAGATAGAAAAATGGGGCTTTTAAAAAAAGATTATTTATTTATTTATTTGACAGAGAGAGAGAGACAGAGAGAGAAGAAACCCAAGCAGGGGGAATGGGAGAGGGAGAAGCAGGCTTCCTGCCGAGCAGGGAGTCCGACACGGTGCTCGAACCCAGGACTATGACCTGAGCCAAAGGCAGACACTTAATGAATGAGCCACCCAAGAGCCCTGGAAAAATGGGACTTTTCTCAAAGAACTGGGCCTGTTCTTTTCTAAGTCATGTATCAGATTAAATTAATTCTACAAAACTAGACTTTCACATTGTACGTACAAGAGCAAAGAAATGTACTCTGTAATACCGAGAAATAGCTTTAGAAAGAAGCAAATCACTCTTAGAAAGCAGAGCTCTAAAAATGAAGAGCCATCCTCAATCCTTCACACCCACAGAGGGAAACAGAAAATATACGGACAGTCCGCGGTGCAGACACTCAGATGGGAATCCGGTTGAGGATTTTTATGGAGCACCTGTTGTGTTTTCAGTACTTTGCTGAGACCTTTCACACGTCTTACCTCATTTAAATGAAAAATTTCTCAGGGTACCTGACTGGTTCAGTCAGTAGAGCACGTGGCTCTTGATCTCAGGGTTGTGAGTTTGAACCCCATACTGGGTGTAGAGATTACTTAAAAAAAAAAATTAGGGACACTGGGGAGGCGCAGTTGGTGAAGCCCCCAACTCTTGGTTTCGGCTCAGGCTGTGAAATCAGGGTTGGGAGACTGAGCCCGTCATCAGGCTCCGCACTCTGCTCCGAGTCTGCTTAGAGTTTCTCTCTTCCTCTTCCTCTGTCCCTCCCCGCTCTGCTCTCTCTCCAATCAATCCTTTTTTATTAAATTAGGTAAATAAATAAATGATTTCTTGTCATATGGATCCCTGCAACATATATGATTCTGCAAGTCTCCATGCTGATGAGGAATTGATGCATGAGGGGTCACTGTCCTCCCGACTCCTGTGCGTGCACACGCACGCACACACACACACACACACATGCGCACGCACACGTGTGCACACACACACAGCCCCTGCTTCACAAGAGAAAGTTTCAAAAGCAAACCAGTTCCTAGTGCAGTAGGAAAAAACCTTCATGAACTGAGCAGGCAGCAGAAATAAGAAAATCAGGGGTGCCTGGGTGGCTCGGTGGATTAAGCCTCTGCCTTCAGCTCAGGTCACGATCTCAGGGTCCTGGGATCAAGCCCCGCATCGGGCTCTCTGCTCAGTGGGGAGCCTGCTTCACCCTCTCCCTCTGCCTGCCTCTCTGCCTACTTGTGATCTCTGTCAAATAAATAAAATATTTTTAAAAAAAGAAAGAAAGAAGTAAGAAAATCACAGGACATGATGGCATGATGGCCAGCAAGAACCGCACTCCTGGCAGCGTTTAGAACCCGTCTTTTCTCACAGGACTGTGTGACAGTGGCTGGCAGGGACATTCTGCAAGTTGTCAGAAAGGAGGCGAGAGTATAAACAGAGTAAGTGGATAAGGCAAGGACAGCTCAGCATTACCTTGTCTCGCTGTGAAGATGTGCCATTTGAAATAGGATCCAGCTCTCGTCTCAGGGATGCTCCAGGTTTTCCCTGGTTTCTTTCCACCCCACCCCCACCACTTTTTCATAAGGAAGTTATTTTTATTTTTAGGGAATACATGCTATCACCACTCCTCCTTCCTTTTAAAGCTCTTTGTTTCACTGCCCAAAGAAATCTTACCTCTACCTCATTAAAACCCACAGTCATTATGTGGCCCCTTTTGTTCCCCACCAACTGCTATTTTCAGGTCATTGAATTCACTTCAACCTTTATTGAACTGTTGGGATGAGTCAGACACACTATTAAGCAGGGATACCAGGCTGAACGAGGTGATCTGTGCCTACAAGGAACTTGTCTCCTTATGGACATATAGACACAACCTAAAGATTCATTCAGTCCATCGCTCAACACATCTGCTCAGCAAATATTTATCTAGCTCCTACTCCGGGCCAAGTCCAGGGTCAGTTCAGGGGGTATGCCAGAAGCACTCCCCAAGGCAAGTACAGGAAGTTTATTCTTAGGGTGGTAATTTCAGCAAACCCAGGTGGGGGGGTGGAAGAGGCAATGTGGCCAAGACAGAAGATGTTGTCAAGAAAGGGACCCCCTTGGCAACTGGGGCTTACTCATGACAACAAGCAATGGTTTAGGGCACATGTCTCAGCCATCCCACCCGAGGGGAGAGGGAGCCGGCCAGCGGTAATTTTTGTACACCCACGGTCTTTGGTTGAAAGCTGCTCCAGCGGTGTGGTAGTAATTTCCTGGCCCCTCCGGTTTGCCATGCATGTGTGGACCCAGGGCCACCAAATGGTAAGGACAACAGGGACATGGGAGGGCCACAACAGCTGAGGAACAGGCGCCATCTTGAAGGCTGGGCATGGGGCTGGAGGGGTGATCCCTGGAATTGAAGAAGAAAGACCACACACAATTGTGATGAATGCTGTTTATCTGTGCAGAGCACCCAGGTATTAGGCAGTTACCAGTCCGGTTTGGGCAGAGGGTGGGGAGAGGGGGCGACTGATTCTAACACATTATGAGAAGTGTTCTAACAGGCATATGAACCAGGGTACGGGGATGGCAGAGGAGAGAGCAGTTAGGGATAATCTCTGAGAGAGAACCAAGGAAAGTTTCAGAAAGGAGATATTGACTCATGGTGCCTCTGGGCTCAGAAGAAATACGTAAAACAAATAAATGCATAACGTCTACCTCTCGGAAAGAAATCTCGGCAAGAAGTCAAGGCCTGGCATCTTTAAAGCCCTGAGCTGAGGGATAGCTCAGGGCGCATGTATTTATAAAGGCATTGCAAGAGGTTGGGCTGACTTGAGCTGAAAGCTAATTATGGGGAAATGGATAAAGCACTGGCCTCCAAGTCAGAGACTTGACTTAATTCCTTGTTGTCATTTAAAAACTTGGCAAGACACACATCTCTCCGGGATCAGTTTCCTCTTCTGTCAAATGGAAGAGTCCCAGAACTTGGCAACCATCCCCCAACCCCCATCCTACCCCATCTTACCAACACCAGCTTCCTTGCAACCATGAAGACAAAGCTCAGCAAACCCTTTATCCCTTTCGTGTACTGATCACCCAAGACTCCAGTCTCCAAGGCAGCCTCATTTCGCTAGATGCTAAACCCCACCTGGCTCTGACATTGTCTTTTCTGCTCCCTTCTTCCACTCCTCCCCTTCGCACTCTCCTCTGGGACGCAAGGGGCAGCAAATCCCCTATCCTTGACCTTTCTGGTGAGCATTCCCTTCGCCTTCTTTTCCTGAGTGCAGCTGACCCCCGGCTCTCCCCAGTAATGCTGCTTCTCCAATGTCCCTTCCCAGTTGTGGTTGTTCTCTCTCCCTGGCCGCTGGGATTCCTGAGCCTGCCAGTGGGAGAGATGTTCCTTGCTCTTCACCGTGGCTCCCAGACTATCCTCCTCTCCCTCCCCTAAAACTCCCGGCCTGACTCTCATCACGCTGGCATCACTCCCCTTGTGCAGGTCATCAGGAACCCCAGCCACCACCTCCGTCCCTGGAGCTTTAGTTCCTGACTCAGCAGCCCCCCACGCTGTCACAGCTGGTAGTGATTTCAATATCCCTGGGCAGGGCTCCTGGGTGGCTCAGTCGTAAAGCTTCTGCCTTCAGCTCAGGTCACAATCCCAGGGTCCTGGGATGGAGCCCTGCCTAAGGTTTCCTGCTCAGCAGGAAACCTGCTTCTCCTGCTCCCACTCCCCCTGCTTCTGTTCCCTCTCTCGCTGTCTCTCTCTCTCTCTCTGTCAAATAAATAAATAAAATCATATATATATATATATATATATATATATATATATATATGTATATATATATTTCCCTGGGCAGAATTCTTCCAATGCCCAGGCCCGTTTCCTGACCTCATTCCCTCCAAGCATGCTATCCACCACCCCACCTCAGCCACAACCCTGGGTGATTCTAGACTTCGTGCACTCATCATAATTCCAGTCACTGTCTCCTCCCTTTCTGGCTTACTATCTCTAGTACCCCAACTCCATCCAAACTTTGATCCCACTTTGACCCCAGGAACTACTGTGCACGGGTCCCGGCCTTTTCACTGTCCCTCGCTTCCCCTCTTAACCTATTTCAAGTCCACAGTCAGACACCATAGCACACATCTGCAAACTGAAGGTACGTCCTCAGATCCTGTACCTGTTCCTGGCTTGGCTAAACCATATCCCTGGTTAGACCGATCCAACTCAGCCTACCTCATGTGCCCTCCTGCGCAATGGAATACGGAGAAAACAACACACAGACCTGCTGACTGGTCTCAAGGGCATCCTTCCTGCTGCCTGGCAAGCACCCTATTTCCCCAGTCCATTCGTTCTCCCTGACCCAAGACAACGATTTCACTTTTCATCCTGCTACTTCCTCCCTCCTTCTCCCTCTTCCTCCTGCTGCGAGGAGAGAAACTGAAGCAATCAGAAAGGAACTTCTCTACAAGCTCCCACAAGCACTTCTGCCTACCTGCCCGCACCTGGGTCTTACAGGTTACCTTCTCTCTTACAACAGCTGAAGTGCCCTTGCTCCTAGCTCAGGCCAATTCCTTGAAAATACGAAATAGATCCCAACCCCTCCCACTCACTTCAAACACTGCTTGAGCAATTCACCTCTCTCCCCTGCCTCATCAATTTCTCTCCATTGGATCACTCACGCAAGCATACAACATGCTGTTATTTCTCTCCTCTTCAAGAAAAACTTCCCAAACCCATCTCCCGTCTGAGCAATGTCTGAGTCAGCTCAAGGCTGCTGTAACAAAATACCACGGACTGGGTGGCCTGAACAAGAGACATTTATTTCTCCCAGTTCTAGGGACTGGAAGTCTGATAGGGTGCTGGCATGACTGGGTTCTGATGAGGGCCCTGTTCCTGGCTTGCAGACAGGGGCCTTCTTGCTGTAACCTCAGAAGGCAGAGCGAGAGAGAAAATTTGGGGGAGAAACACAATTCAGCTCCCAGCTGGCTATCAATGCATTTCTTCCCTTCCCTTTACAAGACTCTTTAAGACAGTGTGTATTCCCTGGTTTCCATTACGTCATGAGACTTCTCAGGGACACTGATGCTAACACCACATTGCTAAATCCAGTGGTCCATTTTCATCCCTCATCTGACTTGATCAACCAGCAAAACCTGACACCGTCTGATCATGTCTTCTCTCTTTGACTACTTTCTCCACTTGGCTTCCAAGACGCCACTTGCTCCTGGATTTCTTCATCCCATATACTGAGGATTCTTTGCTGGCTGCTCAGTCCCTGGACCTCTTCTCTCTTCTATCTGGAGTCATTCCCTTGCCAGGTGTCTGCAGATGCTCCTACTTTGGATATCTTCAGGACAGGGCTTGCTCCTATCCCCAGCAAGATGAAATTGCCTACATGACATTTCCCACTTGGATGTCTCATGGGCATCTCGGACTCAGTCCTATCTTCACCACCTGTCCACACCTACTCCTACACCCTTTCCATATGTGTAAATGGCACACCATTCTTCTAGCTGCTCAGGACAGACATACTGGAGTCCTTCTTGTCTAGTCTTTCCTGAACATCCAACATCTGATCCAGTAGGCAAGTCCTGACAACTTCATCTTCAAAGTCTATCAAAAATCCAGTCACTATGCACCTCCTCCCCTGAAATTATTCTAATCCAACAATTATCTCTCCAGACCTGAATTGTAGCAATGACCTCAGTGATCTCCCTGCTTATGCCCTCACTACCACCTGTCCGTTCTCAACACTGTGACCAAAATGACCCTGTGACCATAAGGGAGATCATGTCACCCCTCTGCTCAAAACCCTTCAACAGATTCTCAGCACATCCAGAGTAAAATAAAGTCCTTCCATGACCAGGGCACCTGGTGGCTCAGTCGGCTAAGTGTCCAACTCTTGACCTCAGCTCAGGTCTTGATCTTGGGGTTGTGAGTTCAAGCCCCATGTTGGGGTGCACACTAGGCATGGAGCCTACTTAAACAAATAAAAAATAAAAATCCTTCCATGACCCACAAGGCCCTATACATTGGCTCTTCTTCCCCTATGCTCCACTTCTCTAACCTTCTCTCCTAATACTTGCCCTTGGTGGTTCACTCCACTCTGGCCACAGGCTGGTTTGTCACTCCCTCTTACCTATACTACTCTAATCCCAGATATCAATTTTTTAGAAGATTTTATGTATTTGAGACAGAGAGAAGAGAGAGCAAGCAGAAGTCGGGGCAGGGGCAGAGGCAGAGGGAGAACAGACTCTCCACTGAGCAGGGAGCCTGAAGTGCGACCCAATGCCAGGACCCCACGATCCTGACCTGAGCTGAAGGCAGACACTTAACTGACTGAGCCACCCAGGCATCCCTAATCCCAGATACCTAAATGGCTTGCTTCCTCAGCTCCTTCAGGTCTTTACTTGAACATCAGCTCCTTGCTAAGGATCACCCCAGTCACCCTATCCAAAACTGCATCCCCTCCTGTACCTCTAGAAACATCTTATCCTTCCATTCCCCTTCCCTGCTTTTTCCTCCTTAGCCCTCTTCACCAACATACTATATATTTGACTTATCTTGTTTATATCCTCTCTCTCCCCTCTAGACTATAATTTCCTGGAGAGGCACCCGGTCTCTCCGGGTGTCAGTTTCTGGTACCTAGAATGATACGTTACACACAGCAGGTAATCAGCAGGTATTTGCTGACCAAATGAATGAAGGAAATCTTAACAATGAGGATGGAGACTGTGTTCATCCTCTTCATTCTACCTCCAGTACCTAACACAGTGCCTGGCACAGATGGGCAGGCAACAGCTGTGGAACAAGTAGGATGGTTGTGAAGATCAAGGCACATAAAAGATATTAGAGCATTAATAACAGAGTTGCAGAAATAAAGAACCATTATTCTTGTTAGTTCCTCAATGCAAAATAACTTAAATTTATCACTTTCTCTTGGTGTGTGTGTGGGGAGGGGGTGGTTCTTGAGTTACTTTTTGATCATGAAGGATCAAACAGAAATAGATTGAAAACTTCAGACCACGCTGTAGGTCTGTGTTAAAATAATAAGGTAAAGTCTCTCAGCAAAGCGGGCAAGGTGGCACACTTAGCCCCTGGAGAAGGGGGTGGAGTTCGGTGAGCTAGCAGTGCCCTACCGCAATGTCACTGGACTCCCTGCTAAAGGGAGGGCCAAGGAGGAGGTGTAGATGGATGGGCGGGACACGGACCTCTCTGATGATGGCTCCACTCCTCCCACCAGGCAAGCCTGACGAATTTGGTGGAAGTGTGATGGTAGCGGCAAGAGGTGGTCCAGAAATCTGTAAGTAAGGCTTTGAGATCTACTCAGGATCCCAGCCTACTGGCTCTAGAACTCTTTCTGACACAGTTTATGAGGTATCCCTAAAAACTACTGTTAGAATCATAAACTAGGGGTGCCTGGGTGGCTCAGTGGGTTAAAGCCTCTGCCTTCGGCTCAGGTCATGATGCCAGGGTCCTGGGATCGAGCCCCGCATTGGGCTCTCTACTCAGCAGGGAGCCTGCTTCTCTCTCTCTCTGCCTGCCTCTCTGCCTACTTGCGATTTCTCTGTCAAGTAAATAAATAAAATCTTTAAAAAAAAAACTGTTTAAAAAAAAAGAATCATAAACTACACATCCAATCCACCTTCATTCAGTCCTTGAGATTGGCCCACGGATATAAATGAGGATGCTCGGGGTAAAGATTATCCATTCAGTGCTCATATCCGCTTAGAAACAGTACACGGTAGATGCCTGCATCCACTCTGACTTATCCACTAGTCCCGTATGGCGGTTTATTCAGATTACAGGGTGTCAGGCACAGGCCCGTGACACAGAACGAGGTCAAAGATCGACCTCTGTGCCCTAGGTTAGCATGGTGTCCTTGTCTGCTAGTGCCTGCTTACACAGCAACGGGAGTCCTTCCCTTCTCCGTGAGGCCTCTGTTGTCTTATGGAAGTCTGCAATATGACCTTTCCCTCTAATTCAGTTAGGGTTCCTCCCACCCAAATATTTCAATCTTACTCAGCTGGTTACTACAAGGAACCAAGGAAAAGTATCCCTGACACCTTAATTTAAAGAACCTGACCTAGAGGCACCTGGGTGGTTCAGTTGGTTGGGTGTCTGACTCTTGGTTTCAGCTAGGGTCATGATCTCCCAGGGACTGAACCCCCAACGATGGGCTCCGTGCTCAGCAGGGTATCTGCTTGAAAGGACTCTCTCCCTCTGCCCCTCCCCCCACTCGCAGGCGCCCACCCCCCAAAATAAATAAATAAATCTTAAATAAGTAAATAAAAATAAAAAAATAACAAAGAACCTGACCTAGAAATCGCCATATGGCCACCAAGGTTTCAGCTCCGAAAGGAAGGCAAGGAATGCTGAATCATTCTGCTCCTAAGAGACAAACTGTTACATACCCTCATTTCCAGGTCAGACGCATTTTTTCGGTCTTGATGCCTATCCCTGAGTTTGTGACTATACTTGTTTCCTTAGATCAGAAATTGTCGTTGTAAAGGCCCGTGGGTGGTCAAACTTAATTTGCACGGGTGACTGTGCCCTCAGAGAATGGCTCATCACAACAACATTCACACATCCAAACATGACTTCCCAAACAGAACCTAATTACGGCAAAAGTCTCCTACGCTTCAAATTAGCCTCTCAGGCCCTTCCCTCAACCATCCAAACATTAACTGGAGGCCGACTGGGTACCAGTTATGGAGCACGCATCTGGGGGATTCCCAGGCGTTGAGGGAGGGAGGGAGGGTGAAAGAGAGAGACTATAAACTTTGTAAATAGATAAATTACAATAAAATATGATGGATGCTATTTTCAACAATGTTACTTGGCAGCAGATGGGAAAGGGATTGCCTGAGGGGAGGGGAGGGAGCTCAAGAAAGACCTCGGAGAGATGAGGGATGTGAGCTGAGTGGAAGGAGGAATGCAAGCGTGCCGGGTGAGGGAGAGGGAGCAGACCCGACGGATGCGGGATTCAATGTGCGGGGCCGCGGGGCCGGTGAAGTCAGGGCAGGCGGTGCACGGATGGGGTAGAGTGGAAGGGAGGAAACCAAGTTTGCTGAGTCTGCGATTCCTGAGTACTGGTCCTGCCAGCCAGTACTACGTGCCAGACACCTTACTGATGTTTATAGAGTTAATCTGTAGAAAGAACCTCGACCTCTGCCTGGTCCATGATAAACACCATGTGTATTTTGCTTTGAATCTGACTGTGTATTTGGGTGACATACGCACCACCACACTAGCCCACGGTAGAGAGTAAGAGATATCCGTTGAACGAATGAATAACTTGCGGTTTCCAAGAAGGAATGGAGATGGGCATGGCTCTCATTATGCCACGTCCTACAGAAGGGTGAAGGGAAAGCATTCCCTGCAGGACTGCTTCAGTCACCCGAAGGTCATTAACTCTTCCCAGTGGCCATTCCCACTCATCCCATGCGAACCTACGCTGGGGCAGCAAAATCACTCCCCACAAAACCTTGGATGTGCACGGCATTTTCAGCTTACTCCTATTACCTTGTTTAAGGTAATCTTTAAATTACCTAAAGATTGCAATCTTTAAATCCCAAACCTTCCATCTCTTGTATGAATCCTACTTCCAGACAGAACCTGAAATTTTGGTTTCTGGATTCGGGGTCCTACTAGCCTCCACAGAGGGAAGCTCAGGAAATAATGTAAGTGATTGGCTGATGTCCTGCTCTGACTCTCCCAAAGCGACTTCTGCATGGACCCCCTTGCACTAATCTCAAGAAGGAGACTTGGTAAAGGGGGTGCCTTAACTTCCTAAACTTTAAAATCACTTTGCAAAGTCATTGTCTAGCCTCAGGGTAATTCAATTCAGTTCAATTCCACATCCACAGGAAAGGTACTATCGGCTGCAAATGCCCTCACACATGCTCATTCGGTATCCAGAGCAGGGAATGAGATCGGGTCCTGAACTGTTCTTAGCTGCTAACCAGCTGGATGGCACTGAGTATCTTTGAGCGTCGGGTCCTTCATTAGTAAAACGAAAGGGTCAGGATGGATGATTTTAAAGGCTTTCCCAGCTCTCATCCTCAATGATTTGCGAATGGGAAATGTCATTAATATCGGTAACTATTTCTGCATTTCAAAGCCAGTAAGTTCTAGAGTTTACTCCAGAGGAATACTTGGCTTAGCAAATTGCCAAGGCTTTTCTAGAGCCTGACCATAGAAGAAACTGGGAAATAGAGTGCATACCTTTATTCACTCAAAAAAATATTCACTAAGGGCCTATTACTGCAAGACCCTGTTCGAGTCATGATTACAGCACTGAACAAGCAAAGGAGCTCACTCTTTGCACAGAGCTTACCTCCTTGGGCTTCAATTAACCCACCCCCATGACAAATAAATCTCATCACTGCTTTGGATGGCAGAAAGAGTGATCTGATAGGTTTGTTTTATGTGTCATGAATTGTGTCTGGGCATCTCTGAATTAAAAGATTAAAACTCCTTCAAAAAATGCCTGTTTGCAGTTACTCCAGCGACTATATTTTCTCGTAGTTTAGAAAGAAGTAACTTCTGGTTTGCAAAGAGACGGAGATACATTCACACATGAATTCCTGTAAAATTTAAGACACTAAACAAAAGGGTTTAAAGGGTTTTCCTGCAGAAAAAGAATACAATTTTCTTTCTCTAGGACCAATTCTTTAAAATGGTTTGTTTTTTAAAATTTTTTAAAAAGTAACCTCCATGCCCAAAATAGGACTCAAACTCACAACCCCCCCAGATCAAGTTCTACCATCAGATACATGTTCTACCAACTGAGACAGTCAGGTGCTCCTCAAATGGGGTTTTAGACACAGAGAGAATTCCCCTACTCCTTCACAGAATGCCAGATGGGTCTACAACAGAAATATGATGTGGAACTCCAATTGCTGTATCTCAGAAAAGGCATCTTTACACGCTGCAAAATAAACCAATAAAATGAAGAGCAAACAAACTAACGCTGGGGGTAGAAAGATGTATATCCTAGATCTAGATCAGTAAAAGATAACATAATTCCACTGAACAATTTTAGAGCTGGAACAACCTTAACCCTTAGTTTTATATAAACAAGAAACCTGAGGTTCAAAGACATGAAGTGACCTCGTCAAGGCAAAGCCAAGATACTTGTTAGCAGCAAAGCTGTGCTAAGAATCCAGATTTGCAGACTGCTTGTTCTGGAATCCAGTTCTACATTCATGAACTGTAAGAGTTGTAGCAAATCAAGAATCGACAGACAGGACCCCTTACAGATGACCCACTGTTTTAGACTAAATGTATGACACCTAAAGCTTGTAGTGTATTTATCAGGGGGGCTATACAGTCTGATATTACTTACGAAGGGTTTAGATAAATTTATGGATAAAACACCTAGAACAGATACCTTAGACACAGGACATATTTGAAACCCCTTTAAGTCATCTGTCAGAAAGGGAAAGGAATCCCTTTCCTCTGCTAAAGAAGAGTAACAAATTATAAGCTTATTTAACCAGGTACGGTGAAATAATAATGATGTCCCAAAAAGCACCCTGAACTGGGCCCAAATTTCCCCCACCCCCAGTCCCACATCTGATCCCCAGTGAAGTAGCTGGCTTACTTCCAGAGTAGAGGCTGAAGCCACTCAAACTGCAGGTTAGAGGGGGTTCCTAAACCAACGGTTCCAGGAGGAGACTGCTTGCATTAAAAATAATTAAGAGTATCTAAAACACACAGTTAACCTTTTGAGGTCAGGGTCACAGATAACCATGTCTTACCCAAAAATGTCTCTTGGACACAGCAGCGGAGAAATATGAGGCCAGAATGGTCTGGACATGAAATCCTGGCTTTTCTGGAATCAGAATTCAACACTTTTAGGAAGGAGGATGAGTTTTTAAAAACCCATCAACGGTCTACTCTCCCACTTACACACTCAAGAGGGGACTCCCGTCGTAAATTTCTCCCCCTATGTAGGGACCTAGTTTGGGAATGATATTCTATAGTGCATTACTCATGCTTATACACTCCTGCAAAACTTTGAAAAACATTCATTGTAATACCAATTTCGTAAATGTGGTGAGGGTTTCTATAAAGCTATCCTGACAGGATACTAATGCGAGCAGAATTTGCAAATATGGGGTTTGCAGCTTGATTTTCCTCGGACCTCCAGGCGGCTTCAGGCGAATTCGAGTTCCTCCCCAAACAAAGTCCCCTAAGTACGTGGAATCCCGTTCTCAAATCTTGGCCTCAGGGCGGACGGTGGTGGTCAAAGGAAGCTCTCAAGGTTAGGGGCTTTCTCTAACCCAAGGTGGGCTCTTGGGGGGAGGGCTGCTGGTCTGGGGGACCCGAAGGAGACTTGGCTGGAGGAGGCCCGGGTGCGCGCGCCCACCGGCCGCCTCCCGAGGACCCCGGCGCGCCTCCCCGCCCTCCCGGGGCCCGCCTCGCTCACCGAGGTGGCCGCCGACGACGGTGACGGCGATCTGGTCCATGAGCACCGCCCGGAAGCGCACGTCCTGCTCGGAGCAGCGCTGCCGGAGGGCGCGCAGGATCTGCACCTGCGGGTAGTCCTCGCGGATGCGCCGGTCCGTCAGGAACCAGAGCTGGGAGCACATGGCGGCCAGGGCAGCGGCGCCCGGCGCGGCGCGCGGGCCCCCTCGACGCCCCGGGCCGCTCGCTCGGGCTGGCGGGCGGGCGGCCGGCCGGCGTCCGGGGCGAGCGCGCGCCGCGGCTCCGCTCCCGCCGGTGCGCCAGGCGCCTCTGCAGCCCTGACCCAGCGAATCTGCCCGGCCACTCAGCGCCGCCGCCGGCCCCCGCCAGCCAATCAGCGCGCGGCGGCGGGCACGGGCCGGCCGCGCGGCCAGCTGCAGAGGCGGCCGCGGCGGGCGGCGGGCGGCGCCCGGGGAGGGGCGGCGGGGCCCGGGGCCTGCGGCGGCCGGGCGAGGGGCGGCGAGCGGGGCTCCGGGCCACGGGAAGCCCTCGGGCCGCCGGTGGGGGGTGGCGCGGCCGCGGGAGGGCATCCCCGGCCCCGCCCGGGACCCCCCCGGTGGGCGTGGCGCCGCCGGCCTGGGTGGGGCGGCGGGAGCGGGAGGCGCCGGGGCGGCGTCCCGCGGGGCGGAGAGGATGTCCCGACTCCCGCACTAAGGATGCGCTGCGGGATGCGTCCCGAACGCGGTCGCGAGCATCCGGGGCCGAGGGCACCGGTGAGCCCCAGCAGAGTCCGGAACAGGGCCTCGGGGACGTCCCAAGGGGGATTCTGGGGCCTGGCGAAGGTCACCCGGCTAGGCCCCCAGTTGGACCGAGGCTTTCGAATTCTTGGCGGAAATCCTGGCCTGGAGCTGGGGGGTGGGGGTTGAGGGGAGTTGGGTTTTAGCCGCCTCCCATTCGGATCATTTGAAGGTGCATTTCTCAGGGTCTCAGATATTCTTACACTGGACAGCATCTCCTAGTTTGCGGCGGCTCCGGGCCTCAGAACCTCAATATGATGAAAACGGGTCTAAGACTTCTTTTACAGAGACCACTGCCTGGTCTTCCCCCACCTTCCCCCGCCCCGGGCCGTACCACTGAGTCATCTTTAAATACCTTCCTTGGTCCTAGCCAATTGCAAATTCTGCCTGCAAACAATGTTTGAAGCCAGATCCTTTCTAAATAATTGCAAGAGTGAAGTTAGCCATCTTTAAGATTGCATTTGCTCTTCCAGCTCATGAAAATATGTCTTTGGGGGGCGGGGCGCTTAGGGAAGCAAGAGTAATTTCAATGCAGGCCCAGCAGTGACAACTTAGAAACCCATTTTAAGATGTCTCAGGTAAAGTATAGGCTTCACTGTAAATATTAGGCAGATGTGTGCGTTTACCCACTGGATATGCCTTTGGAAAAGTTACATTTAAACGGCATTTCAAAAATTAATTCTTTAAGTATCCCCATATATTTTCTTAAGGTATCAACAAACTAGTGCCCTATAGATTAGTATCTTCCAAAACCATCTTCTTTTTTTTTTTTTTTTTAAGATTTTATTTATTTAATTTAGGGGTGTCTGAGTGCCTGGGTCAGTTAAGTATCTGCTTTCAGCTCAGGTCATGATCCCCCGGTCCTGGGAACCAGCCCCACATCAGTCTCCCTGCTCAGTGGGGTGTTTGCTTCTCCCTCTTCCCCTGCAGCTCCCCTTGCTGTGCTCTCTCTCTTTCTCTGTATCAGATTTTTTAAAATCTTTTTTTTTAAGATTTTATTTATTTATCTTAGAGAGAGAGCGCCAGCACGTGAGTGAAGGGAGGGGCAGAGGGAGAGGGAAAGAATCTCAAGCAGACTCCACCCGAGTGTGGAGCTCTTGGGGGGGGGGGGGGGATACCAACCAAAGACTGTGACCTGAACCGAAATCAAGATCCCTGCACTCAACTGACTGAGCCTCCCAGGCGCCCCCAAAACTATTAAACTATTTCCTAACCATGGATCACCTTGGGCACTAGAGACTCCATCTGCTACATTGACCATTTCCTTGGTACTTCATGGTGTTCATTTTGTTGACCCTGGTGCTCTCTATGGGGCTTTCCCAGTATCATACATAGGATGTCTATGAGAGGATGAACCATAGTTTGCTGGAACGATTGTTTACTAAAAGCTAGATAAGAGTCAGTAAATTTAGGGTGCCTGGGTGGCTTGGCTGGGTGGGTGACTGCCTTTGGCTCAGGTCATGATCCCAGAGTACCGGGATCGAGTCCGGCATCGGGATCCCAGCTGTATAGGAAGTCCGCTTCTCCCTCTGACCTTCTCCCCTCTCATGGTCTCTCTCACTCGCTCTCTCTCTCAAATAAATAAAATCTTTAAAAAAAAAAAAAAGAGTCAGTAAATTTAGAAGTTGCTTATAATCCATATTCACAGTCATCTATTCAAGATTAGAACGTGTAAGTCATAGGCAGATGCATGTCCATATCCAAGCTTGAGGAGAGCAGGGTCTGAGGACCCAGATAGTGTCATTACTTCCTCAGTGTCTTTGCTCTCCCTTGCTAGCAGGTTCCTATCACCCCTATGGTCTTCCTTTTCCAGGATGGATGACAGGTGAGGACCTGGGACAGTGGCATATCCAGTTAGGAGATGGCTACACTTGTTCAAGTATAATGTTTTGTTATACTACCAAAATTCCTCAAGCACAGAGATACTGTCTAAGGTATAGGATTATCTTCCCAGATGTGTTGTTATATAATGTTTCTCTGTAGATGACTCCCAAATTCAAGTTTAATTTTGACATCTCTTGAGCTTCAGCAATGTGAAAGGATGCTGTCCTGCCATCACCTCAATGTCCCTAATACTAAACTCATTTGTTTCCCCTCCATTCCAGATTCTATTGTCTTAATAAGGAAAATATATGATCTCACATAGCAAGAAATTTAGAGGTAGGTCAGCTTTAGGATTAGTTCATTTAACAGCTAAATAACACTATCAGGGGACCCAGATTCTTTACATCTTTTCATGCTGATATTCTTAGGTTAGTGTCCCTCATAGTTACAAAATGGTTGCCACAATTCCACCTAACACATCCATCCACATAATGTCTGGCAGAAGTAGAGAGACTGTTTCTTCCCATGTGCCCCTTTTTATTACCACAGAAAACCTGTCTCGGAAGCCCTCAAGCCAACTTCCCACAGTCTCTTATGCCCACATCTAAACCAGTCGCCATCAAGAAGGAAGAAACTATCATGAAAGGCTTAAATTAACTATGATTCGCCCCTGTGGCTTGGAATTAGAATCCCTTCCCCCAAGCACACGTACAGTTAGGTGAATAACCTGGGCAAAATGAGAGTTTTCTTAGGAGAAATGAGGGGAGAAAAGATGTTAGAAGAACAAACCACAGTGATTAATACAGATGGTAATAGGGTGAACATGCCAGGTAAGTTAGGCTGCGGTAACTAATGAACTCAAAGTGACTAATAACAAGAAAGTGGTTTGTTTGTTTTTTTCCTTGAAATACCCTACATGTTCATGGCTGGTGAGCTTGACTACATTCTAGTTTGTCCTCATGCTGTGACCCAGGCTTATCAAGTGACCCTTATCCGGGACAATGTTGGTCTCGGGAAAGAAAAGTGATCATGGTGAATGACACACTGGCTCTTCATACCTCTGCCTGAAACTGATACATTTTCCTGGTCAGAACAGGTTCACCGGGCCAACTCTGACATCCACAGAGAAGGACCGCAAACATTTGTGAACCACCATAACCAAAAATAGAGTCTGCCATACTCAAGGACCAGGAATCGTCAAACCCTGCTCTGCTTATCGTGTCTCCTCTCCTTAGGGTTCCCAAGGGGACTATACACGAGAAAGAAATTGGAATTGAAGCCAAAGGATCATTTTATTCATACCTGAGCTAGCACCCAGTAACCTCTAGAATAAAACTCTGCCAGAAGATGAGGTTGAATGACATGGCATAGGTTTCAGGCTGCTTCCTAATTCCCTGTTCCCCTTCCACCCTCTACATTTTGGGGCCAGGATGCGTGGGCGTGCCTGCAGAAAGAGGGGAGGAGATGATCAGATCTGTGAAGCAAACCAGATTTACTCTTCTAAGTATGTTCTGGAGACTGAGCTGGGCCTATTCAGCAGGAAATGGGGAGCAAGGCAACACACGGCCCTGTGACCTCTCAACCCAAAGTGACCCCAGCCACGTAAAATGTGCATTCATTGATATCCTGGGCTCTGACCAATCCAATTAACAAGTTCTTCCTTCTGAGGGAAACCACTAAGTAGACAGGACATGGGGCGCCTGTGGTTGTGGCTCAGTGGTTAAGTCTCTGCCTTCTGCTCAGATCATGGTCTCAGGGTCCTGGGACTGAGCCCCACATCGGGCTCTCTGCTCAGCAAGGAGCCTATTTCCCCCTCTCCCTCTCTCTGCCACTCTGCCTACTTGTGATCTCTCTCTCTCTCTGTCAAATAAATAAATAAAATCTTTAAAAAAAATTTTTTTTAAGATTTTATTTGTTTATTTGACACAGAGATCACAAGTAGGCAGAGAGGCAGGCAGAGAGGGAGGGGGAAGCAGGCTCCCCGCTGAGCAGAGAGCCCGATGTGGGGCTCGATCCCAGGACCCTGGGATCATGACCTGAGCCGAAGGCAGAGGCTTTAACCTACTGAGCCACCCAGGCGCCCCTCTTTTTAAAATTTTTAAAAAAAGAAGACATGGCAGAAGAGAAGTGAATTCCTTCCTATGTTCCACATTCTCAAGTCTGTTCTCTCTTACTTTGTTAGGAAGAGGAATGGAAAAGTCCACTAGGCATCATCTATTTGCCTTCTCATCCAGACTGTAAGCCTCTTCTTAAGAACTGGGGCCAATGCATCATGATGCCATGTATCATTGTTTCTACCTGTAGTAGGTACTCAGGTATCTGTTGATAATAGTGATGACTGTCATTAAGAGACATCACTGCGATTTCAGTTGACAAAACTATGGTCAATTACAGATATACAGTTGGCCTGTGTGGGGGGGGGTTTAAGATTTTATTTGTTTATTTGTCAGAGAGAGAGAGAGAGAACACAAGCAGGGGGAGCAGCAGGCAGGAGGAGAAGCTGGCTCCTCGCTGAGCAAGGAGCCCAATGTGGGACTTGATCCCACGACCCTGGGATAATAACCTGAGCCACAGGCAGATGCTTAACCGACTGAGCCACCCAGGTGTCCTTACAGTTGGCCTTTGAGTAACATGAGAGTTAGAGATGGCAACCCCTTGCACAATCACAAGTCCATATATAATTTTTGACTCCCTAAAAACTTTACTAATAGCCTTCTATTGGCCAGAAGTCTTACTGATAATGTAAACAACAGATATTTTGCATATTTTATGTATTTTCTGCAATATTCTTACAATAAAGTAAGCCAGAGAAAAGAAAGTGTTATTAAGAAAATCAAAAGGAGGGATTCCTGGGTGGCTCAGTCGGTTGAGTGTCTGACTCTTGATCTCAGGGTCGTGAGTTCAAACCTCGTGTTCAAGGCAACTTAAAAAAATCAAGAGGACAGGAAAAATCATTCATAGTACTGTATTATACTTATTGAAACAAATCCATGTATAAATAGACACATACCGTTCAAGTCCGTTGTTCAAGGGTCAAGTATACTAGGTCTTGTAACCTGGGATTCTGGGGCTATATTTCTCATCTTACTTCTAACCTTCAGTACATATTGGCACAAAAGGGTATTGAGATGTGGGTCTGGACAATGAAAAGAAAGTGATAGTCTTCATAAATATTACACATGACCCCGAGCAGTTGAATGTGCCAAGTATATAGAAGATCAAAATGCAATTGACCTCAGTAAATTAGAGAAATGATCATCAATGGCAGATTAAAATGCATCAGGGAGCAAAAGAAGCATCATACACTGAAAGAACTGGCCTGGCAGAAATGTGGCCAAAGAGAGCTAATAGATGTGGAAAACCGATAACAGAATGAACAGAAAAATAGCAGGATATACTAACAGAAGCCTATATAGCCAAATTCATCTTCACATCCCTGGGACCTTGCATTGTGCCTGGCACACGGTAGACATTGCTAAATACATATTGAAAAAAAATGTGTGATTTTGCCTTTGGTCAGATTGTCCATGCTGTTCCCTTCCTCTGAAAAGCCTCTGCATGACCAATTCTTATCCATTCTTCAAGGCTCAGCTCAAATGCAACTCCTGTTATGTTGCCTTTCTTCAATTCACCCTACCCTCAGCTAGAGGAAAGCTCTTTGTTTCAGAATTTTCATAATCAATTAATATGTGCTAGCAATGAGTAAGTGTTCCAGTAACGGGCACTGGGTCGTTACTGGGTGAGTAGTAACTCACATTAAGACAGTCCAGGACAGGGACGCCTGGGTGGCTCAGTTGGTTGAGCGGCTGCCTTCGGCTCGGGTCATGTTCCCAGCGTCTGGGATCGAGTCCCACATCGGGCTCCTTGCTCAGCGGGGAGCCTGCTTCTCCCTCTGCTTCTGCCTGCCACTGTCTGCCTGTGCTTGCTCGCTCTCTCCCTCTCTCTCTGACAAATAAATAAATTTTAAAAAAAGAAAAAAAAAAAAGACAGTCCAGGACACATAATTGCAAATCACAGAATTAATGACTAACAGAAGGTATCTGAAATTCTAGAACCATTAGTCACTGGCTTTGACTCTCACTTTTTGTGTTCTAGTTTCTTCTTTCTTTGCTGTGTGTAATCCAGACGTCAGCATTTCCCTCATCCTCTCACTCAGACTCACCCCCTTATGCCCTCTCATACCAACAGGACAGAATTTGCTGAAGGGGAGACATGATTTACATCATGTAGGCTGAGGGACTGAAGACCCCCTAGGACATACCTCTTTCTCTCTGCTTCTGCCACAGGCGTCTCTTCCCATCCCCCCACCACACCTCCCCATCGGCCTCCAGCCTTGCTGCTCTTCACCATGGCCACCCCCAGCCCTCGCCCTCTGCAAATTTCTCAACCCTTCCTTAAGCAGAGAAATGCCTTTTATCCTAGTTACTACTTCCCAAACCTGTGCCTGACAAATCACCCATGTTTCGCAACACAGGAATTCTTCCAATTAGAGGACGCATCCTCTTCAGGAAATAGAAGGCAATTATAAATAATATTTTTCTTCTGCAAGCATCGTTAACACAAAATGACTAAGTGGGGTTTATCCATGAAGGCTTCTGGAGAAGCTTGTTGCAGTCAGCTTTTGACAGCGGGCACTGCACCCTGCAAGGCAGAGTACAAAGAAGACGTCCAGGAGTTTGCTGACTGCCGGTTGCTGGCTGTCCTGGATGAACAGAGCCCGGTAGAAGTTTATAGTTCTCAAGGGGCTTTCCCTCTCTCTCTTGCAACAAGGTGCGTGATTGCTTATCCCGCTGTCCGCCAGCCCCAGCCTTGTTCAGCTCTCATCAGTAAAGACAGACGGTGGTTTTCTCAGCCTTTCCTAGCTCCTTAGCTGTTACTGACTGAATCAGGAATTCTATTAGAAAACCTTACACCATCTTTCCTTCCCTCTCGCATTAGGGTACACGCTATGCTGTAGTAAGAGACCCCAGAGACGATGACTCAATAAGAAATGTATTTCTCTCTCCTTCACTAGTCCAGTAAAGGGGATGTCTGGGATGAGGAGGGTGCTCTGCTTTACGGGTTCATCCCAGGATCCCGGTTCCCTTCATCTTTAGTGTGCCACCTACCCCAGGGTGTGGTTACTGTTGGCATGTCTGAGGCTGGCTCTCTTGGCCACATCTGTGTTCTAGGCCTCTGGAAGGAGACAGAGGAAAAAGAAAGTAGAGAAAGAGTGGCTTCCCTTGAATGCTATAACATGAATGTTATACTTCTAAATTCCATTCACACAAACTTCCATCCCAAGAACTTAGTGCCATGGTCGTATCTACTGCAAGGGAGGCTGGAGACTGTACTTCCTAACTGGGGATGTATATTTCAGCTAAAACTCAGTGTGGGAGAGAAGGGTTTCTATTACTAGAAGGAAGAGGAAAAAATAGACATGAACATGGTTAATAGCTCCCACCATCCCTCCCTACCCCCTTGTGGGAAAAACACCTTAGCATGGCACAAGAGACTCTTGCCACTCAAGTAATATCCAGTTTCTTGAAATGCCCTGAATGTGCTTCTCCATGTCCCACCTCCATGACTGTTCATGGTAAATTGTTCTCACTTTTCCATGCCAGCTAGAATCAGCTCAACTAACATCTTCTCCATCCAGGAAGTCTTCCTAAACCTTTGTTTAGGGTCAGGGACCCTTCTTTGCACTCCCATAACACACGATGCATTCCTCTCCTTTGGCACTCATCAAAGTCCTCCAGCATCTGCACACAATTGAGATCATCTCTTTATGCTCTTTCTCCATCTAGATTATAAGCAATTTGAGAGCAATTATGCTGTGTCTCAGTCCTATTTGTACCTTTACTACCTAAACTGAGCTGAATTCCTTTTGTCTGCCGGTGGATGAAGTAGGTTGCACCATCGCCTGACCACCTCCCTCACAGGCATGCCCACTGAGTTATAGTTCTCATCTGTAATGGCCAGGCTGGATAAGTGGACATTTCTTCTTCCCATTTGGACAAAGTACTAGCCTGACACCCCTGCTGGCCTAAGACCCTGATCCTCTTTTAGCTCTTTGCACTCCTTCTGGGGAGCCCAGGACCTGTTCTTGTTACTTTCTAGGGGCTGACTGCCAACCTAGAACCAGGGTATAACTGCCATTGATCTTGGACCCTTCAGTTGCTAGGCTTTACCTGCTATGTACCTCCTTGATCCTGAGACCAGCTGGAACTAGTCCTGGCATATTTTTTTATCTCAGGACATTGACAAATGACCCTTTAGTTAAGTCAGTTTTCCCCAGTTCTGCTCTTAGGGGGCTCTGGCCACTTTCCCCTCATCACTGGTCATCCTGGTAAAGTTCTACCATGCCTGACCTACGAATGAATCTGCCTATGTTAGAATTAATAAGGGGCGCCTGGGTGGCTCAGTGGGTTAAGCCTCTACCTTCAGCTCAGGTCATGATCCCAGGGTCCTGGGATCGAGCCCCGCATCAGGCTCTCTGCTCAGCTGGGAGCCTGCTTCCTCCCTCTCTGCCTGCCTCTCTGCCTACTTGTGATCTCTGTCTGTCAAATGAATAAATAAAATCATTTAAAAAAAAGAATTAATAAGTATTTTTGGTACCTTCTGTTTGAAGTGAACTGGTCCAAGATAGGAATGGATTCTTAGCTTTGTGACATATCGATAACTGGCACAAAATGATATATACTTTTCTTTATATAGACTTTCTTTGGAAGAAAAGATCCAAGTGTATAAATATATTTTTTATTTATTTTATAATTTACATACCTTATTATAAAATAATGTACATTATAAAATAAATAGATATTTTTAAAAGTATATATATATATAGCTTATATATAAATATTTGAGTATGCAAAACCAGTGTATTGAGCAGGTTACTCATTTTGCAAACATGTTTTATTTTACAAAAGGATTTACCAGTAAAATTCTAAGAATTAATATGTCCCTCTTTTGGTAGAACTTTAGTGACTGTTCAGTGAGGAAGAATTCCCAGTTCAGATGGATGGGCTTTTTGTATACCAAAGCGATGGGTCAGAAGCAAGGGGATTGAACCATGAAAAGTCAGGAATTTGGTCAAATCATCCAAAGACCTTGGTAATATCCAGGGAACAGAGAGGCAGGTAACTCTAGTGTTCTCGAGATGAAGACGCATTGGCAGTTTGATTTGTAATGAACTAAAGGTTCCCAACTCTAAAAGGTCACTTTAGAGTTAGAGATAGGTCTCACCTGCATAGGTCAGGTGCTCAGAACCCTTCCAAATTTCCCTGCCTGTATTTGTTAGAAGTCACTCATTTATAAATGACAGAAATTCTATTTAAACTAACATAAGCAAAAACGGAATGTGCTGGCAGCTTACAACCCTTGGAAGTCTAGGAGTGGATCTCAGTCATGGCTGGATCTAGGGGACTAAAAAAAAATACATTTTCTGGGTTGGTCTTTCTCACTCTTGCAATCCTTTTCCCTTCCTTTTTCTCACTCTCACCTGCTTCTTTCTTACATTGACCCCATTCTCTTCTACAAGAGATTCCTCTACACTGCAGAGAAGATGGCCCCTATTCACATTCTTAACGCTCTTTATCTGGAAGACCAGATGACTTTTCTTCTACTCTCAATAAAAAAGCAATCCTCGGGGCACCTGGGTGGCTTAGTCTTTAAGTGTCTGCCTTTGGCTCAGGTCATGATCCCAGGGTCCTGGGATCGAGCCCCGCATTGGACTCCCTGCTTGGTGGGAAGCCTGCTTCTCCCTCTCCCAATTCCCTTGCTTGTATTCCCTCTCCCGCTGTCTTTTTCTCTGTCAAATAAATGAATAAAATCTTGAAAAAAGTTAATTAGTTAAAAAACAATCCTGCAGAAGAACTTGATTGGCTGACCCCTGGGCTAATCATGGCTAAGGCCATGGGGTTCCTTGGTTGGCTAGGTCCTCTGGCTGTGAAGTGGGGTTGCAGTCCCTGGCAGCCTCACCAGACTCACACAGGGCAGACAAAACAAGAAATACCACCCCACTCTTCTTAACACCTGAGAGTCCGCTGTAAATATTTCAAGGGTTCCCACCAAACAGTCCAGGCTTCACTTCATACTACTGACGTTTCTACTCGTAATGTTCTATACAGATCACTGCTTGCCTGCTGTATGGATCCCTGCTCCATGGTTCCCTCGGACTGCCTATCGCTTGCGCTGATACCACTTAGCTGGACCGTGGTTAGCCACACTCTGCTGCTCAGGCCAATGCCTGTGTTGTGTTTCTTTCCGGGACCTCCTCACACTACTCTGTTTGGAGATGTGCCCGTGAGCTTCCCAGATGATTTGACAGGGGCCAGTGCATAAGGCTGTGCAGTTATGCACCATTGTCTAAGTTGTTCAGTGCACAAGGGCACCCGGTGAGGGCACACATGGGGACCAAAGTCTAGCACGAAATGTAGTTCACTCCGGTTGAGCTACCCACCCACCCACATGTGTTCCCCAGGAGGAAGAAGCGCTTCTTCCATTTCTGCAAGGGTGCGGAGCCCTGCCCCCGGGAGCTGTGACTGCCCTTAGGCCAGCACAAGCACAGCTCCAAAGGTTTCCTCTGAAAATCGGAAGAACAGCTTCCTCTCTCATTTGCCAGCATATCAGAGAGATGCCACGATCTTAAACATAATGGGGGTGGGAGGGTCACAGGATCCGCAGGGATCACAGGCCCACCCCACCCTGTCATCCAGCCATAACATCCTCATATGCCCTTCCAATATGCCAGAGCGAAAAATCATGAAAAACCATCAGGAACGTGACAAGAGTTGTCAAAAGCACACAGACATCAGCTGCGGAAATTATAAAGCATTTGGGGTTCCATGTTTTCTGGAAATGGCACACTTCTTATCAAGATAGAAAATAAAATCTAGGGGCGCCTGGGTGGCTCAGTTGATTAAGCGTCTGCCTTTGGCTCAGGTCATGATCTCAGGGTCCTGGGATTGAGCCCCGCAAGGAGCTCCTTGCTCAGTAGGGAGTCTGCTTCTCCCTCTCCCTCTGCTGTTCCCCCTGCTTGTGCGCTTTCTCTCTGTCAAATAAATAAATAAAATCTTAAAAAAACAAAGAAAAGAAAAGAAAACCTAAGAAAAGAAAAGCCTAAGAAAAGGCTGTGAGAACCATCTCATGGTGATACCCACCACCACGGCGTCAGAGTAAGCCATGTTCACATCTAGTCACACATTCGCATGGAGTCGGCTCTCCCACGTGCGGAGGCAGGCCTTTCCACGGGACATGCAGCTTAAACGTGCCCCTCTCCGGCTCCCCAGAACATATAGAAAACACCTATGGCGACTGGCTGCGTTTGACAAGTGTCGGGATTAGCTGCCCGTTGGTCCCCGAACTACCTCACTAACCAGACTTGGAGCCCTGATGCTGCAGGTGGCTGTTGACCCCACATCCTTCCCGTCGTGAAGAAAGCTCTCCTAGGAATCTGGAGTCCTGCCTGCTTTCTCCGAGCCCCTCAGACATAGAAAATGTGGCTATGGCTCGAGTTCGTTTCCTGGAAGGCTCCTCCACAGTCAGGCAGCATGGGAGGCACAGCTGTGAATAATTCCTTTTCCAACTGATCTGCCCACAGAGAGCAGTCCTATACCTCCTGAGCTGAGCCCGCAGTGAAGAGCAAAGGTGACAGGAGTCACACCCATTACTTGGGAAAACTAAGAGTCATGGCCTCTGTCCCTTCTTGCCTGGGAAGCAGGCAGCACACTGTGCGGTATTTATTTTGTCGGGTCTTTTTTTTTTTTTAAGATTTTATTTATTTATTTGAGAGAGAGGCAGTGAGAGAGCATGAGAGGCAGTGAGAGAGCATGAGCGAGGAGAAGGTCAGAGGGAGAAGCAGACTCCCCGCGGAGCTGGGAGCCTGATGCGGGACTCGATCCCGGGTCTCCGGGATCATGACCCGAGCCGAAGGCAGTCGTCCAACCAACTGAGCCACCCAGGCGTCCCTATTTTGTCGGGTCTTGAGGCAGCCTTTAGATTGTATTATTTTTTAAATCTTGATGCCAGCTAATGCATCAGATAATTTAGTCATGTTCAATAGAAGAGAGAGTACTAGACACAGCAGATATGAGGTGGAATATATGGGAGGCAGCACCAGGAGGAGGGAAAAAAACCCACTAAATTAGGAGACCCAAGTTCTTGTCCTACCTCATTAGCACTGCTGACTAGCCAGCAATGGGATGTCAGAAAAGTCACCACACCCTCACTAGCCTTATGTGCAAGATGAAGAAATTTAAATTAGATAGCCCTTAATTTAAATTAAATAACCTCTGGGGCACCTGGGTGGCTCTGTCAGTTAAGAGTCCCACTTTTCATTTGGCTCAGGTTATGATCTCAGGATGGAGGTGGAGCCCCATGTCGGATTCTGGGCTCTGTGGGGAGTCTGTGGGATAGTCTCTCTCTCTCTCTCCCTCTGCTCTTCCCCTTCTAAAATAAATAACTAAATCTTTAGAAAAATTAATTAATGGGGAGCCTGGGTGACTCAGTCAGTTAAGCACCTGCCTTGGGCTCAGGTCATGATCCCAGGGTCCTGGGATGGAGCCCTGCGTTGGGTTCCCTGCTCAGCGGAGAGCCTGCTTCTCCCTTTGCCTGCCACTCCCCCGCTTGTGTTCTCTCCTGTGCTGTCTCTCTCTTAAATAAATAACTAATTCTAAAAATTTTAATTAATTAATTAATAACCTCTAAAGCCAGCTCTAAAATACTATATAATAGTATATTTAGGGATGCCTGACTGGCTCAGTCATTGGAGTACGGGGCTCTTGATCTCAATGTTGTGAGTTTAAGCCCTGCAGTGGGTGTAGAGATGATGTAACATCTTTTTTTTTTTTTAAGATTTTATTTATTCATTGGAAACAGAGAGATACAGAGAGAGAGAGAGAGAGCACATGAGCAGGAATAGAGGAAGAAGGAGAAGCAGACTCCTGCTGAGCAGGGAGCCCAGTATGGGGCTTGATCCCAGAATGTGGAGATCATGACCCGAACTGAAGGCAGACGCTTAACCATCTGAGCCACCCAGGCGCCCCTGACTTAACATCTTTAAAAAATAAAATAAAATATTATAATTCCATAGTGTCATTGGAAGTGTCACTAGGTATTCAAGAAACTCATAGATAAACACCAGGAGCCAAGAGTAAATGAACTGAACTGGGCCAACTATAAGGAGGAAACAAGCCCAAGCTGCTGAAGACCAGAGAGACAGCCGCAAATTCTGCCCTTGTTTTCCTGGGAGGAGTGTGATGGCTGGGCACAGTAGCCATGACAGATGGTAGTGGGAAAATACTTAGTCCTGGGTTCACTAAACGTTCCTGTCCGTCTAGGTGTGAGATTAAGATACATCTAAATATTATCTGTGATTTGCTTTTTTTGCCTTTTGTCTCTTATCTCTCTAGAGAAATCTGTCCAAAAAGACATACTCACACAGTCAAGTTCTTCATGTATCTATGGAGGCTGAGGTTGTACACAACATGACAGACCAGTGGTTAACACCAGCATAAAGAATTGTGTTGTTGTAGCCATTCTAGACGTACCCAAATGTGGCCCAAAGGTTACTGGTTACCTCCCAGCCTTGCTTGATCTGTGGTCCTGTTTCTGTTCATAAGATATGATCTGTACTTTGCACAGATCCTATAGCACAGCTTGGGTTCCAAACACCCCCACAGTTGTCTACAAGAATAGGAGAAGGATGCCTGGGTGGCTCAGTCGGTCTGACTCTGGATTTCAGCTCAGATCATGAACTCAGGGTTGTGAGACTGAGCCCCACGTCGGGCTCCGCGCTGGGCATGGAGTCTGCTTAAGAATCTCTTTCTCCCTCTCCCAATGCCCCACCCCCCCTCAAGCTCAATCTCTTAAAAAAAAAAAAAGACACTTTTTCAGACTTACCTTGTTCTTGGTGACCATCACTGTTTTCAGGACAGTTGGTCAGGTGTTTTTGTTTTTGTTTTTTGTTTTTTAAGATTTTATTTTTAAGTAATCTCTGGACCCAACATGGGGCTCAAATTTACAACTACAAGATCAAGAGTGACATGCTCTACTAACTGAGCCAGCCAGATTATTGCCTTTTGGGAGGAAGACCACAGATGTAAGGTCTGTTAAAACATACACACACACACACACACACACACAAAATTCACAATTCAACTGGGTAAATCTGATGATCTAATTCACTTTATTAACTGATTCATGAGCTGGGCAGCATCTCACCTAACACGTGGGAGCTGGAAGGAGTGAAGGAGTTGTATGAAAGAGAAGATTTTTGTAGGAAGGAGGGTGGGGCAAGGAAGTTATTAGCAAAAGAAAGAAAAGAGTGTTTCTTTCCCTTAGGGGAAGAGCAGGTAGTCTTATCTTGCAGGTTACCTCCAGCTTTCTTTGGGTGGTGGGGAGGAGGATGGAGAGGTCCAGGTGACAGAATATCTCAGGGGCACTTATCAGAAAAAAAAATTTTAAGCAAGCTCTGTGCCCAACATTGGGCTTGAACTCACAACCCAAGGATCAAAGAGTTTCATGCTCTACCGACTAAGCCAGCCAGGCACCCCAGAAGATTCTTGACTGTCTGTTGAGACTACATTTCTTGAGGGGAGGTTGAAATTGCAGTTAGGTTAGATATTACGCCTGGGCTTGGTGAGTTGGCCTAAGTGACACCATTTTGGATCTGTAGTTTTCTTTTTTTTTTTTTTAAGATTTTCCTTATTCGAGAGAGAGAGAGAGAGAGAGAGAGAGACAGCTAGAGAGGGAACACAAGTAGGGGGAGCAGGAGAGGGAGAAGCAGGATCCCCGCCAAGCAAGGAGCCTAATGTGGACTTGATCCCAAGACCCTGGGATCATGATCTGAGCCAAAGGCAGACGTTTAACCAACTGACCCACCCAGGTGCCCCTGTGGTTTTCTTTTTAACAGATGCCATTTTTCATCACATTAAATCAAGGGAATATACTGTCAATATGACGTGTTACTACTGATGTTGACCTTGGTCACCTGAAATAGTGTTTGCCAGGTTTTCTATGGTAAAAATACTCTTTACCCTCCCTTTCCATACTGTACTCTTTGGAAGGCTGTTACTCTGTGCAGCACACTCAGGGGGAGTTTAGTTCTACCTCCTGAAGGGCAGAACATCTACATAAATTATTTGGAATTTTTTTTGCCTAGGACATTTGTCCCTTCTTCCCCTTTAACTTATTTATTCAATCATTGGTATCACTCAGGGACTTCTTATATTCAACTGCTGTTCCCATCTGCAAAAGAAATGGAAATGTAGTTTTTATTCTGGTCACATGCTCAGAATTTAGGAGAGAATCACATTGGATTCTCATGGATATTTATTCTGTGCATTGGGTTAAAACCCAACACTAATCTGTTTATTTTGTTGCTTAAATTGTTCCAGCTTTGGCCATTAGAAGCTCTTTCAGGTGGCTCCTGTGTCTCTTTGATGTGTCTCCATCATTGTCTTACTGGTTTTGTTTGTTTTGTCTGTTAACCCTTCATTACTTTCTGGCACCAAGATGCTCAGGCTCAGGGTGCCTGGTGGCTCGGTTGGTCAAGCGTCTGACTCTTGGTTTGGCTGAGGTCATGATCTCAGGGTTCTGAGACTGAGCTCGGTGTGGGCTCTGCGCTCTTCCAGGAGTCTGCCTGAAGACTCTCTCCCTCTGCCCTTCCCCCTACTGGAGAGCTGGTGTGCATGCGCTCTTCCTCCCTCCCTCTCTCTAAAATAAATAAATCTTTTTTTTTTCTTAAGATGCTTCAGGCTCATCATAAATATTTCCTGTCCCAGTCCTAGATGGAATCGACCGTTCATCCAAGGAGCTAGAGTTCATTCCTGATTTGCATGTTTGTATCTAAAATGAACTCATTTGAAAGTGGTGAGGGATGGAGCATCTGGGTGGCTCAGTTGGTTAAGTGTCTGCCTTTAGCTCAGGTCATGATTTCAGGGTCCTGGGATTGAGCCCTAAATCAGGTTCTCTGCTCATCAGGGTGTCTGTTTCTCCCTCTGTGCGCGCGCTCTCTTTCTCTCTCTCAAATAAATAGATAAGATCTTTAATTAAAAACAAACAACAGGGCGTGCTGAGGAGGCCGTTGAGCTGCGCTGGGTTGAGGTCCCCGGCTCGTTGGTGACTCCCGTGCTCTGCTTTGTGGAGGCCGAGAAAAATTAAGGCCATCCCACCTCGGGTTTAGCCTTAGCATAAGTACAGCCATCTTAGCTCCAGCTGCCATCTCAGACCCCTGTGCCCAAGGGCTGAAATTTCCCCTACTTTACTTTAGTTCTAAGGACCCCCACCCTGCTCTAGTAATAAGAAGCCCCACCCTGCTTTAGTTCCAGAGACCCCCACCCTGCTTTAGTAACAGGAACCCATAAATACCCCTGCCAAGTCCCTACTCCGCTGTGCCGGGTATACTTGGGCCCAAGCTTAAGCTTGTCAAGTAAACCCTCGTGTGATTGCATTGGTGTTGGCTCCTTGATGGTCTCTTGGACGCGAAAACTCGGGTATAACATGCTTCTCCCCACTGAGCTGCTGCCTGGTGAAGAAGAAGCCATGGCGCTCCAGGTCACCAGGAACACAAAAGTTAATGTTGAAAATACGGCGAAGATCAGCATGGCAGGCCCAAAGCGCGTGCCTCTGGCCACGACTGCGGCCTCCAAGCCCAGGCTGAGGCCAAGAACAGCCCTCGGAGACATTGGTAACAAAGTCAGCGAACAACCACAGGCCAAATTGCCTCTGAAAAAGGAAGCAAAAACTTTGGTTCCTGGAAAAGTTATTGCTAAAAAAAATACCTAAACCTCTGGAGAAGGCACCCAAGCCTGTGCCAGAACCTGAGCCAGAACCTGAGCCCGTTAAAGAAGAAAAACTTTTGCCTGAACTTATTTTGGTTGCTACTCCCTCTCCAAGCCCAAAGGAAACATCTGGATGTGCCCCTGCAGAAGAATACCAGGGCACCTGGGTGGCTCAGTGGGTTAAAGCCTCTGCCTTAGGCTCAGGTCATGATCCCAGGGTCCTGGGATCGAGCCCCACATCGGGGTCTCTGATCAGCAGGGAGCCTGCTTCCCCCTCTCTCTCTGCCCCCCTCTCTGCCTACTTGTGATCTCTCTCTCTCTCTCTCTCTCTGTCAAATAAATAAATAAAATCTTGAAGAAAAAAAAAAGAATACCTGTGTCAGGCGTTCTCTGATGTAGTTCTTGCAGTGAATGATGTGGATGCCGAAGATGGAGCTGATCCAAACCTTTGTAGCAAGTATGTGAAAGATATTTATGCTCATCTGAGACAACCTGAGGAAGAGCAAGCCATCAGACCACAATACCTACTGGGTCACAAAGTCACTGGAAACATGAGAGCTGTCCTTATTGACTGGCTAGTACAGGTTCAGGTTCAGATGAAGTTCATGTTCCTTCAGGAGACCATGTACATGACCGTTTCCATTATTGATCGGTTCATGCAGAATAATCGTGTGCCCAAGAAGATGCTGCAGCTGGTTGGTGTCACTGCCATGTTTATTGCAAGCAAGTGTGAAGAAATGTACCCTCCCGAAACTGGTGACTTTGCCTTCATGACTGACAACACTTAACACTAAGCACCAAATCAGACAGATGGAAATGAAGACTCTAAGATCCTTAACTTTTGGTCTGGGCCAATCTTGCATCTAAGCTTGGAGAGGCTGATTTTGAGCAACATCCTTTGGCCAAATACCTGATGGAGCTAACTGTGTTGGGCCACGATATGGGGCACTTTCCTCCTTCTCAGACTGCAGCAGGAGCTTTTCGCTTAGCACTGGAAATTCTTGATAACGGTGAATGGACACCAACTCTACAGCATTATCTATCATACCCTGAAGAGTCCCTTCTAAGTGTTATGCAACACCTGGCTAAGAAGATAGTCATGGTGAATGATGGGCTTACAAAGCACATGACCATCAAGAACAAGTATGCCACATGTAAGCACACGAAGGTTGGCACTCTGCCACAGCTAAATTCTACACTAGTTCAAGATTTAGCCAAGGCTGTGGCAAAGGTGTAACTTGTAAACATGCCTTGGAGTACTATAATAACTGCAAGTGAAATTGACACCGTGTGCCATCTGTACATAATATATGTTACCTTTACTGACTTTCAATAAAGTTTGTAGTCCTTTTTACTTATACATTAAATAAACAAACAAAACAACAACCAAAAAAGAGCACCCGGGTGGCTCAGTTGGTTGGGCAGCTGCCTTCGGGTCAGGTCATGATCTCAGAGTCCTGGGATGGAGTCCCACATTGGGCTCCCTGCTCAGCAGGGAGTCTGCTTCTCCTTCTCCCTCTGCCTTCTGTTCCCCCGGCTTGTACTCTCTCTCTCTGTATCAAATAAATAAATAAAATCTTAAAAAAAAAAGAAAGAAAGAAAGTGCTGAGGGAGGCTGGGAGTAGAATGAATGGACTCCACTTCTTCTTGATTCAACTATTTTACCATGCTTAACCCCAAGAAAAGTTTGACACCTATATTAGTTTCCAAATATAGCTGTAACATGTAGTATTTCCTGTTGCTGCTGTAACAAATGACCATAAAATTAACATGAACTCTGTGGCTTGAAATAATACAAATTTTTTATTATTATTATTTTATTATTATTATTTTAAGTAATCTCTACATCCAGCATGGGGCTCGAACTCATAACCCTGAGGTCAAGAGTCGCATGCCCCGCCAACTGAGCCAGCCAGGCACCCCACAAATTCATTATCTTACAGTCCAAGAGGTCAGAAGTCTAAAAATGGGCCTTTATGGTGCCAAAATCAAGTGCTGACAGGGCTTCACTCCTTCTGAAATCTCAAGGGAGAATCAGTCCCCGGCCTGTTTTAGCTTCTAGGGGCAATCCACATTCCTTTCCTCCTGGCCTCCACAGTGGCATAACAACAACCGCTACAACCTTTAAACTATTCTTATAGTAAATTTCTTTTTATTTTTAAAATTTTTTATTTTTTATTAACATATAATGTGTTATTAGCCCCAGGGGTACAGGTCCGTGAATCGCCAGGTTTACGCATTTCACAGCACTCACCATGGCACACACCCTCCCCAATGTCCATAACCCAACACCCCCCACCAACCCTCAGTTTGTTTTGTGAGATTAAGAGTCTCATGGTTTCTCTCCCTCCCGATCCCATCTTGTTTCATTTATTCCTTTCCTACCCCCCTAAACTCTTCTTATTTTAAAACCTTTCATTTAATCACACTTAACGAAACCCCTTCTGCCATGTGAGGCGACATACTCGCAGGTTCCAGGGCTTAGAACATGAACAGCTTTGGACGGTCATTCATTATTCCATCCGCCACAAACCCATACAATGAAAAAGTGACATCTGCTGACAAATCGCACGCCAGGTAGTTGATTTCCTAGTCTTTATCCAGGTTCACAGGGCCACAGTGGCTCTCATAACCTGTGCCTTTTCTGTGCTTTTCCATCCTGACAGTATAAGTCCCATCACTCAATTATGTCAGTCAGAGACTCTCCAACTCTGTGTCCCATGAGGTGGGCCCACCGTATTAGACTTAAAGTTAAATAATTTGGATTTTTTCCAAATAGGAACAAAAGTTACAGTGATGAACAGATTATTATATATTTCAAAAATGTTCCCCATTCATCTTCCTTAACACTGGTGCCTCCTACTGCTTGCCTGTCGGCACATGCTAGCTCATGACAAAAGGAATGAACAGGAAGCCAATTAAAATTAATAGAAAAAGTCAGATATAAGAATAACAAATCATGCCTGGTCCGACAGCTCATGGAACTCTTCTGCAATTGTATGTTCCATACATCGAACAGAGGAACGTTTTGCTAACCAAATGCCTTATCACATCAAGGACTCTAGATGTAAAGGATAAATATCTTTCCCGAAATTATGATGGACCCTACCACTATTTCTTCATTGCATTGCAGAATCTTAACAAAAGGATACCATTTTGTCTTGTAAAAGACTAACTTAATCCAGGACGGGCAAGAATATGGGCTTTAGAGCTCAGTAAATCTGAGTGTCAACATCTTCCTAGCTGCATGACTATGAGTAAGTACATTCCTTAACTGAACAATTTGAGTTAGTTAAGAATTATATTTGGTTGCTTGTAGGTCATAAAGCAGCTGAAATGTGAAAGAGGCTGGTTTCTCCTTCAAAAGAAGGAAGTGCAGAGTTAGGTGGTTCAGGATTGGGATAGTGGCTCCCTGATCATTACATTTCTAGGTTCTTCCTTTTGGCATGCCGCCATCATCTTTAGCACATTCTAGGTCACTCATGGTCTAAAATGGCTTTTGAAGCTCCGGTCACTGGATCTGCTTTCCAACCAGCAGGAAGGACGAAAGGCGGAAGGACAACAAATGCTTTCCTGAAGCCCCCCACAGTGACTTCTGTGTGCATCTCATTGGTGGCTCCTATCTGCAGAGTAAATGTGAAATGTAGTTTCTGCTCTGCACACGCCGCTCGGCATTTGGAAGGAAAGAATCATATTAGATCCTGTGTAGAGAGCCCTAAACCATTCCCAGTGTCCATGATTCCCTTCTTCTAGTGACAGATTCCCCACCATACCACTAGTTTCCCCTTGGCATGTGGCCACTGAGTGGAGGTTATATTTTTCAGCCCCTCCAGCAGTCACTTGTGGCCGTGTGACTATGATCTTTCTGGACAGCAGGACACACACTGAAGGCTTTGTGTGGACTCTCCTTAAAGGAACTGCCTGTCCTTCATCCTCTCCTCCTCCTTCCCACAGGCTGGGGCGTGTGTGTGTAGTGGCGAGCCAGCTTTTACCAAATAGGTGAGGACAGAACCCTGGATGATTCAATGGCGGAGGAACGAGACGGAAGGTCCGGGGTCCCTGGATAACTGAGAGATAACTGGATAAAGTCTGCCCCCGCTGGACTTTCTGCCTGTCTCTGTTGTGTTCTGTGAGAGAGAAATAAACCTGTAGCTTGTTCAAACCACTGTATTTTGTTGTTTCTTTGTTACAGCAAGTTAGCCTATATCCTAAGGAATACAGGCCATCTTTCTACGCCTCAATTTATTTTTCTGTAAAATGCCAATGGCATTATGTACTCCACTGGGTTATATAACAAGAATTAAAAATAATATAAAGGGGCACCTGCGTGGCTCAGTCGGTTAAGTGGCTGCCTTCGGCTTAGGTCATGATCCCAGCGTCCTAGGATAAAGCCCCACACGGGGCTTCCTGTTCAGCAGAGAGCTGCTTCTCTCTCTCCCTCTGCCTGCTGCTCTGCCTACTTGTGCTCTCTCTCTCTCTCTGCCAAATAAACAAAATTTAAAAAATAATAATATAAGGAAGGCACCTGGCAGGGCTTTTAGAAGTAAGGGTTATTAGCATAGGTTTCATGAGAGGATTCTGAGGAGCTGCAGATAGCACTTGGAGGAAATCGGCAGCTTGCTTCCCCACCAGTCTAATTGGGAACTATTCTGTGTGATTGGATTCTTGATTTAGCAACAAAAGCATAAGAACCATAAATGTCTTGGATTTAAATGCAAGGATGCTAGTTAGAATGTTTAGAAAATACCTCCTGATGCATTTTTCCCTTCTTAATAATTTAGATTATTTTCCTGCCTGGGGAAAGTCCTGGCACAGGGAAGTCCAGAACACAGAGATGCTGGATCTCAGTAGTAGACATCAGAACAGTTCTGCAAAAGATAAGGTAGGACCAGCTTTTCCTCAGCGGACTTGAATAGTGGGATCAGGGAAGGTCACAGGATAGTGTGGGGTTCCTCCCCTACTGTCACGAGTGGGGGAAAAACAGCCAGCAGGGAGTATAATTCTGAATTGACTAAATTCAATTTGAACTCATAGAGACATAAACTTAATTAAAAGGGTTTTTTCCCCCATGCTATTAGCAGAAGTAGAGGCTTGAGTCTAAGACAGAATTAGTTGTAGAAAATAATGAACATTGTATTCTTTTTCACATCTGAGTCACAGTATGCAAATTTCTATCCTGCCGAATGATACTTACAAGGTCGGTACCAAAAAAGCACAAGTATAGTCAATTTCGTTTATGAACAGATATTCCATAATCTTAAATAAAACATTGACAAATTTAATCCATTAGGACAGTAAAAAGGATAATACATCACATCCAAGTAGCATTTAGCTCACAAATGCAAGTGTTAATAGGATTTTAAATTGGAAGTTTCAGCCAGAAACCCTAAGGCAGTAGATGTTAGATAACAAAGTTGTCAGCAGGCCATCTTGTAGGAGTCTCAAAGTAAATGGTCAAAAATGAGTTGCACATTTTCAGCTCCTTCACCCTCCAGGTATAAAGGTTGCTGTAAAACTTTGTGAAGAGGACTTTCCTGAAGAGAGCTAGGCTTTATCTCTCCTTCCCTCTCTCAGGGAGCAGGGCCAGGGGATCCTTTCCCCTTCTCAAGTCAGGAGGGAACCATTTCAATGGGACCACCTGAAGACCTTGATCTATAACTCCTTCAGGTAGTAGATCAGTGTGTGCCTCCTGTCTGCAGCATGGGAAGAGTGGAGATGGTCTGGCTGGCTGTTTAGACCACCCGGGAGGAAGGGAAATGATTATGTCAAGAGGTCTGCATTCCAAGAGTTAGGGTGGAAGATTTCTTTGGAAGGAGAGCTGGCTTAACCCCTGTTAAATCTTGCCCAAGAGAACGGTTTGGAAGAGTCATAGGACACCAACAGAAAAAGCCATGATGGGGCGCCTGGGTGGCTCAGTGGGTTAAAGCTTCTGCCTTTGGCTCGGGTCATGATCTCGGAGTCCTGGGATCGAGCCCCGCATCGGGCAGTCTGCTCAGTGGGGAGTTTGCTTCCCCCTCTCTCTCTGCCTGCCTCTCTGCCTACTTGTGATCTCTGTCTGTCAAATAAATAAATAAAATCCTTAAAAAAAAAAAAAAAAGACTGAGCCACGATGAAGTGGGCCACCACAAGAGCTGAGATGGGAGCAGCCAATGGAAGAAAATGGTATTGCCTGCACTGTGGCAAGCACAGCAGAAGGTGTCTACTGGGGACCTCTGCACAACCTGGAAGCAGAGCTGAGAAGGAAAGGGTCAGTTTGACTATTTGTCAGTCCCGAAGAACTTGAAACTATTTAATGAATAGTTTCCGAAACCTGAGAGAAAGTTCTTACTTGACTCTTCCAAACCTGAGAAAGCCACCTGGAAAAGGAGGTGATAACCTAGACAGGGAAAGAGAGCAGAACCATGCCCCTCCTTCCCTCCCCCAGGTCCTGTTGTAAGTGTTCATGCAGAAAGTCCAAGTTAGAGGAGAGGAGTTTTACCTTTAATAAAGTTTGGCATTTTGATTATTACCGGGAATTGGGCATTCCCATGCCTGAAGTAACACTGTCATTTACTGTGACCATGGGATCTTCTTATTATCTAAGAGTCACGTGAATGCCCAAGATTCATCAGGACCAGCGCGGAAAGCTTCCCCAGTGAATCAATTTTAAAGGCACATTGCGAGTGAGATACAAAATGCATGGAATTTTAAAAAATTGGTAAATTGGGTCCCATCAACATTTAAAAATTTGGTGGTGTATCCGCAGAATGGAATGCTTATCAGCCATAAAAATGTATGCACTTGTGATGTACAATAACACGGATGAATTTTACAAACATTATGCTCGGCAAGAAAAGCCAGAGACAAAAGAATACATACTATATGATTTTATTGATATGAAAGCCTAGAAAAGGGAATACTAACCTGCAGTGATGGGTAGCAGATTAGTGATTGTCTGGGGCCGTGATGCTCGTTGCAGCATTATTCATAATAACCCAAAAATGGAAAAAACCCAAATGTCCATCAACTGATGCATAGATAAATAAAATGTGGTATTTTGGGATTATAAAAAGGAATGAAATACTGGTACATTCTACAACTTGGATGACCCTTGAAACATGATGCAGTTGGACACAAAGCACCACATGTATGATCCCATTTATATGAACTGTCCAGAATAGGCAAATCTATAGAAACGGAATGTAGATTAATAGTTGTCTAGGACTGGGAGAAGGATTGGAGTGGAAAAGGGATGAGGTTTCTTCTGGGGATGATGAAAATTTCCCCAAATTGTATGATGATTGTACTACTCTGTGAATATATTAAAAACCATTGACTTGTACATTTAGTTTATTTTTTAATTAAATGTTTAATTAAATTTATTTTTAATTTTAAATTAAATTTAAATTTAAATGAAATTAGATTTAAATAATTAATTTTAAATATCAAAAATTTTTTAAGATTTTATTTTTAAGTAATCTCTACACCCAACATGGGGCTTGAACTCACAAACCTGAGATCAAGAGTTGCATGCTCTACCAACTGAGCCAGCCTGGCATCCAAAAAATATACATTTTTGACTAATTAAAAACCTAAATATTAAAAAATGCTATGAAATTATTAGAAAAAATTATAGAAAAATGTTCTTGGCCTTAGGAGTAAGGAAAATCTTGGTGAGGGAGATTCAAATAGAAAAAAAAAACCTTCAAAGAGAAGTGATACATTGACTATATCACTATTAAAAACTTCTGTAGGGGCGTCTGGGTGGCTCAGTGGGTTAAAGCCTCTGCTTTCGGCTCAGGTCATGATCTCAGGGTCCTGGGATCGAGCCCCGCATCGAGCCCCGCATCGGGCTCTCCGCTCAGCGGGAAGCCTGCTTCCTCCTCTCTCTCTGCCTGCCTCTCAAACTACTTTTGATCTCTCTCTCAAATAAATAAATAAAATCTTAAAAAAAAAAAAAAAACTTCTGTAAAACAATAGATACCATAAGTAAAGCTAAAGGCAGCACACTGAGAAAAAATATTTGTAGTATATTTATTAGAAAATTAAGACTCATTGTGTATAAAGAACTCCTATACTTAATAAACAAACAAGAAAATAGGATACCAACAATTTACAAATGGAAAAACACAAATGGTCAATATACATATTAAAACACACATTTGACCAATTCTCCCAGGAATCAGGGAAATTTAATTTAAAATAAATTTCAAGGGCACCCAGCTGACTCCATTAAAAGAGCATGAGCTCAGGGTTGTGAATTTGAGCCCCATGTTAGGTGTAGAAATTATTTAAAAGCAAAATCTTTTTTAAAAAATTTCACCTATTAGGGGCACTTGGGTGGCTCAGTGGGTTAAAGGCTCTGCCTTCGGCTCAGGTCATGGTCCCAGGGTCCTGGGATCGAGCCCCACATTGGGCTCCCTGGTCGGCAGGGAGCCTGCTTCTCCCTACACCCTCCATTGCCTGCCTCTCTGCCCACTTGTGATCTCCATCTGTCAAATAAAGAAATAAATTAAAAATCTTAAAAAAAAAGAAATACAAGATATTAAAATTAGATTGCCACTAAGGCCCTATCTTTAAAAAAAAATTCACCTATTAGATCAGAATTTAAGATTGTTAATATTAAGTGTTAGAAGGGATGTGAAAAGCATTCACAAAGTTGAAATGCCTAATCCTCATAGAGACTGCTGATAGGAATGTAAATTGGCATAGCCACTTACTTGGGAGGCCAAGCGGCAGCCCTGCCTGAAATTTTAAATGTGTGTATACTATGACCTGGGAGCTCCCTCTCTCAGCATCTACTATAGTGAAGCACTTACAAGTGCACAGACTTGGGGCACCTGGGTGGCTCAGTGGGTTAAGCATCTGCCTTTGGCTCAGGTCATGATCTCAGTGTCCTGGGATGGAGCCCCAGGTGTGGCTCCCCAGTCATCGGTCATCACGGAGTCTGCTTGTCCCTCTCTCCCTCCCCATCCCCATCTCTCCCACTGCCCCTCTCTGGTTTGTACTCTCTTTGTTTCTCAAATAAATGAATAACAACTTTATTTATTTGTTTTTAAAGATTTTATTTATTTGACAGAGAGAGAGATAGTGACAGAGGGAACACAAGGAGGGGGAGCAGGAGAGGGAGAAGCAGGCTTCCGGCTAAGCAAGGAGCCTGACTCGGGGCTCAATCCCAGGACCCTGGGATCATGACCAGAGCTAAAAGCACATGCTTAAGGACTGAGTCACCCAGGTGCCACAAATAAAATCTTTAAAACAAAACAAAAGAGGGGCGCCTGGGTGACTCAGTTGGTTAAGCCTCTGCCTTCGGCTTGGGTCATGATCTCAGGGTCTATAGAATCAAGTCCTCCATGGGGCTCCTTGCTCAGCAGGAAGCCTGCTTCTCCCTCTCCTGCTCCTCTTCTGCTTGTGCAATCTTTCTCTCTCTCAAATAAATAAAATCTTAAAAAAAAAAAAACAAGTGGACAAGCTGCTCATATAAAAATGTTCATTGCAGCATTGCTCATCATAGGACAAACTGGGAAAAAGTTTAAAGGTCTTAAGTTTTATCAGAAGTGGACTGCCTATGCACAATTTAAAAGAAAAGGTTGATTTTTATGTGCAGAGAATGACTTCCAGGATTTATTCTTGGTGACAAAACAAAGTTACTGACCAATAGGGTTGGTATGATATCATTTAGTAAAAACAACCTCACACAAAACAATGTTATCTGCAATGTGTATATTTAAAACATAAGAGTAAGGACTGAGATACTATCAAACTGAAAATAATAACCAATAATTGCATATTATTGAGTGCTTTCTACAAAACAACAACAACAAAAACTGCTCTGAGCCCTTTGAAAGATTTCTTCATTTAATCCTTACAATGACCCTATAAGATGTGTACCACTATCTTCTTCATGATGGTGAACTGAAGCTGAGAGAGGTTAAATGACTTTTCAAGTCATGAATAAGTTGCAGAATCAAGATTTGAATTTGTAAATAATGTCTCTTATATGTAGAATCTAAAGTAGTCAAACTTATAGAAGAAGAGAGTAATCCAGTGGTTAGTGGGGCTGGAGGGAGAGGGAAACTGGAAGGTGATGGTCACAGAACACAAAGTTTCAGTTATGCAAGATAAGTAAGTTCTGAAAATCTGTTCTACAGCATAGTGCCTATAGCTAGCAATATTTTTTTTAAGATTTTTAAAAAATTTATTTGACAGACTGAGATCACAAGTGGGCAGAGAAGCAGGTGGAGAGAGAGGAGGAAGCAGGCCCCCGGCAGAGCAGAGAGCCCGATGTGGGGCTTGATCCCAGGACACTGCGATCACGACCCGAGCCGAAGGCAGAGGCTTTAACCTACTGAGCCATCCAGGCGCCCCTTTATTTTATTTTTTAAAGATTGATTGACTGATTGATTTGAGAGAGAGAGCAGAGGGGCAGAGAGAGAGGGAGAAGGAGAGTAGACTTTCTGAGCGTGGAGCCCTACATGGGACTCAGTCCTGGGGATCCAGAGATCATGGTGTCGTGGGGACCTCAGAGAACCACACCAAGAATTGGTTGCTTAACCCCTGAGATACCCAGGCACCCCGCCATATTGTATTTTACACTTAAATTTTGCTAAGAGAGGGCACCTGGGTGGCTCAGTCATTAAGCATCTACCTTCAGCTCAGGTCATGATTCTGGGGTCCTGGGTCTGAGCCCTGCATTGGGCTCCCTGCTGGGTAGGGAGCCTGCTTCTCCCTCTCCCACTCCCCCGGCTTGTATTCCCTCCCCTGCCGTCTCTCTCTGTCAAATAAATAAATAAAATCTTTTAAAAAGAATGTTTTTGGTAAGAGGGTAGATGCTATGTCAAATGTTCTTAACACACAACAAAAATAATAATAAAGAGGAAGGAAGAGAAAACTTTGGGGGGGGATGGAAACATCTGTGGGTGTGATGGTGGCGGTGATTTCACAGGCATATATTTAATTCCAAACTCATTGAATTGTATGCATTAAATATATATCTTTTTACATGTTAATCATACATCAATAAAGTGGGTTTTTTTTAAGTGAAAAAAATCAAAACCCAAACCCAAACCAACCAAACAAAAGATTTGAACTTGGAGAATCTTGCTCCATAGCCATAGGTCTTAACTTTGGTTATGTGTGGGGAAGGGGAGGGGCACCCATATTACTTTAGTTATACATGGGTGGCTCAGTCTGTTAGGTAACTGGCTCTTGATTTTCAGCTCAGGTCATGATCTCGGGGTCGTGAGATGGGGCCCTGCATCACATTCCACACACGGTGGGGAGTCTACTTGAGGTTCTCTCCCCCTCTGCCCCCACCCCCACTCTCTCCCAAATAAATAAATAAATCTTTAAAAATTTTAAAAAATATATGTGGGGAGAGGGAACTAGCATTGGGATGGTGGTAAAAGAAACCATGGTCTAATTTGTAATGTCTTTACTTTGTTTAAAGGTGCATTACTTTTTTTTTTTTTAAGATTTTATCATTTTTTATTTGAGTGAGAGCGAACGAGCAAGAGAGAGCAGGGAACCCTACACGGAGCTTGCTTCCAGGACCCCAGAATCATGACCTGGGCTGAAGGCAGATGCCTAACCGACTGAGCTACCTAGGCACCCTGTAAGAGTGTATTAATTAAAAAAAAAAAAAAAAAGTAAAGGTGCATTTTTTGGTGTCAAAATTTATTAAAAAATAAATATGGCAATTTATTATTATAGAAGCTGAAAGAGAGAACTCCTATCCCACTGTGTTATTTTTATTTTTTTATTTATTTTTAAAATTTTATTTATTTCACAGAGACAGACACTGGGAGAGAGACAAGCAGGGAGAGAGGGAGAAGCAGGCTTCCCGCTGAGCAGGGAACCCAGTGCGGGGCTCCATCCGAGGACCCTGGGATGACCTGAGCATAAGGCAGACGCTTAACGACTGAGCCACCCAGGTTCCTCTCCACTGTGTTATTTTTAGAAATGACATCAGCATAGGCTTTTCCGGAAGTGCTTAGAAACTGCAGATGACCACTCTCTGAGCTGACAACTTAATATATGATGAATAAAATGCATTCAACTTTGAAACTGCAGTATGCCAAATTCGAAATTAAGACAAACTCAAGTACCTCTTTCTTTAGTCTCACCATAACCTATTTCAACTTCTTTCCTGCTCCTACACCTTCCAGGAGAAGAAATCCATGCTCTATTTCCTGGCCATGTTTTGCTGAATTCGCTCCCATTTTATCCTCTGCCCAAGATGCTTGTACCCGCACGTCCTTGGTTCACTCAATCCTTCAGGGAGTCATCTGTACCTCGTTCCATGCATAGCACGGAGGCCTTTAATATGTGTTAATAGGCCTCGGAATGATTACCGAAGAAGTCGTCTTATCCAACAGATCAGGACCAGAAATTGAATAATTCTGTTAAAGAAAGAAAGCACAAAATGGGACCCATACTTACTTTAAATATTTCATTTTAACTTCAAACATATTTAGATATATTCACTCACGAATGTTTGACGTAAGGCATGGTTGAGAACTAGTCCTGTTTGGAGCTCTGCATTATCTTTCTTGAGCAACCGACACCCACAACATGCATTTTGATGATTTCCATTTTGGGTTTCTTTTTCTTTTTTTCTGTTTCTTTCTTTCTATTTTTTTTTTTAAAATAGGCTCCACACCCAACGTGGGGCTTGAACTCAGGACCCTGAGGTCCAGAGTTGCATGCTACACCAACTAAGCCAGCCAGGTGCCCCCACTTTGGGTTTCTTTATAGCGGGGCAAGAACTTCAACACACGTGATAAAGAAATCTGTGTGCAGGACTTGAAATTACTGTGCCTCGAATTATTTACCCAACTTTTTACAATTGTTTGGCCCACACTTATCTTAACGGTAGTTTTGTTTTTGTTTTTCTGTTTTTCCGTGACTCAGCTTTCACTGGATCTTTTTCAAAACATTCCACTTAGTTTAGAAAAAAAAAAAACCCTAATGAAATGTTGCAAACATTCGAGGAGAAAAACAGAAGGAACACCTGTGCCCACATTCAGCTGTATGAATGTCACTGTTTTGCTAAAGTTGCTTCAGAGTTTTCAAAAAGGAATAAACATTACAGAAAGAGTTGAAACCTCCGGCAGGCCATACACACTGATTTCATTTCTATTCTGCCCTCCCCATCCAGGACAACTGTCCTGAATTCAGCATTTACCCTACTCATATGTGGGTTTTGTTTGTTTGTTTGTTCATTTACCTGAGAGGGGGAGGGGAGCGAGAAGAGGGAGAGAGAGAATCCATAGCAGACTTCCCACGGAGCGTGGACCCAGATTCCGGTCTGAGGCAACCCTGAGATCAGCACCTGAGCTGAAATCAAGAATTGCACACTCAACTGACTGCGCCACCCAGGCACCACCCCATATGGGTTCTTATACGTATTACATACGTGTGCCAATAAGTACATGGCTTTGTTTGATGTACTTGGAATCTGTATGTAAATGGTGTCACATAGCATGCATGATTCTGCAACTTGATTTTTTTCTCTTTATCATGTGTTTGCGATTAATCCTTATTGCTATATAGAGCTCTAGTGAGTACATTTGCATTCAATTTATAAGATTTTGTCAATATAGCAAAACTTGTTTTTTTCTCTTGTTGAACATTTGAGTTATGTCCATTTTTTTCCATTACAAACAACACTGCAGCAGTCATTCCTTCATAAATCTCCCGGTAGATATATGTGGGAGTTTCTGTAGCCTAGAAAATATAATGGAAATGGAATCTGGGAGTCAAAGGACATGCATATCTTTAGAAGTATATCCTCAAATTCTTTATTTTCTTTTTTTTTTTTTTAAGACTTTTTTTTTTTTGACGGAGAGAGACACGGCGAGAGAGGGAACAGAAGCAGGGGGAATGGGAGAGGAAGAAGCAGGCTTGCCCCTGAGCAGGGAGCCCCATGCGGGGCTTGATCCCAGAACGCTGGGATCATGACCTGAGCCGAAGGCAGATGCTTAAGGACTCAGCCACCCGGGACCCCTCAAATTATTTTCTAACATGG